>LT669794.1:37191601-37250076 GCA_900128785.1 Arabis alpina | reverse complement strand
CTCCAGAATCAAACAACACGTGAGACTCACACCAGCCCTCAAATAAGGTCCCTACACAAATCTCATGTGCTAAGAAACCTAACTTTTTATCACAAGCAAACAATCCAAAACAACCACAAAATTCTACACTTCCGTAATTTACAAAGTCTGAATTATAGAGTTTACCTGTGATCGGCCTCGAGCTCGGCTCACCCGGCGCTGCAATAGCCGGCGGACGCTCCACCGCCTCAATCTGGTATAAAGGCTGCACCGCCCCGTACTGAGCTACTGGCTGGACTGCTGCCACGGCCAACGGCTGCAACTTAGGACAGTTCGGCCTGATGTGCCCCGACTCTCCACACTGATAACAAGTCCGAGTCGCTCGAACCTCCCTCTACTTGGGGCAACTCACCCACTTGTGTTCCTAGCTTCCACAACTAGAACATCCTCGGCCACTCTCACAAGATCTCGAAGTGTCTTCCAACATCCTCTTCTGTCCCTGCGCAGGCTTGCCGCCCTTGCTAGGACCCACCTGCTGCACCTACTGCTGAGGCCTCTGAGGCTGAACAGCTGGAACCACTACCGCAGCCTGCTCCCTTAGATCCTCCTCGATATGTGCAACCATTTCCACCAACTGAACTCTAAACTCGAACCTGATGCCTCTGCACCAAGTCCTCAAGTCTGGTCGAAGTCTCCGTAAGAACCTCCGAATCTGAGCCTGCTCATCCTCCAAGCTCCTACGAGCATAACCCAAGAGTCGGTTAAACTCCACGTCATACTCACGAACAGACATCGCTCCCTGAGCCAATTCCAAGAACCTCGCCTCCGGAAGATCCAACGCCTCCAGAGGAAAGAACTTGGCGTTAAACTCCGCCACAAATTCTGCCCACGACATCACTGTCCCAGCCCATCTAGCTGCAACACTCCTCCACCAGAGATGTGCATCACCGTCCAAATAATGGACTGCCAAGTAATCATGTTTCCCTCTGGACACCTAATCGAGCGAAAATTACACTCCATCCTCATCCTCCACTCATCAGTCTCCTCAGGGTTAACACCTCCTGCAAACGAACCCTACCGATCCTTTGCATCTGCTCCATCATCCGAATACACGACGAAACCTCCTCAGCAACCGCAGCCCTCGGCTACACCTCTGCCACTGGTGGCAACACTAGAGCCTGCACTGGCACCACACCTGGTAACCGCTCCAACAACTGTCTCAACAGATCAGCCAGACGATCATCACCAGCCTGGGCTACACCTGCGGCCGCAACCGCACCCCCAACTGCGCCAACACCACCAGCACCACCAGCCTCAACGGGACCCAAACCAGCCCCAACAGGACCCAAACCGGCCCCCGTAGTGGCAGTCACACTAGCGGTCTGACCATCATGCAACGTCTGCTGAACTGACACAGGCCCACGCACAGAACTCTGAGCCTCACTCAAGACTGGCTCATCAGCAAGTCCACGACCTCTGCCGCGGCCTCCACGCCCGTGTCCTCTAGTAGTCCTAGCCATCTCTCTACACTTAACAAAGTACCAGCTAAGAACTAGAAAGACCAACAACAAACATAAAACACACTTACCGTAGAATCTCTTTGAACGCTCGAAGAAAGATGATCTAGAACCCCCAAACCCACAAAATTGCAATATTTACCAAATTACAATCCTAACAGTTCTAACCCATCCTAAAACCGTAAGGGCTCCGATACCAAACTGAAACGACCCAACCCGTTTTTTTTTAAAACATACAAACCTGGGTCTCGGACTAGCATTCCCATAAATGCTATCCTCAACAACCAAGCAAACCAACACAAATAACACGAAATGATAACTAAATAATTTAAACCAACCAAATAACTAATTCCATTAACTAAACCGGTTCAACAATATCAATTCCAAAACAACAGATTCCACAATCCAGCAACCTCACAGCCGTTCTAAAACGATAAATGATAACATCACGAAAAACAAGACCCCAGATCATCTCCCTCTTCGTAGCCGTGATTCCACGATCACAATTTGCCTTTACCTGCATGACATGGAAAAAAGAGATGCGTGAGTATTATCATAAATACTCAATGAGACGGTCATCCCATCTACGACTGCGCACTCAGACATGATGAACCACTTAGGCAAACGTACAACATAAACAACACACAAAATGCAAACACAAAGGCTCAACCAGAGCCAACCAGACACGCTGTCGATCGACACTACCACTAGGTGTCGTTCGACACCTCGTGTGTGTCGTTCGACAGGCCCTACTCTGAATCCTGGGAAATCGCTCATAATCCTCTCGAATCGATTCCTCCTCTGCGTCAACACGAAAACCTGCACGAAAACAATAATCACACAAAACAAGCAACAATCCACAACCGCAATCAATCAACACAAAATCAATACACATGTTCCAAACCTATCACCAATAGACCCTAACGAATCCACCAGCCCATAAGCCATGGTCACGCACTCACCTTAATTTTTTTGGATAGAAACTGATGAAATTGAAGCTAGAAACGAAATCCACGACAACCACCACGAAAAATCTACTCCAAATCACTCAAGAACGAAACCCTAACTCTCAAAACTATCAGGAACAAAAGAACTATTCTCAAACTCTTTTTCTGCTGATTTTGAGACTTGGTTCGCTCAGAATGCGGCCAAAAAGCCTTAAATAAGAAACCCTAGGTTTCCCCAAACAGGCCGGTCCAACTGAACGACTAAAATCGAACCAGAAAATCGACTAAATTAAGGCTCTGTCGATCGACACATACCATGTGTGTTGAACGACAGCCCTTAACAAGCCTGTCCATCGACATACACTACGTGTGTCGATCGACAGCCCCTCCATTTTCCTCAAAAATGGTTCACGGGTGTCACAGTTGCCACCTGAAGTCAACCCCCTAAACGGGACCGAGACGACTTGCGTGGGGAGAAGAATCCTTCGGCACCTCGGAAAAAGCTCTACATGATTATGGACGGGCTTGAAGAATGTAACGATTCTGTGAGATCGATACATCAATATGAAAGGAGGGCCGAGACCACCCGAAAGTGGCCAGTGCCGGCCGAGAAAGACCTTTTCGTTACATTCGACGAGCAGGATATTGAGGGTCTGGATCGACCTCATAATGATCCTCTGGTAATTCAGCTCGTCATCAACGATTACGAAGTAGGTCGTGTGATGATTGACACCGGAAGCTCGGTACACCTGATCTATCAAAAAACCCTCGAGAGGATGGGAGTGACTCACGAAGACATCAAGTTCGGGAAAAGACCACTCAATGGATTCGCCACAGATACTACCTCGACAGTCGGTACAATCAAGCTTCCAGTGTACGTGGCTGGAGTCACTCACTTTGTCAAGTTTGTCATCGTAGACTCACCTTCAGTCTATAATGCGATCTGGGAACACCCTGGCTGTACGGCATGAAAGCGGTGGCCTCGACCTATCATCAATGTGTCAAGTTTCCTACTAATTGCACAACATACACAATCAAGGGCAACCAAAAAGAAGCTCGCAATTGCTTTGCAATTAAAAAGAAGAATCGACTGAGGGGCCGAGTCTGAAGCACGCTCGAAGAACGGTGAGGTCGACGCCGAAAGAAAAGGAAGTCAAGAAAGTCCGAGCCATGACGAAGAGTCAAGCATGAAGGCCGATCTGATTACTTCAGGTCGCAAAAAAAAAAACTACTCGTTATAAACAAGCCCATACAAATGAATGAACTACGAGTGACTTGATTCCTCTTCGAGGATACGTAGGCAGCTCCTTGTAAAAGCGCAGTCACGCCCTTAATAAAAACTTTAAGTTTTTAAAGAAAATAATTTTTTTGTGACGAATTCGACCCTCAAAAGTCAGACCGATGCAAGAACACATGCCCTTACAAAAATCCGAACTCACTTTGTTCGGACTGTGATTACTCACGTTGGTGCCCTGGACAGGTATCCGACATTCAACGCGCTTCTCATAAGTGCCGTGGTGAAATAATCCACAAACTCTAATAAGCTGGAGCCAGGTCCGCACCTCACAAGTAAATTACACGCCGGCTCCCGATCGCATACTGAAGTTTCGTCCTAAGGCAAAAGTTGAGCTAAGCCAAAGCAATAGTCCTTTGCACTCTCAGACTCCAAACTGAGCCCGCCTCGTACCTAAGTGCAGATTCTAAGAACCATTACCGAGCTGGTAAGCAGCAGAGTCTTGGAGGAATCTTACTTCTACTATGACAAATTACATAGTTCGCATCCACTAAAGAGTCTTCTGAAAGTAATCTTAGTGTTTAAAGCCGAGTTTCCTACCTCGCAATCAGTTAAGGGTTCTTACAAAAGCAACCCTAAATTGTAAAGAATAAGCCAAACTCAATGAACAACTACTCATTCATGATTAAAAAAACTCATAGCAGCTAAATAAAAGTGATTTATATAGAGTAAAGGGTCCAAAAAGCTTCTCTTTATGGATACAAAGATTAGAAAACGTTTTCCTATGATAAATACCAAGTGAAAAAGAGATGCGTGAGTATTATCATAAATACCCAGTGAGACGGTCATCCCATCTACGACTGCGCACTCAGGCACGATGGACCGCTCAGGCAAACATACATATCACATAGCACACAAACAACAAAAGGCTCAACTCAGCCCAAATAGACAGGTGTCGATCGACACTACCACTAGGTGACGATCGTCACACTCTGAACTGGCTGTCGTTCGACACACCTCATGTGTGTCGTTTCACACAACCCTCATACTGGCTCTCGTTCCACATACCTCATGTATGTCGTTCGACAGACCTGATACTGGCTGTCATTCGACACACCTCATGTGTGTCGTTCGACAGGCCCCTAGCAGAATCGTGGGAACCGATCATAATCCTCTCGGATCAATACCTCCTCTGCGCCAGTACGAAAAACCAGCATAAATAAAAATCACAACACAACCACAAGCACACACGCCCACAATTCGATCACCACAAGATTAATCAATGCATACGAACCTATCACCAAGAATCCCTAACGATCCATCGATCCAGAAGCCATAGTCACGCACTCACTTTAGGTTTCGAAAGAGAAAAAGGATGGAATTGAGACTAGGCACGAGATCAGCCTTGATCACCACTAGAATCCATGAAATTCCACTCATTTTTACACCAAAACACCACAAGAACTATTCTTTTCACGAATCGAACACAAAAACCTAACACAAATCTCTGTGGATGTTTATCTCTGATGTTTGCCTATGTTTTCCTTCAGAAAACACGGCCAAACAACATATAAACGCAACCCTAGGGTTCCCCAAACCGACCCGGTCCAACCAATTAAGGCCCTGTCGATCGACACACACCACTTGTGTCGATCGACAGCCACTTAAACCCCTGTCGATCGACATACACCACTTGTGTCGATTGACAGCCACTCGAACAAACCGGCCTTAAGCCAAAAACTAGCATGTCGATTGTTGGGGTTGGATTTCACCCGCTGTACTTCGACGTTAAAAGTTATGATAGACAATGGACATATTTCAACAAACGAAGATAATATGGCCCCTAAGTCATTTCACCTACAAGAAAGGGTGAAGGACTCTCAGAAAACCCCTAAGTCCCTTGAACCTTCTACCTGGTGAAGGAACCTTCGAAGCTATCTTCACCTCAGGAGATGTCATGAATACAACGTCAGAAGGGTCACAAAGCCAACAGGAGGCAGTGCAGAGACCAAGGCTGCCTGGCACCGATGTCACTGAGCAGTGACACCGATGTCATTGCCCAGTGACACCGATGTGCCTGGCCTCATCGGTGTCCAGGCAGTTGACATCCGTGTCCAAGCCATTCCCATCGGCTTCAGGTCCTTCAAAACATCAACGAAGGTTCCAGAAGGTTCGAGGAGTTAAAGCCCAGCAACGAAGCCCACGTAGGCTCGACCGACATAGGAGAAAAAGGGAATCCACAAGGGTTTAGGAAAAAGGCTTAGCCAACTTAGGAGGTTATATATAGGAATGCAAATACACTTGTAAAGATTCATTGACAATTTTTATCACACAAGCAATACAAAGCAATTACAAACCTTAATTTCTCTCTGCTCATCATTGTTCTTCATAGCTTATCTTCAGAAATCTCTGCTTCTTTTCGAAACCCTTACAAATATAATTATGTGAATTTTGGCTTTCACAATTTAGCGCCGACCAAGGGGAACTAGAGAATTTCTTACACAAAAAAGCTACGTTACGTACCAAATCAAGGATGGTGAGAGGCAAAGAAAACACGTCTCGCAGAGACAACCAGGAGAAACAACCTTCGGTCGAGGCTACTGCTACCAAAGCTCCTGCTCAAGGCGACATAACCGAGGTGAAGAAGATGCTAGATACTTTCCTCACCGAACAGAAGAAGCAAGCCAAGATCATTGAGGGAAATTCGAAGGAACTGAAAGCTCTTTCGAGAAGAAAACACGGAAGACCTGACATAGCAAGACTTAGGGCGCGCGTCGACCCTCAACGCCTTGACTTCTCAGCGCCTCACACTACTCGGGGAAACCCAGAAGATCTACCACCTCCACCGCCACGTGGAGAAACGGATAAGTCTCCCAAACGCGTCGTGGATGTCTCTGACGAAGAAGAACCAGCCCCACAAAGCGTATACGAACGGGAGGTGCAGAAGGCAGTCGACAAGAACCACGCGCCTCCGATACTCAAAGTGCATTAGGCTCTTCCAAGACCGAGATCTTGAAAGACACATCGGAGTACACCAACTACTCTAGTGAAGAACGGTACAAGAAGGAGCACGAGCGTAGAGCGTTCAAACGATCCTACGCTGCAGAGCTCGCTGCAGTAAAGGCTCAGATGGATCGGGTAATCTCATACCTAAAGCGTACCCAATTACAGATACACCACGGAACAGGAAAGGCTCCTGCCATCGCTCATGTACTAGAAAAGGCAAGGAACACACCCTTCGACAAACGAATCGCAAGGACAAAAATCTCTGATCCCGGAAGGATCAAGTTACCAGTCTACGAAGGAACCACAGACCCTTCAGATCATCTAATGGAATTCGAAGTGGCCTTGGGAAGAGCAAACTTCAAGGAAGCGGAAAAAGACGTCATCTACTGCAAGTTGTTCGTAGAAAGCCTTAAAGGACCTGCCCTTCAATGGTTCTACAAGCTGGAGAAAAATTCAGTTCACACTTTCCTCCAGCTTTCCGAACTGTTCGTGCAGCATTACAACATCTTCATGGAACAGAAGATCTACGACTCGGAACTGTGGAATAACAAACAAGGCGAGACCGAGAGTCTTCGGTCTTTCATGACAAGGTTCAAAAATACGCTGTCAAAAGTCGAAGGAATCAGCAACAAGTCAGCATTAGAAGCTTTGCGAGGGGCACTTCGATGTCCATCTCCATTCTGGGAAGAGATGAGCCTCAACACGCCAATAACAATCCAAGACGCCCTCCACCGCGCTGCTGACTTCGCTCGAACGGAGGAAGAAGTCCAAGCCAGGAATGGCGGAAAGTCCAAACAGGTAAGCAAACCGGCAAAGGTCACTGTATCTAAGAAAAGCAATCCCACCTACGTCCAATACGAAGGAGGATCCGGAGGGGCTCATAACTATCAAGTTGAGTCATCGGGTCGCGGACGTGGAAGAGGCCGTGGGCGCGGTCGCGGCAGAGGAACCTGGAACAACACCTCGACTAGAGAAGCTATACTGTGATTTCCGCAAAGCAAGTGGACACTCCACCGCAAAGGACTATGACGAGAAGCTATACTGTGATTTCCGCAAAGCAAGTGGACACTCCACCGCAAGGTGTCGCGAGTTAGGGCGACAACTCATAGCCAAGCTCACAGAGGGCACCTTGAAAAACAACAACAGCTTGTCAGGTTTCAAGCCAGAGGAGAAAGCTCCCGCCAACATCGAAGAATAAGCGGATACTCCCAAACGCCAACGCCGCGATAATGGCATGGAAAAGGAACACCAATACGAAGTTATCAACATGATAATGGGAGGCTCGTAGTACTGTGCTGATAATGAGACTGCGATCGAAGCTTACCAACGCCGGCAAAGCCGAGGCTTTCCAGTGACCCTATTACCTTCGACGAAAAAGACACCGAGGGCCTCGATTAACCACACAACGATCCCCTAGTAATCAACTTGACCGTCTACGACTTCAACGCTGCCCGCGTTCTTATCGATACAGGAAGCTCGGTGGATGTCATCTTCAAGAAAATGCTTGAACGAATAAAGATTGATCTATCCACAATCAAAGGGAGGCCTAAACCCATAACAGGTTTCTCTGGCGAAACAACCATGACGATGGGAACGATTCGCCTTCCCATCCAAGCTGGCAACATTAAGAAGATGGTCGACTTCAATGTCTCCGATCATCCCGCAATCTACAACATGATCATGGGAACTCCTTGGCTCAACATGATGAGAGCTGTGCCTTCAACATACCATTTATGCATAATATTCCCAACTTCCATCGGCATAAAAACAATATGGGGAAATCAGAAGGATTCCCGTACCTGTTTTCTGGCCGAGCATAAGATGCGAAACGTCGAGAAGAAGAAGGACGACCTTGAGCCTCAAGAATCACGAAAAAGAGCGAGAACTAGCCCCAAACAGGTGAAGAACCTGACCGACCTCTTATAGCAATTACAGATTGCAGAAGGTCGTGTAGAAGAAGAGCGACCCACCTGCGAACCTGTAATATCTGTATGCATTGACGAGTAACACCCCGAAAGATGTGTTGAGATCGGAGCTACGCTTGATGAAGACATTAAAAAGAAGCTCGTGGCTTTCCTCCAGAAAAACATCAACACCTTTGCCTGGGCAGCGGAAGACATGCCTGGGATAAACATCAACGTGGCCAGCCACGAACTCAACGTCGATCCGACGTTCAAGCCAATAAAACAAAAAAGGAGGAAGCTCGGTCCCGACCGAGCAAAAGCGGTAAACGACGAGGTCGAAAGGCTTCTACGCGTCGGATCAATCACCAAAGTTAAATACCCCGATTGGCTCGCCAACCCAGTCGTGGTAAAAAAGAAGAACGCGAAGTGGCGTGTCTGCGTGGATTTCACAGATCTGAACAAAGCGTGTCCGAAAGACAGCTTCCCTCTGCCTCACAACGATCGCTTAGTAGAAGCAACAACAGGAAGTAAACTCTTGACATTCATGGATGCCTTCTCAGGCTTTAATCAAATTCTAATGCACCCTGAAGATAGAGAGAAGACCGCCTTCATCACCGACCGTGGAATCTACTATTACAAGGTTATGCCCTTCGGCCTGAAAAACGCTGGAGCAACATATCAAAGGCTCGTGAACAAGATGTTTCAGGATCCGTTAGGCAAAACAATGGAGGTGTATATAGACGACATGCTCGTGAAATCCCTTGAGGAAGATGACCACATCTCTCACCTGGAAGAGTGTTTCAAACAGCTGAACTTGCGGTAACCTCCGGGGAATTCTTGGGGTACTTGGTCACTCATCGTGGCATCGAAGAAAACCCAAAGCAGATCGACGCGCTCATCCAAATGGCATCCCCAAGAAATAAGCGTGAGGTGCAGAGACTGACTGGATGAGTCGCTGCGCTCAACCATTTCATCTCGCGATCAACTGACAAGTGCCTACCTTTCTACGACACGCTGCGAGGTAATAAACAGTTCGAATGGTCAGACAAGTGCGAAGATACTTTCAGACAGCTCAAGGAATACCTGGCAACGCCACCTATCCTTGCTAAACCAGTCACTGGAGAACCTCTCTTCCTCTACATCGCTGTTTCCGAAACAACAGTCAGTGCTGTGTTAGTACGCGAAGAGCGAGGCGAGCAAAAGCCTATCTTCTATGTTAGCAAGACCCTCATCGACGCTGAAACGAGATATCCTCAACTGGAAAAACTAGCATTGTCCGTCGTCATGGCATCATGAAAGCCAAGGCCTTACTTCCAATCTCATACCATCGTGATTCTCAGCACTTTCCCTTTACGCTCGGTCTTGCATAGTCCAAGTCAGTCTAGCAGGTTGGCCAAGTGGGCTGTGGAACTTAGCGAGTACGACATCGAGTATAAGGGACGGACGTGTAACAAGTCGCAAGTGTTGGCAGACTTCCTTATCGAACTCCCGGAAAACCAATCCACGAAGGAGGTTCGACCAGGGATCTGGGAACTACACGTCGATGGCTCATCCTCTAAAAATGGGTCCGGAGTACGGATACGCCTAGCATCACCAACAGGCGAGATCCTCGAGCAATCTTTCCGCCTAGGCTTCAAAGCCTCCAATAACAAAGCAGAGTACGAAGCCATCATCGTTGGAATGAGACTCGCTCAAGGACTTAGCATCGAGCACATTCACGCATTCTGCGATTCAGAACTAGTCAGCAACCAGTTCAGCGATGAGTACGCAACAAAAGACGATCGGATGGAAGCCTATCTAAAAATAGTCAAGGATCTCGCCTCGATGTTCAAAGAGTTCACGCTGACGCGAATTCCTCCAGGGGAAAACGTTGATGCAGACGCCTTGGCGAACCTTGCCTCCGCTTCAGCTACGCCAAAAGATCCAGCCCTGAAACGGGTCATCCCTGTAGAGTTCATCGAATTTCCGAGCATCAAACAAGACATGACGCTCGCTATATCAACGCGATCACAAGCTGTTAAACAGGCCAAAGCCGTTGCTGAGACAAAAATCAAGGACGTTGAGATGACAGAAGCTGAGGCAGACACAGAGCTTGCACTGTTGACAACGGCGCTAGCAATTGACGCCGATGTCACCAGAGCCGACGTCATCGAGGCCGACGTCCCCGAGGCTGACGGCACCGAGGCCGAGGTCCCCGATGACCTAGGGCGGGCCGATGATCCCTCCTCGCAGAACCTTCCGCTTGCGCCTAAGGACAAAGGCACGACCATCCCCATGGATACAGACGAAGAACATGAGTACGGTTTTGATAAACATTGGAAAGATCAAATTCGTGCTTACATCGTCGATGAAGAACTGCCTAACAGTAAGTGGGCAGCCCGCAAGGTACAAAAACAAGCCTCACGGTATGTCTTGTTTGAGGGGAACATCTACAGGTAGGGGTTCTCCGGTCCTTTACTCACCTGCGTAGAGGGACAAGAGACCAGACAAATCATGGAAGAAGTACACAGTGGGTCTTGTGGCAATCACTCAGGAGGCAAAGCCTTGGAAATCAAGATAAAGCGACATGGCCACTTCTGGCCTACCATCGTGAACGACTGCATTAAGTTTTCAGCCAAGTGCGAAAGATGTCAACGTCATGCTCCAAAAATTCATCAACCATCGGAGAAGCTTTCTTCCGTCACCTCTCCTTACCCATTCATGAGATGGGCCATGGACATCGTTGGACCTCTGCATGCATCAAAACAAAAGCGGTTCTTACTTGTTCTAACAGATTATTTCTCAAAGTGGGTGGAAGCTGAAGCTTACGCTAGTATCAAAGACGCCCAAGTTGAAAGTTTTGTCTGAAGGAACATCATATGTCGTCACGGAATTTCATTTGAAATTGTCACTAGCAACGGTTCCCAGTTCATCTCCAACAGGTTCGAGACTTTCTGTGCAAAGTGGAAAATTCGACTTAGCAAGTCTACTCCTCGTCATCCTCAAGGAAACGGTCAGGCAGAAGCAATCAACAAAACAATTCTCGATGGCCTTAAGAAATGTTTAGATGCAAAGAAGGGTCGTTGGGTAGACGAGCTAGAAGGCGTTTTATGGTCCCACCGCTCCTCGACGTGCAATAGGCGAAACTCCTTTCGCCCTTGTCTACAACACTGAATGTGTCATACCCTCCGAAGTCACTTCTCCAGGACCACGACATCGTCTCTTACCAGAGCGCGAGGATCTAAACGATTCGCTCCTCTTTGACGAATTAGACTTCCTCAGCGAAAGGCGCGATCAAGCACTCATCAGAATAGCCAACTATCAAAATGCAGCCGCACGTTACTACAACTCCAGAGTTAGAGAGAGACGTTTTTGCAAAGGCGACTTGGTCTTGCGCGAAGTCTTCCAGAATACAGCAGAGCGGAACACAGGCAAACTTGGAGCTACCTGGGAGGGACCTAACCAAGTCATTACCATGGTCCGTCCCGGCGTCTATGAGCTCGCCACCATGGCTGGCACGCCAATACTCCATTCCTGGAACGCAAAGCATTTGAAGAGGTACTATCACTAGTCCTCTTCTAAGGCTCTTGCCTTGAACTACGAGGGGACTTGATCCCTGCATAGGGTACGTAGGCAGCTTGTCTTCGGACGAGTTCAGTTGCCCTCCTCCATCTCAAAGGGGGGGAGTAAGTGCTTTAACGAACTATGGGGCGAGTTGATCCCTGCAAAGGGTACGTAGGCAGCTTATCTTCAGATGAGTTCAGTTGTCCTCCTCTGTCAGAAGGGGGGGGGGGGAGTGGGGTATGTATACTCGTATACTCCCATTTTCTATCAAGCTCTTTGCTTCAAGTAACAGGCACTTGATGCAAGTCTCATGGACTTCATCTATTACATCCTCTATGGATTATTCAAAACCTTGTTCAAGCAAGGTCATCAGCTACATCCTCTATGGATTATTCAAAGTCTTTTTAAGCAAGTTCGGTCCATTGTCGTTGTTGTTGGCCACAACAACAAAGTGTGAACCTGAACGCATTGACATCCATCATCAGATCCTAAGCGTGCTATATAAGTTATAACGATCAGTTTCAGGGCTTTTGACTCTGGCTGGTTCTAATGTTCACTTCCTGGCCTTTTGACCACGGATGTTCATTCAAAAACCCAACAACACCGTTGGTAAAAAGCAGCTACCAATGGTTAATTGGGTTGTACACCGAATAATCATTCAGAAAACCCAACAACACGTTGGTCAAAAGGTGTGATCGCTTCTGGACAGACGTGTTCAGAAAGCACCGCCATTCTAAGAAAACCCAACAGCAAACGTTGGTAGGAAAGGAGCAAAAACGCATTTGCAATCCTGGACAATACAATCACGAACCCAACAACAACGTTGGTACGACAGCCTAAGGCGTGCTATGGTGTGAACAACCTGCAACCTATGATAAATGTTTGGTCAACAAAACGGGTATCATTACTCTTGAAGTTCTATCAAAGGTAAAGCATGAAACACAATCAAAAACAAAATCATGGACAAAATATCGTAGAAATTGAAGCACCGCTACAATGCGAAGTAAACATAATCATAGCATGGATACAAACCATCCAACGCTATCCCCAAAAATCAAGAGTAATCACGTTCGAAAATCATAAAAGCAGGCTAAGTCTGGAAAACAAGAAAAAAGAGAAAAGACGAACAGTCCTCAGCGACCCCATCATCATCTGTCGCCTCGACGTCATCCTCATCTGACGCCTCGTTGTCGTCGTCGGCAGCAACAGCAACGCTGGCCTCGGCAGCGCTATGAGGAATCCCAGGGATCTCAAGTACTCTCCGGACACTAGCAAGAAGGTCCGCGAACACGTCATGAGCATCATAGATCGGGTGACGCCGCTCGTGCAGCGCCTTAACCTCCGTCGAGAGGTCTGGCGGCTCCGATCCCTGAAGAAGGCCAATGAACTCCAAGTTCGCGTCAATTTCAGTGAGGTTCAACATGTCGTTTTGGGCCTTCCCGTCAATCTCTGCAAGTAACCCAACAACCTCCCTAGTCCACTCCGAGAAACCGTGAGCCATCTCATCTTTGACCTCAGCAACATCGTCTTCGATCCTCGAACGCTGAAGGTCACTGGCGGAGCCTAGCTCGCCCCTCAGCTGAACTGCCTCACCCTCAGCTTTGGAACACCTCGACTTAAGCTTCAACAACTTGTCTTCATAATCCTTCTTGACCTTCTGCAAAGAGAAAACGTCACGTTCGAGAGCCTCTTTCCTCTCAACGGTGTCATCCAGCGTCGACTAAAGAACGGCATTGGCTTCCTTAGCCACGGCAAGTTCGCTGTCCCTGGAACGAGTATCCTCGTCATGCTCGCTAACCAGGAGGTCGAAAAAGAGGGAAAGCTGCAAAAAGAAAATGATACAAAAATATGTTAAGGTATAAAAAGGGTGAAGGGAAATAATACTATATGAAAGAATCAAACCTTAGATGCTTTTTCACGAAGCAACCCACCAACACGGCTCACGGAAGTCTCTCCACCAGCAGCTGCTGCAGGGTGTGAGTCCACGCTCTGCCTCTTCGAAGGGGTCATACGGTCGACGCCCTTTCCATTACCATTAGAGATCTGGGCTCTCTCCGCTGACAGCCTACAGAACTCCGCAACCTCGCCTGAAGATGGGGGAGGAAGGGTCTTCGACGCCAAAGGTCTCGACGGCCTCGCTCGAACCAACAGAGCCGTCAGAGACGAGGCCATCGGTGCCACTACCCTCGACGCGCTAGAGCCCGATGACCTTTTGGTCTCTGCTGCTACCTCGAGAGCAGCCTGCTCACGAAAAGACCTCCTCGCCAAGCCTCGTCCAAGGATCTTCCCCGGAAGGATCTCAGCGGAAAGTGCTCTCTCGATCCTCTTTCGGCTGAACGATTTCTTCCAGTTGCCGTTCCCAGAGGAAAGCTCCTTATGCATGGCAGTGAGAAACTCCTCCGAGACTTCAGACAACGATGGGTTCACTGCAAAAGACAACAATTCAAGAGTTAGTAAATGGCAAAGCAAACAACAAAAATCACTAAGTATTGGTTACGTATTCTTTCCCATCTCGTCTTGACAAGGTTGATGCAATCCGCCTCGACGGTCCTCTCGGAAATCTCAATGAAGAAGAAGCGATACTCGAAGTGGTCATCCTTGCTTGGGAACCCGACGATGAGTGCCATCCCCGACGAGTTGGCAACGCTATGCTTAAGCTCTTCGCTTCGACCGCGAACCCTAAAATCTGTCAAGTAGGACAACTGCTCAGTGCTGATGACAACGCCGCACTCTCTGCTCAACACGTAAATACCAAGAAGATGTCTGATGCCCCTAGGGTTAATCTGAGCAAGGCAGACACCATGAACCGCTAGAAAGCGCATGAGGAAGCGGGGCAGTGGAAACCAAAGAAAGCGCATGAGGAAGCGGGGCAATGGAAACCAAAGCAAGCACTGATCAAAGTAGTTCTCGAACAGAGTCATGTATCCTGAGGGCGGGGCGTCAGCTCTGTCAGCAGGAGTAGGAGCAACTAACACTATCTCCTCCGAGATCCCGCACTTCTTTCGAAGAAGCCGTAAAGACTTCTCATTCGAAAGAGAAGACCCAAGAGGGTCAGGGTGAACCTTTCCCCTCGTCTTCTTCTTAACCTTCTTAGCTTTCCTCGTTTGCTCAACTTCGACGAATATGTTTTCATCATCACTCTCATCACTAGAAGTTTGCAAATCAGACGAGGAAGAGCAAGGCGATACATCTGCGCAACCAGGCGGAAGGTCCGGGTCCTCGTCGTTAAGAAGGATCGACCCTCCAACGCTCGGTCGAACCAAGCCCTCGGTGGTCTCATGGACCTCGGGGTCATCGGCGACAACATCGGGTCCACGAGTGCTGACCTCGGGGTCGACACTCATGACATCGGGGCCCAAGGCTTTCGACGAGACATCGGGCTCCACGGTCGTTGGTGAAGAACCGAGAGGCATCAAGACATCGAAGTCTAGATTTTGCATCGTCGGGTCATCGGTGTCCTCGCCACGGTCTTGCACGTCATCGACGCTACCATCCCGACTCCTCGGGTCTTTGGTGTCAAGACGACAAAGATGCGTGACGTCGGCATCATTGGTACGACGAGATTCTCGGTCACCGTCGGTGAAGTCGGGTCCGTCGCCATCGGGATCAAACGTGGAGGACAACCCAAGCCTTTTCGGATCCATGAACACAAGTTTGCCTACATCAAAACCAAACCAAAAGATCAAAATCAAGGATCTTTTTTCATCCTCAACAACTCCAAGAACATAAAAAAAGCTTCCTCATCCTTAATCAATCAAACATCAAAAAAATTCAAGAGAGTCCAACAAATCTACTCATTAACAATCAAGGCTCATACACAAGACCCAAGCTAGATTCATGAAGCTATTAACAATTCCAAGGCTTATTCATGGACCTAACAACTTGTTCTTCATAGAAAAGATAGATCTACAACATTTGAATGGAAAGCTTTGAAAATCAAAGAGGTGAGAAGGGGACCTACCGAAGGTCGTGAAGATAACAGTGACGGTCGGATGAACCTTCCGGCGGGATTCACAAGAAAAAAGGTTAACGGCGTCGGGGAGAGACGAAGGAAGAAGATGAAGCCACAAGAAAACCCTAAAGGAAATAAGTGGAAGAAAAGGAAAAAGAATCTTTTCCTTAAAAAAAAAATGGTAAAGGCTTCTCTTTCCTTCAGCGGGTCCCGAAAATCTTCAGAAAGATTATCATTCTCGGAATTCGTCTTTCCGTTGCAAAAAACATCGTTGACGAAAAACAAACGCAACGCGGAGTCTTAAAATATCCGGAGAACAAAAAAAAAAAAACTTTCTTTGTGAACTTCAACACGCGCAGAGCGAAGTCTTTAAATCTTCAGCAAGGTCTTAAAATCCTTAGGTATAGAAACCATTGTCAGCAGCAGACGCTATCAACTCTCGCAAGCAGAGCACGAAGTCTTAAAACCTTCAAAGAATGAAAAATAACGTTTACAGTGTCATCAACACTAAAGGCTCAAGCCCACAGCTTCATAACTTTCAACGGCTAACTTCGACACCCAATGGTCCTTGAACTCGATATTATTATCACTAACACTACCGAGCTGGAGGGCTAACTGTTGGGGTCGGATTTCATCCGCTGTACTTCGACGTTAAAAGTTATGATAGACAACGGGCATATTTCAACAAACAAAGATAATATGGTTCCTAAGTCATTTCACCTACAAGAAAGGGTGAAGGACTCTCAGAAAACCCCTAAGTCCCTTGAACCGTCTACCTGGTGAAGGAACCTTCGAAGCTATCTTCACCTCAGGAGATGTCATGAATACAGCGTCAGAAGGGTCACAGAGCCAACAGGAGGCGTTGCAGAGACCAAGGCTGCCTGGCACCGATGTCACTGAGCAGTGACACCGATGACAAGCAGTGGCACCGATGTCACTGCCCAGTGACACCGATGTGCCTGGCCTCATCGGTGTCCAGGCAGTTGACATCGGTGCCCAAGCCATTCCCATCGGCTTCAGATCCTTCAGAATATCAACGAAGGTTCCAGAAGGTTCGAGGAGTTAAAGCCCAGCAACGAAGCCCACGTAGGCTCGACCGACATAGGAGAAAAAAGGAATCCACAAGGGTTTAGGAAAAAGGCTTAGCCGACTTAGGGGGTTATATATAGGAATGCAAAAACACTTGTAAAGATTCATTGACAATTTTTATCACACAAGCAATACAAAGCAATTACAAACCCTAATTTCTCTCTGCTTATCATTGTTCTTCATAGCTTATCTTCAGTAATCTCTCCTTCCTTTTGAAACCCTTACAAATCTAATTGTGCGAATTCCGGCTTCCACATCGATCGACACACCACACTAGTGTCGATCAACACACCCTCAAATTTCTCAAAATTGGTTCACGGGAGTCACAATTTTGCCCCACTAAAACTGGATTCATCCTCGAATCCTCAAACACAACCCACGAGGCTAAACACAGCCCATTAGGTGTGTCGAACGATAAACGATTACGAGGGTTGTCGAATGACACACATGAGGTGTGTCGAACGGCAGCTAGTTCAGAGGGTGTCGATTGACACCTAGTGGTAATGTCGATCGACAGTTATCTGATTGGCTGTGTTGAGCCGTTAGTTGTTTGTGTGTTGTGTGATGTGTATGTTTGCCTGAGCGGTCGATCGTGCCTGAGTGCGCAGTCGTAGATGGGATGAGCGTCTCACTAGGTATTTATGATAATACTCACGCATCTCTTTTTCCCATGTGATGCAGGTAAATGCAAAGTATGATCGTGGAATCACGGCTACGAAGAGGGAGATGATCTAGGGTCTCGTGTTTCTTGTTGTTTCAGTTATTGTTTTAGAACTGCTGTTTAGGTTGTTGGTTATTGTTCTTGAACTGATTTGGTTAGTTATTTAATGGAATTGGTTGTTTGTTTAAGTTCGTTTGATTTCCGCTGGTCGTTTTTGTGTGTTTGAATGGATGTTGATGATTAATATTTATGGGAATGCTAATACGAGTCCAATGTATTGTTTAAAAAAAAAAACAGGTCGGGTCGTTTCATAGAGAATGAAACTTAATCCTTACTTCTAAATATAAAAGACCTATAATACCAAGGTTGTATCCATTATAAATATAAGCAATAGGTAGTCAGCGTAGTAATATTTAAGACCAAGGTTTCAACTTTTCCATGGAAGTTACAAAATAAATAGGGGTAGTAATATTTAAGACCAATATTTTAGTTTTCGTGGTGGATATCGATTCTAGTCTCAATTCCATCAGTTTCTATCAGAGAATCCAAGGTGAGTGCCTGACCATGGCTTCTGGGACGATGGATCGTCAGGGATTCTTGGTGATAGGTTTGTATGCGGTGATTGATATTGTGGTGATCGAATTGTGGCTGTGTATGTTTGTTGTTGTGTTGTGATTGTTGTTTTGTGCAGGTTTTCGTACTGGCGCAGAGGAGGAATCGATCCGAGAGGATTATGATAGGTTCTCAAGATTCTGCCATGGGCCTGTTGAACGACACACATGAGTGGTAGTGTCGATCGACAGTTGTCTGATTGGCTGTGTTGAGCCGTTTGTTGTTTGTGTGCTGTGTGATGTGTATGTTTGCCTGAGCGGTTCATCGTGTCTGAGTGCGCAGTCATAGAACTAGCTAGGTTGTTGGCTTAGTTCTGGAACTTGTTGATTTTAATTGTTGTTGAACTTGTTTCATTGTTTAATGGAATTGTTTTAGTTATCGGCTGGTTGCTTTGTGAGTTTGATTCGATGTTGAGGATTAACATTTATGGGAATGCTAATTCGAGTCCAATGTATTGTTTTAAAAAAAAACAGGTCGGGTCGTTTCAATTTGGTATCAGAGCGATACGGTTTTAGGACGGGATAGAACTGTTAGGATTGTAAGTTGGTTAAAGTTACAATTCAGTGGGTTTGGGGGTTCTAGATCATCTTCCTTCGAGCCTTCAATGAGATTCCACGGTAAGTGTGTTGCGTGTTTGGTTTGTTATGTCTTCTAGTGCTTAGCTTGTGTGCTTGTGAGTGCAACGAGATGGCTAGAGGGCATGAGTGTGGAGGCTGAGGCAGAGGTCGTGGACCTGTGGACGAGCCAGTCATGAGTGAGGCTCAGAGTTCCATGCATGGGCCTGTGTCAGTTCAGCAGACGTTGCATAATGGCCAGACCGCCAGTGTGACTGCCAGTGTGGGGGTCGGTTTGGGTCTTCTTGGGGCTGGTTTGGGTCCCGTTGAGGCTGGTGGTGCTGGTGGTGTTGGTGCAGCTGGGGGTGCGGTCGCGGCCGCAGGTGTAGACCAGGATGGTGATGATCGTCTGGCTGATCTATTGAGGCAGTTGTTGGAGCGTTTACCGGGGTAGGGTGCCAGTGCATGCTTCAGTGTTGCCAGGTGTGGCAGATGTGCAGCCGAGGGCTGCGGTTATTGATGAGGTTCCGTCATATATTCGGATGATGGAGCAGATGCAGAGGATCAGTACGGGTTCTTTTACAGGAGGTGTTAAGCCTGAGGAAGCTGATGAGTGGAGGATGAGGATGGAGCGTAATTTTCGCTCGATTAGGTGTCCAGAGGGATACATGGTTGATTTGGCAGTCCATTATTTGGACGTTGATGCACATCTTTGGTGGAGGAGTGTTGCAGCGAGACGGGCTCAGACAGTAATGTCGTGGGCTGACTTTGTGGCAGATTTAACGCCAAGTTCTTTGGATCGTCTATAGGCGAGGTTCTTGGATCTGGCTCAAGGAGCGATGTCTGTTCGTGAGTATGGCGTGGAGTTTATCCGACTCTTGGGTTATGCTGGTAGGAGCTTGGAGGATGAGCAAGCTCAAATTAGGAGGTTCTTGCGGGGACTTCAGATAGATTTGAGGACTCGGTGCAGAGGCATCAGGTTTGCGTCTAGAACAGAGTTGGTAGAGATTATTGCATAGATCGAGGAGGACCTGAGGGAGCAGGCTGCGGTAGTTGTCTCAGCAACAGGTGGGTCATAGCAAAGGCGGCAAGCCTACGCAGGGACAGAAGAGGAAGTGGGAAGACACTTCGAGATCAGGCCAGAGTGGCCGAGGGTGCTATGGTTGTGGGAGTTTGGACCACAAGAGGGCGAGTTGCCCGAAGCAGAGTGAGACTCGAGCGGCTCGCGTGTGTTATCAGTGCTGTGAGTCAGGACACATCAGGCCGAACTGCCTTTGGATCAGATTGCGGCGATGCAGCGTCAACTGGCTATTGCGGCACCTGGTGAGCCGAGCTCGAGGCCGATCACAGGTAAACTCTCTAACTTAGACTTGGTAATTTCTGTTGTGTTTGAATTTTTGGGTTTGTTTTGGATTGTTTACTTTGTGATGGAAAAGTTAGGTTTCTTAGCACATGAGATTTGTGTAGGGACATTGTTTATTGGCGGGTGTGAGTCCCACGTGTTGTTTGATTGGAGCTTTAAATTGCTTCATTACTCTGGATCATACAGAGAGGAGTGGCATCTGGAGTGGCGCTGGTGAGCGGACTGGACCGGTTATGGTTGCTGGAGGAGAGTTTCTAGCTACTCATGGGCGTGCGAGAGATGTGGATATTCTGGTGGCGGGTGAGTTAATACCAGCGGACTTGGTGATCAGTCCAGTGGACCTGTATGATGTTATCCTGGGTATGGATTGGTTGAATCGGTACAAAGTTCATCTAGATTGTCACCGGGGTCGAGTGGTGTTCGAGCGTGATGGTGGTAGGTTGGTTTATCAGTGAGTGAGACCAACTTCGGGTAGTCTCGTGATCTCACTTGTCTAGGCTGAAGCGATGATTGAGAGGGGTTGCGAGGCTTACTTGGCCACGATTGTGATGCCGGAGGTTGTTGGTGGGGTTGCTGTGAGAGATATTCGGGTTGTTCGGGATTTCGAGGATGTTTTTCAATCATTGCAGGGATTACCGCCGTCTCGGTCTGATCCTTTCACGATTGAGTTAGAGCCTGGAACAACGCCGTTGTCTAAGACACCTTATCGAATAGCTCCAGCAGAGTTGGCAGAACTGAAGAAGCAGTTGGAGAATTTGTTGGATAAGGGTTTTAATCGACCGAGTACTTCACCGTGGGGAACACCGGTGTTGTTTGTGAAGAAGAAGGATAGTAGTTTCCAGTTGTGCAACGATTATCGAGGGCTTAACCGAGTCACTGTGAAGAACAAGTATCCTCTTCCGAGAATTGATGAGTTGTTGGATCAGTTAAGAGGGGCTACTTGGTTCTCCAAGATTGACTTGGCATCCGGTTTCCCCCAGATTCCTATCGATGAGGCAGATGTCAGGAAGACGGTTTTCAGGACTCGGTATGGGCATTTTGAGTTTGTGGTTATGCCATTCGGGTTGATGAATGCGCCGGCAGCATTTATGAGGTTGATGAACTGAGGTTTCCAGGAGTATCTGGATGAGTTCGTAATTATCTTCATCGATGACATTTTAGTGTATTCAAAGAGTCTTGAGGATCATGAAGTACATCTGAGGCGAGTTTTTGAGAAGTTGCGGGAACATAAGCTTTTTGCTAAGTTATGCAAGTGTAGTTTATGACAGAGAAAGATGGGATTTCTGGGTCACGTCGTTTCTACAGATGGAGTTTCTGTGGATCCGGCGAAGATTTAGTCTATCCGAGATTGGCTTAGACCGAGGAATGCTACTGAGATCAGGAGTTTTCTAGGGTTGGCAGGTTATTATCAGAGATTCTTCAAAGGTTTTGTGAGTATGGCTCAGTCTATGTCGAAGCTGAGAGGGAAGGATGTTCCTTTCGTGTGGTCTACTGATTGTGAGCTGAGTTTCGCGAAGCTGAAGACGATGTTGACTAGTACACCAATGTTGGCATTACCTGAGCCAGGTGAGCCTTACGTGGTGTATATTGATGCTTCAGGAGTTGGTTTGGGTTGTGTGTTATTGCAGCAGGGCAAGGTGATTGCTTATGCTTTGAGGCAGTTGAGGAAGCACGAGGGCAATTATCCTGTTCATGACTTGGAGTTGGCTGCAGTGATCTTTGCGTTGAAGATCTGGAGGTTTTATCTGTATGGTGGCACAGTTCAGGTGTTCACTGATCATCATAATCTGAAGTACATTTTTACTCAGCAGAATTTGAATGTACGACAGAGGCGATGGTCGGAGTTGTTGGCTGATTATGACTTGGACATTGTTTACCATCCGGGTAAGGCTAACATTGTTGCAGATGCTTTTAGTCGGAGGCGTTATGATTCATCTCTTGAGTGGGATGTGGAGACTCTTGTGAGCATGCTTGGTACTTTGAGGTTGTGCGTTACTTCAGAGGAGCCGTTGGGGTTAGCGGTAGTCGATCAAGCGGATCTTTTGAGCAGGAACTGAGTAGCTCAAAAGAAGGATCAGGTGTTGGTTGATCTCTCTAAGGATGCTGGTTCTGAGTATCAGGTTTCTGCTAACGGGACTATCTTAGTGCATGGACGAGTCTCTGTGCCTAAGGATGAGGACTTGAGGCAGGAGATTCTGAGAGAGGCTCATGCGAGCAAGTTTTCGATTCATCCGGGAGCGACTAAGATGTATCGGGATTTGAAACGGTATTATCATTGGGTCGGGATGAAGAGAGATGTGGCGGATTGGGTTGCAGCGTGCAACGTTTGTCAGCTAGTGAAGGTTAAGCATCAGGTTCCGAGTGGCTTGCTGCAAAGTTTACCCATTCCAAAGTGGAAGTGGGATATGATTACCATGGATTTCGTGGTAGGATTGCCGGTTTCTCGGACCTATGACGCCATTTGGGTGAGAGTTGATCGACTGACTAAGTCGGCACATTTTCTGGCCATTAAGAAGACATATGGAGCTGAGGTCTTAGCTAAGAAGTATGTGAAGGAGATTGTGAGTCTGCATGGAGTGCCAACGAGTATTGTGTTGGATAGAGATCCGAGGTTTGCTTCAGTGTTATGGAGAGCTTCTCAGGCTGAGATGGGCACTAAGGTGCATATGAGTACAGCTAATCATCCTCAGATGGATGGGCAGTCCGAGAGGACGATTCAGACACTTGAGGATCTGTTGAGGATGTGTGTGCTGGATTGGGGTGGTCATTGGGCGGATCACTTGAGTTTGGTGGAGTTCGCATATAATAACAATTTTCAGGCGAGTATTGGTATGGCTCCTTTTGAGGCGTTGTATGGGAGGCCATGTCGTACACCGCTATGTTTTACCCAAGTGGGGGTTAGGAGCATTTATGGTGCTGAGTTTGTTAAAGAGACGACGGAGAAGATCTGTGTTGTGAAGCTGAACATGAAGGAGGCTCAGGATCGGCAGAAGAGTTATGCCGATAGGAGGAGAAAAGAGTTGGACTTTGCAGTCGGAGATCGAGTGTATCTCAAGATGGCTATGATGCGGGGTCTGAACAGGTCGATATCCGATGATAAGCTGAGTACGAGGTGCATGGGTCCATTCCGGATGGTGGAGCGTGTGGGACCAGTTGCTTATCGGTTGGAGCTGCCTCCGATCATGGAGAAGTTGCATGATGTATTTCATGTCTCGAAGCTCAGGAGATGTTTGCATACATTTGAGGAGGTAGTAGTGACGATTCCTGCAGATTTTCAGCCTAATCTGACAGTTGGGATGACATCGGTTAGGATCTTTGAGAGGAGTATCAAGGTTCTGCGCCGGAAGAGAGTGTCGTTGTTGAGAGTTTTGTGGGACTGTGAAGGTGTTCAGGAGGAGACTTGGGAACCAGGGGCGAAGATGATAATGAAGTTCAGGAAGTGGTTTGAGAAGCAAGCCGAAGAGTGAATTCGTTTTTCTTTGTGGTTTCCAGTTTCGGTTTTGTGTTGTAGTCACCGTGTGTGGTGAGGATTGTGGTTGTTGATTATGTATTTTCATTTGATTTTTAGTGATTATGACATTTTTCCAGATTAATAAGATGAGGATATCTTATGTTTGTGACTTTGATAGTCATGTGTATGTGGTTAGAAAACCCCGAAATAGAAGTTTTATAGTGAGTAGAACTTGCCAGTTTCGGTAACTCTAACGAGCTTGTGTGTTTATGTGTGAGAGAGTCTCGAAATAGAAGTTTTACAGTGGTTAGAACTGTCTAGTTCCGGAGAGACTCTGCAGGGATATCCGGTGTGATGGATGGTCCTGATGATCTGTGATGATCATGTTTGTGATGGTACTCCAGATTGGGAGTATCATGTTGAGACTTTGGGAGGTAGTTCTTGTCAGAGGTGCATTATAGACGTTAGGAATTGATTTTGTTCGGGGATGTCGATTTCCTCGCGTAGCTCAGGGAGAGGGACATTGGTTCTTTCTTGGAGATGAGTCTCCGGCAGATCTTTAGAGATGCGTCTCTCTGGAGGATAGTTGGTTCCCTGCATACCGATCGTTCGTGTGTTGTGACCAGAACACGATTGAGAGCGTGAGGGTATGGAGATAGTGTTGGGAGATTGCAATCTCTAGCAGACCTTTGAGAGATGCGTCTCTCCAGGGGATAATGAGTTCCCTGCATACCGAGAGCTTGACAGACTGTGTGTCTTGATGGTTTGAGGGGTATGGAGATGGTTGGTATCAAACACCGTCAGGACTGCGCGGACTGAGGTGGGTTGATACGAGGCACCGAGAGCTGAGGGGTGACGATCCCGAGAGCTAGATGGTGTGGTTATGAGTTATGAGCTATGAGCGATCAATGTCAGAGACATGTCTATATGCACAGGATGGATGTGAGCCTCGAGAGGGTCTAGGAGATGTAGTTTTCGGTGTTACTGGCAGGTTGGCCAGGTGCTTAGCCATGTGGGCTGTGTTTGAGGATATGAGGACGAATCCAGTTTTAGTGGGGGAGAATTGTGACACCCGTGAACCGCTTTTAAGGAAATTAGAGGGTTTGACGATCGACACTAGCGTGGTGTGTCGATCGACATGCTGAGTTTTGGGGCTGAAGGCCAGTTTGTTCGAGGGGCTATCGATCGAGACGAGTGGTGTGTGTCAATCGAGAGGGTCCTTAGTGGCTGTCGATCGACACAACTGGGGTGTGTCGATCGACATAAGTGGGGTGTGTCAATCGATAGGGATTTTAAGTGATCGGTATCTGTTTCGATTTAAATCGGACGGTTTGTGTTGGTTCGGTTTAGGAAAACTAAGGTTTCATATTTAATCCTTTTTGGCCGCATTCTGATCGAAACAAAGGTCCAAAATCAGAGGAAAAGAGTTAATGAGAGTCTCTCTTGTTTCCTGAGAGTTCTGTGAGATAAGGTTTCGTTCTTGGTTGTTTTGAAGTAGAATTTCGTGGTGGATATCGATTCTAGTCTCAATTCCATCAGTTTCTATCCGAGAATCCAAGGTGAGTGCCTGACCATGGCTTCTCGGCCGATGGATCGTTAGGGATTCTTAGTGATAGGTTTGTATGCGGTGATTGATCTTGTGGTGATCGAATTGTGGCTGTGTATGTTTGTTGTTGCGTTGTGATTGTTGTTTTGTGCAGGTTTTCGTGCTGGCGCAGAGGAGGAATCGATCTGAGAGGATTATGATCGGTTCTCACGATTCTGCCAGGGGCCTGTTGAACGACACACATGAGTGGTAGTGTCGATCGACAATTGTCTGATTGGCTGTGTTGAGCCGTTTGTTGTTTGTGTGCTGTGTGATGTGTATGTTTGCCAGAGCCGTTCATCGTGCCTGAGTGCGCAGTCGTAGATGGGATGACCGTCTCACTGGGTATTTATGATAATACTCACGCATCTCCTTTTCCCATGTGATGCAGGTAAAGGCAAAGTGTGATCGTGGAATCACAGCTAAAAAGAGGGAGATGATCTAGGATCTCGTGTTTCGTGTTGTTTCATGTTTTATTATCGCTTTAGAACTGGCTAGGTTGTTGGCTTAGTTCTGGAACTTGTAGATTTTGGTTGTTGTTGAACTGGTTTGATTGTTTAATGGAATTGTTTTGGTTATCGGCTGGTTGCTTTGTGAGTTTGATTGGATGTTGAGGATTAACATTTATGGGAATGCTAATTCGAGTCCAATTTATTGTTTTAAAAAAAAAATGGGTCGGGTCATTTCAACGTATACAACCTCCACGTACCAATCTCACTCAACAATACCTGACATCCTGCTCCTGAGCCGAAGCATACCGCCTCCGACTAAGAGCATCCGCCTCTAGATAAGTTCACCACGATGGTAAACTATAAATAGATCGCAATCTTCTACAACTCCACCCATCAATTCCACCTCAAATCCCAAAACCACACAAAAGGAACCTCCTCTTCTAACCGCTTGGTCATAGATTGAGCCATACTCGCATAGTCTTCATAAATCTCCTGCAATAACCTACCAACCCGAGAAAACTCCTGATCTTCGTTGCATTCCTCGGTCTAGGCCCAAACTCAGCTACATTGAATCTTAGCTAGCTCCACAGAAACTCCATCTGCCAAAACCGTAAGACCCTGAAAACCCATTTCCCGCTGCCAGAAACTGCACTTGCTCAACCTAGCAAACAGCTTCTGCTCCCACCATTTCCCCAAAACTGGCCTCTCCTGGCTCTCATTGTCCCCAAGACTCTTCGAATACACCAAGATGCCATCGATGAAGTTAATCACGAACTCATCCAGGCGCTCCGAAAGGCTTCACTAATCAACCTCATAAGCACAGCATGTGCATAAATGCTATTCTGAACGACCAAGCAACCACACATAATAACCAGTGGAAATCAAACAATCAACTCAACCGAAACAATTCCATTAAACCTACAAATCAATTCAACATTAACCAATTCTAGCGCTCCAGAACTAAACCAACAACCTATGGCAGTTCTAATGCAACAGCAACATGAAACAATCAACCGAGATCCCAGATCATCCTCCTCTTCGTAGCCATGATTCCACGATCACACATTGCCTTTACTTGCATCACATGGGAAAAAGAGATGCGTGAGTATTATCATAAATACCCAATGAGACGGTCATCACATCTACAACTGCGTACTCAGGCACGATGGACCGCTCAGGAAAACATCCAAACACACAACAAACAACAAACGGCTCAACACAGCCCTAACATACATGTGTCGATTGACACTACCACTAGGTGTTGATCGACACCCTCTGAACTGGTTGTCGTTCGACACACCTCATGTATGTCGTTCGACAGCCCTCGTACTGGTATGTCGTTTGACACACCTCATGTGTGTCGTTCGACAGGCCCCTGGCAGAATCGTGGGAACCGATCATAATCCTATCTGATCAATTTCTCCTCTGCGCTAGTACAAAAAACCTGCACAAACAAAAATCACCACACAACAACGAGCATACACAGCCATAATTCAATCACCACAAGATCAATCACCGCATACAAACCTATCACCAAGAATCTATAACGATCCATCGACCCAAAAGCCATGGTCACGCACTTACCTTGGATTTTCGGATGAAAACTGGTGAAAAACGAGACAACTACGAGATCAAACTTGATCACCACTAGGAACCACGAAAATCCACTCCCCAAACACAAGAATCGACCTCCTGTCTCGAGACAATCGAATCCTTTCACAAAGAACTACCCTAACCACAACACTTTGGGAACGATATAACTATGTCTTTATGCTGGTTTCCCGAACACGACAAAAAAAGATTATATACAAAGCCCTAGGGTTTCCCAAACCGACCCGATTTTTCGAACGATTAACAATTGAACCAGAAAATCGACCAATTAAGGCCCTGTCGATCGACACACATCACTCATGTCGATCGACAGCCACTCGAACAAACCGGCCTTAAGCCAAAAAATCAGCATGTCGATCGACACACCACACTAATGTCCATCGACACACCCTCCAATTTCTCAAAATTGGTTCACGGGTGTCACAGAGGTTGTTCAAGATAATTCAACTTCTTCGTCTGAGTCTGACGGTGAAAGAGACAAGGATCTGCCTCGTGAGAAGGAGATTAGTTTGAGTTGTGCGCATGCGAGAGACCTACATGAGGAAGGAATGGTAAACAAATTTGGTTACATGTTTATAATTACTAAGATTTGGTAGTTAAGAATGTTGTAAGCCAAGTTTTAGAATAGCGGATAAGAGATATTCAGGTGGCTAATTAAGTTTTTGATCGCGACGACAGTAATAATCTATGTGGCCCTATTTCA
Organism: Arabis alpina; assembly: GCA_900128785.1. Lineage (NCBI taxonomy): Eukaryota > Viridiplantae > Streptophyta > Magnoliopsida > Brassicales > Brassicaceae > Arabis > Arabis alpina. Next base: position 37,221,913 of record LT669794.1, on the reverse strand, counting down.
GGTTGATGTGGATCCAATTATTGCAGATGATGATGAGGAGGAGCTTGATGAGGCACATTTTGGTATCAGAGCCCTTACGGTTTTAGGACGGACAAGAACTGCTAGGATTGTAAATTTGTTAAAGTTGCAATTCTGTGAGTTCAGGGTTGTAGATCATCTTTCTTCGAGCGTTCAGTGAGATTCCACGCTAAATGTGTTGTTTGTTTTGTTTTGGTGTTTCTAGTGCTTAGTTGGGTACTTTGTTAAGTGCAGTGAGATGGCTAGAGGTAATAGAGGGCGTGGGCGTGGAGGCCGAGGAGGGCAAGGCAGAGGTCGTGGATCGTGGACGAGCCAGTCATGAGTGAGGCTCAGAGTTCCACGCATGGGCCTACGACAGTTCAGCAGACGTTTCATGATGGTCAGACCGCCAGTGTGACTGCTAGTGTGGCGGCCGGTTTGGGTCATGTTAGGGCTGGTTTGGGTCCTGTTGGGGCTGGTTTGGGTACCGTTGAGGCTGGTGGTTCTGGTGGTGTTGGCGCATTTGGGGGTGCGGTCGCGGCCGCAGGTGTATCCCAGGCTGGTGATGATCGTCCGGCTGATCTGTTGAGGCAGTTGTTGGAGCGGTTACCGGGTGCGGTGCCAATGCAGGCTCCAGTGTTGCCACGAGTGGTAGAGGTGCAGCCGAGGGCTGCGGTTTTTGAGGAGGTTCCGTCGTTTATTCAAATGTTAGAACAAATGCAGAAGATCGGAACGGGTTCTTTTGTAGGAGGTGCTAAACCTGAGGAAACTGATGAGTGGAGGATGTGGTTGGAGCGAAATTTTCGCTCGATCATGTGTCCAGAGGGATACATGGTTTATTTGGCAGTCCATGGTGATGGACATCTCTCGTGGAGGGGTGTTGCAGCGAGACGTGCTCAGACTGTGAAATCGTGGGCAGACTTTGTGGTAGAGTTTAATGCCAAGTTCTTTCCTCAGGAGGCATTGGATAGGCTCGAGGCAAGGTTCTTGGAGTTGACTCAGGGCGCGATGTCGGTTCGAGAGTATGACGTGGAGTTTAATCGACTCTTGGGTTATGCTGGTAGGAGTCTGGAAGATGAGCAGGCTCAAATTAGGAGGTTTTTTAGAGACTTCGACCAGACTTGAGAACTCGGTGCAGAGCGGAGTTGGTGGAGATAATTGCACAGATTGAGGAGGACCTGAGGGAACAGGCTGCGGTAGTTATCCCTGCTGTTCAGCCTAGGAGGCCTCAGCAGCAGGTGCAACATGTGGGTCCTAGCAAAGGCAGCAAGCCTGCGCAGGGACAGAAGAGGAAGTGGGATGACACTTTGAGATCGGGTCTGACTGGCTGAGGGTGTTATGGTTGTGGGAGTGTGGACCACAAGAGGGCGAGTTGCCCTAAGAAAGCGAGGCTCGAGCGGTTCAGACTTGTTATCAGTGTGGAGAGCCGGGGCACTTCAGGTTGAACTATCCTAAGTTGCAGCAGCTGGCACTGGCAGTCGTGCAGCCAGTGACTCAGTATGGGGCAGTGCAGCCTGTGGATCAGATTGCGGCGATGCAGCGTCCGCCGGCTATTGCTGCGGCGGGTGAGCCGAGCTCGAGGCCGATCACATGGACCTTGTTTGTGGGCGGGTGTGAGTCCCACGTGTTTTTTGATTCTGGAGCATCAAATTGCTTCATTAATCCGGATCATGCAATGAGGAGTGGCATCCAGAGTGACGCTGGTGAGCGGACTGGTCCTGTTATGGTTTGCTGGAGGAGAGTTTCTACCTACTCATGGCCGGGCGAGAGATGTGGATATTCTGGTGGCTTGTGAGTTATAGCCGTGAACGACGCCGTTGTCTAAGCCACCTTATCGAATTGCTCCAGCAGAGTTGGCAGAACAGAAGAAGCAGTTGGAGGATTTTTTGGATAAGGGTTTTATTCGACCGTGTACTTCACCGTGGGGAGCACCGGTGTTGTTTGTGAAGAAGAAGGATGGTAGTTTCTGGTTGTGCATCGATAATCGAGGGCTTAACCAAGTCAATGTGAAGAACAAGTATCCTCTTCCGAGAATTGATGAGTAGTTGGATCAGTTGAGAGGGGCTACTTGGGTCTCCAAGATTGACTTGGCATCCGGTTACCACCAGATTCCTATCGATGAGGCAGATGTTAGGAAGATGGCTTTCAGGACTCGGTATGGGCATTTTGAGTTTGTAGTTATGCCATTCGGATTGACGAATGTACAGGCGGCATTTATGAGGTTGATGAACGGAGTTTTCAAGGAGTATCTGGATGAGTTCGTAATTATCTTCATCGATGACATTTTGGTATATTCAAAGAGTCTTAAGGATCATGAGGTACATCTGAGGAAAGTTTTTGAGAAGTTGCGGGAACAGAAGTTGTTTGCTATCTTGAGTAAGTGTAGTATCTGGCAGAGAGAGATGGGATTTCTGGGTCACATCGTTTCTGCAGAGGGAGTTTCTGTGGATCCGGCGAAGATTCAGTCTATCCGAGATTGGCTTAAACCGAGGAATGCTACTGAAATCATGAGTTTTCTTGGGTTGGCAGGTTATAATAGGAGATTCGTCAAAGGTTTTGCAAGTATTGCTCAGTCTATGACGAAGCTGACAGGGAAGGATGTTCCTTTCGTGTGGTCTGCTGATTGTGAGCTAAGTTTTGCAAAGCTGAATACGATGTTGACTAGTACACAAGTGTTGGCATTTCCTGAGCCGGGTGAGCCTTATGTGGTGTACACAGATCTTCGGGAGTTGGTTTGGGTTGTGTGTTGATGCAGCAGGGTAAGGTGATTGCTTATGCTTTGAGGCAGTTGAGGAAGCACGAGGGAAATTATCCTGTTCATGACTTGGAGTTGGTTGCAGTGATCTTTGCGTTGAAGATTTGGAGATCTTATCTGTATGGTGGCAGAGTTCAGGTGTTCACTGATCATCATAATCTGAAGTACATTCTTACTCAGCAGAATTTGAATGTACGACAGAGGTGATGGTCGGAGTTGTTGGCTGATTATGACTTGGACATTATTTACCATCCGGGTAAGGCTAACACTGTGGCAGATGCTCTGAGTCGGAGGCGGTATGATTCATCTCAGGAGCAGGATGTGGAGACTCTTGTGAGCATGCTTGGTACTTTGAGGTTATGCGTTACTTCAGAGGAGCCGTTGGGGTTAGCGGCAGTTGATCAGGCGGATATTTTGAGCAGGATCCGAGTAGCTCAGGAGAAGGATCAGGTGTTGGTTGATATCTCTAAGGCTGCTAGTTCTGAGTATCAGGTTTCTACTAACGGGACTATCTTAGTGCATGGACGAGTATGTGTGCCTAAGGATGAGGACCTGAGGCAGGAGATTCTGAGAGAGGCTCATGTGAGCAAGTTTTCGATTCATCCGGGAGCGACTAAGACGTATCGGGATATGAAATGGTATTATCATTGGGTCGGGATGAAGAGAGATGTGGCAGATTGGGTTGCAGCGTGCAACGTTTGTCAGCTAGTGAAGGCTGAGCATCAGGTTCCGAGTGGCTTGCTGCAGAGTTTACCCATTCCAAAGTGGAAGTGGGACATGATTACCATGGATTTCGTGGTAGGATTGCCGGTTTCTCGGACCTATGACGCCATTTGGGTGATAGCTGATCGACTGACTAAGTCAGCACATTTTCTGGCCATTAAGAAGACAGAAGGAGCTGAGGTCCTGGCTAAGAAATATGTGAAAGAGATTGTGAGGTTGTATGGAGTGTCAGCGAGTATTGTGTCGGATAGAGATTGGAGGTTTGCTTCAGTGTTCTGGAGAGCATTTCAGGCTGAGATGGGCACTAAGGTGCATATGCGTACAACTAATCATCCTTAGACAGATGGGCAGTCCGAGAGGACGATTCAGACACTTGAGGATCTGTTGAGGATGTGTGTACTGGATTGGGGTGGTCATTGGGCGGATCACTTGAGCTTGGTAGAGTTTGCGTATAATAACAATTTCCAGGCGAGTATTGGTATGACTCATTTTAAGGCGTTGTATGGGAGGAAATTGTCGTACACCGCTATGTTTTACCCAAGTGATTTATGGTGCTGATTTTGTTTAGGCGACGTCGGAGAAGATCCTTGTTGTGAAGCTGAACATGAAGGAGGATCAGGATCGGTATAAGAGTTATACCGATAGGAGGAGAAAAGAGTTGAAGTTTGGAGTCAGAGATCGAGTATATCTCAAGATGGCTATGATGCGGGGTCTGAACAGGTCCATATGTGGAGCGTGTGGGACCAGATGCTTATCGGTTGGAGCTGCCTCCGATCATGGAGAAGTTCCATGATGTGTTTCATGTTTCGAAGCTTAGGAGATGTTTGCATACATCTGAGGAGGTAGTAGTGACGATTCCAACAGATCTTTAGCCTAATCTGACTGTTAGGATGAGGCCGGTTAAGATCCTTGAGAGGAGTATCAAGGTTCTGCCCAGGAAGAGAGTATCGTTGTTGAGAGTCTTGTGAGACTGTGACGGTGTTCAGGACGAGACTTGGGAACCAGAGGCAAAAACGAAAACGAAGTTCAAGAAGTAGTTTGAGAAGCAAGCCGAAGAGTGAATTCGTTTTTCTTTGTGGCTTCCAGTTTCGGTTTTGTGTTGTAGTCACCATGTGTGGTGAGGTTTGTGGTTGTGGATTATGTATTTTCATTTGAGTTGTAATGATGATGACATTTTCCAGTTTAATAAGATGAGTAATTCTTATGTTTTTGACTTTGATAGTCATGTGTTTGTGGTTAGAGAACCTCGAGATGGAAGTTTTAGAGTGATTAGAACTTGCCAGTTTTGGTGGAACTCTAACGAGCTTGTGTGTTTATGTGTGAGAGAGTCTCATAATAGAAGTTTTACAATGGTTAGAACTGTCTAGTTTTGGAGAGACTGTGCAGGGACATCCGGTGTGATGGCTGGTCCAGATGGTATTCTGGGTTGGGAGTATCATGTTGAGACCTTGGGAGCTAGTTCCGGTCTAAAATTGATTTCGTTCGGGGATGTTGTTCCTCGCATAGCTCAGAGATAGAGTATGTTGTTCTTTCTTGGAGATTTTGATCTCTGGCAGATCTTTGAGAGATGTTTCTCTCCAGGGAGTCATGGATTTCCTGCATACCGATCGTTCGCCAGGACTGCACGGACTGCGCGGACTGGGGACGTGAGGGTATGGAGATAGTTTTTTGAGACTGTGATCTCTAGCAGATCTTTGAGAGTTGTGTCTCTCTAGAGGATGTATGGGTTCCCTGCATACCGAGATACGAAGATAGTGGGTATCAAACACCATCAAAACTGCACGGACTAAGGTGGGTTGTTACGAGGCATCGAGAGCTTGAGGGGTGACGATCCCGAGAGTTAGAGGGTGTGGTTATGAGGTATGAGCGATCAATGTCTGAGACGAGTCTATATGCATAGGACAAATGTGAGCCTCGAGAGGGTCTGGGAGATGTAGTTTCCGGTGTTACTGGCAGGTTGGCCAGGAGGTTAGCCATGTGGGCTGTGTTTGAGGATTCGAGGACGAATCCAATTTTAGTGGGGGCGAATTGTGATACCCGTGAACCAATTTTGAGGAAATTGGAGGGTGTGTCGATCGACACTAGTGTGGTGTGTCGATTGACAGGCTGGGTTTTGGGACTTAAGGCCGGTTTGTTGAGTGGTTGTCGATCAACACGAGTGGTGTGTGTTGATCGACATGGTTCTGAGGGGCTGTCGATCGACACAGGTGGTTTATGTCGATCGACATGGGCTTAATTAGCCGGTTTTTCTGGTTCGATTGTCTATCGTTCGGTTGGACCTGGTCGGTTTGGGAAATCCTAGGGCTTCGTATATAATATGTTTTGGCCGTGTTTTGAGAGGAAAACAGCAAAAAAAACAGAGTTATTTCATTCCGAAAGTGTTGTGGTTAGGGTTTAAGAGGAAAACAGCAAAAAAAACCAGAGTTATTTCATTCCGAAAGTGTTGTGGTTAGGGTTTGAGAGTTCTTTGTGAAAGGATTCGATTGTCTCGAGAAAGGAGGTCGATTCTTGTGATTGGGGAGTGGTTTTTTGTAGTTCATAGTGGTGATCAAGTCTGATCTCGTAGTTGTCTCGTTTTCCATCGTTTTCCATCCGAAAATCCAAGGTGAGTGCATGACCATGGCTGATGGGTCGATGGATCGTTAGGGATTCTTGGTGATAGGTTTGTATGCGTTGATTGATCTTGTGGTGATCGAATCGTGTTTGTGCATGCTTGTTGTTGTGTTGTGATTGTTGTTTTGTGCAGGTTTTCGTACTGATGCAGAGGAGGAACCGATCTGAGAGGATTATGATCAGCTCCCATGACCCTGCCAATGGCCTATCGAACGACACACATGAGGTGTATCGAACGACAGACCAATACGAGGGCTGTCGAACGACACACATGAGGTGTGTCGAACAACAGCTAGTTCAGAGGGTGTCGATCGACACCTAGTGGTAGTGTCGATCGACAGCTGTCTGATTGGATGTGTTCAGCCGTTTGTTGTTTATGTGTTGTGTGATCTGTATGTTTGCTTGAGCGGTCCATCATGCCTGAGTGCGCAGTCGTAGATGAGATGACCGTCTCACTGGGTATTTATGATAATACTCACACATCTTTTTTTCCCATGTGATGCATGTAAAGGCAAAGTGTGATCATGGAATCACGGCTACGAGGAGGGAGATGATCTGGGGTCTCGATTGTTCGCTTTCTTTTTATTATCGCTTTAGAACTGGCTTGATTGTTTGATGGAAATTGTTTTGCTTATCCGCAGTAATGTTGTCTGTGTGGTTTTGCTTGGTTGTTGAGGATAGCATTTATGGGAATGCTAATCCGAGACCAAGGGTTTAATGTATTGTTTAAAAAAACAAAAAACGGGTTAGGTTGTTTCAATGTGTGTGTCTTAGACAAACTTTGTGTTTAAGTTTTTTTATTTTCCTTTTAACGTATTTATCTTTTATTCTAAAATTTTAAATACAGTCATCATCGAGTCTTTGTTTTTTGATCAAATCAATAAAAAAAACTTAAAAGAGGATATTGTCAACAAATTGGACTTATCCATTGAAGCACACCCAACTCCATCTTATCTTATATGGATTAACGAAGGTGTTTCTTATCGTGTCACACAACGACCACGAAGGTGATATTGCCCTGATGGATGTCAGTCATTTGGTATTGGGTAGACCTTAGGAAATTGATTGAAAAATTATCCGAGATTGTGCAAAGAATACTTATCAATTCATTTTTTTGGTACAATATGGTAATTTAAACTTTAAACCAAAACGTTGAGATTTAAATAACATTTTGAAAATTGAGGGTTTTTCATCCACAATTTGAAAATTAAACTTTCAAATTCTGGTCGAAAAAACCTCAATTAAATATGTTATTTAAAAGTTGTATATTCTTAAAAATTACATTATAAAAGAAACTTTGTAAACACGTTATTTTGAAAAAGCAATTTGAAACTTTGAGATTGAAATAACATTTTGCATATAATACATGAAGATTACATTATAAAAAAAAATTCGAAAACACGTTATTTTGATAACTTTGGATGTAAAAGTTGTATATTCTCTTTTATGTCGGTTCTATAGTGAGTCTACTTACTTTGGAACTTCCATGTAAAAATTGAAACCTTGGTCTTAAGTATTACTACGCTGACTACCTATTGTTGATAGTTATAATGGAAATAACCTTGGTGTTATAGGTCTTTTATATTTGGAAGTAACGTAAGAATTAAGTTTGATTCTCTATAGTTTGAAATCTTTACTCTTGTGGTAAAATCAGATGTACTCTATTTAAATGTATATAATGTGTGTGATGATACCAAAATATCAATCACAAATATAAATTAGTATGGTTGTTTGTTCGAAAACTATATTAAAAGAAGAAAAACATTAGTTTAAAAGTTAAAGTAATGGTGTTTGGGGATAAAACTCACAAATATATTTACCATTCAAAATACCTACGTTTATACAATGAATACATATTTATATGGTCTTCCTAAATTTTATGTAACATTAGTTGCAATGGACAATGTTGTTTTTATATCAAGTAGGCAATTTATTATGTAAATATATATTGTCTTTCACATTCGTGGATTTAATGGATTGTGTAGAGATTGTCTTTTACATTTGCGGATTAAATTAGCTGAAAGGCATTTTTGAACAAACTCGCACGTGTGCGCGGATATTCACTTAGTTACTCTTATAGTTTGTTGACTTATTAATTTTGAAACGAGTAAAATTATTACCAAATGGTTTAGTCGAATTTAAAATTTATATATTTGGCAATACACTATCTTCGTGAAATTTGCATTAAATGTTTACAAAACTATAGAACGTATTTCTTTCTTTTTCTATAAATATGTTTTGTATGTGCATAGCTTTAGTGCGATACAACTAAAACACATTATAGAAATCAAAAACATTGGTTCTTCGGAAACATGTCAATGAAGCTAGGAAAGGGAAAGGGGAAGCAAAAAATTGAGATGAAGAAGGTTGAAGCCTACATGGATAGAATGGTAATGTTCTCAACACGTAGATCTGTAATTTACAAAAAGATGAACGAAATCGTTACTTTGTGCAATGTCGAAGCGGGTTTTTTGGTTTTCTATCAAGCCGGAAAATCTTACTCATTAGCAAATCCGCCTATGGAGAAAATGGCTGTCCGGTTAAAGAATCCTTCAAAACCTGAATCGTCCGCAAAAGATGACAACAATATTACTAGATACTCGAAGCCTATAAGAAGAACCATATCCAAAACCTAATGAAAAAATACATAGAACTCCTTGAGGAGCTTGACATGGAGAAAAAGAAGGCAAAATTGTGGAAAGAAACGAGGAACGAAAAGGAGACAAAGAAAATGTGGTGGAACTTTACTTCAGAAGAATTGAGCATGGAGGCGTTGGAGCTTAGGCACCAACCTTTTGTTCAGTTACATGATATGTTATGCGAAATGTTGGAAAAAGACGGTAATGGTTTATCTTCTGGTTCGGGTGGACGTCATTGTGGTGGCGACAGAGCTTGAATAAAATATGATTTGAATTGCTATTGTTCTCTTTTTTATATTTTCATTGTCTTGAAAGATTTAGTTAAACTATTGGTGATATGTGATGAAACTATTCATCAACTATTTCCTATTTCTATGGATGGTCTTTATATTCTATTTTTTTTTTCAAATGCATTTGATAATTTGTGTTTATTATTTATTGATCCATTTGAATAATCTCTTAAGAGACACCCTTCTACCCAATAAACAACTACTCATTCATGATGAACAAACTCATAGCAGCTGAATAAAAGTGATTCATATAAAGTAAAGGGTCCAAAAAGCTTCTCTTTATGGATACAAAGATTAGAAAACGTTCCCCTATCATAAACTCGTAACAAAAACTCTATGAAATCTCTTTAGATGTTCTTCTTCTTACTTCATTCTCTCTGATGGCTGTGTGAGGCTCTCCCTGATTTTCGTGGTTGTTATCTTCTATGTCCATTAAGAGTTGATGTCTATGGCTAATCTTCAAAACATATAGGGAAAGATATGGAGCTATATGTCTAGGGTCACTGTGTCGTTGCTCTTGTCTGTCAATTCCAGAGGGTCTACGATCGATTTATAACCCTGGGTGTCCAATCAGTCTTCGGGTGAATATGCGGGACCGGTTTTGTTGAAGAATCTTTCTCGAATGGTTTTTAGTAAATTGCAAATATCTTGAGATCTAACTGACGGATATGGACAAGTTAATATTTGTTTTGAAACTAAAGTTTTCTTCTATCTTGTTTTAGGCCGAATGATTTGGCAGACTAAATCTCGTTTTTCCTAAAAGGGCTTTTTCTTCTTCTTTTTAAGCCAAAAACGCTCAATTTTCTTAATATGACTCAAACCCACGAAAAACACTGGAAAATAAAAATAAGTAGTCACGTAATGAGGTTTTCATAAAATTATCATATGAAATACATAAAAAAGTTGTAAAATATTATATATATCAAAGTTAGTTTCGTTTGTATTTGGATTAATGGTAGAAGTTACGAATAATTTAAGTAATTTGCAGCTGATAGCAAGAGACTATAGGCAAATTGGTGGAATAGCCACGGAACTGTGCAAAATTTATCAATACCCTTTTACCCCTATAACGCAACTTGCAACTCGATATAGCGTAGTAGGAGATTTGTAAATATGTTGTCAGAAGATTTAGTCCTTTCAATGTAACATATACATATGGTATATACATACAACTCACTTTTTTCTTATTTATGAGGTTTATCTTGTACAAAAGAAAAGAAAAACGTAAATAAAAAGAAGAGATGTCTGTTGGTTTTAAAGAGAAAGGTTGAGAGATAGAGTGTGATAAGAGTGGAGAGTTTCGAGGTGAGGAAGAGTTTTATTTTCGTTAGCATGACTGTAGAAATCGTTGATGAAGGAAAGAGTTTACAAAGCAGGTAATAAATGAACCCGGGAAAACGTTGTTATTTTCCAATTTGGCGAAAAAAATCTAAGATTTTCTTGTAATTGCAGTTGATAGTTTGCAGAAAAAATTGAAGAACGTGATGGAAGAGAAGCCCGATTTACCAGCGAGAATGTTTCCACTCGGTGAAGAACCGGTTGGGATTAGGGTTACGTCCTATGGGCCGTCGGACAACATCAGATCTATTGTAAACATACTCACTCCTGAAGAGAGAGAGAGATACTGCGAAAGTCGTCGTTTGGGAAATTCATATCGATTGCTGAACAACCACCCTACTCTGGAAGAATTGGGAGGTTTCTGATTTCAAGACAATTACAAGTTAACAAAAAGCACGAGATTTGGTTCCTGTACCTTGAGAGAGTTTACGATTGTAACTGGCTTACCGTGTGGGAAGTTTCAGAAGAAATCAAAGAAGACTTTGAAGAATGACTTAGCTGAAACTCCGTACTGGCCTTCCCTGTTCGGTAAGCTAGAATTTGTATCTGTTTCATTAGTGAAGAAAATGCTGAAGAGGAAGACGGTGACAGACAAAGATATTAGGGTAAAGTATGCGTGTCTAGCTCTTCTCGCATCTGTTTTGATGCCCACGATGCACCACCCAAAGATTGTGAAGGAGCATGCAAAAAAATTAAAGATCTTAGTACCTTTTTCTCTTATCCATGGGGAAGGTTAGCATTTGAGATGTTGCTTAGCAGCATAAAAGAGAAAAATGAGATAACCTTGTCACATAACACAATCGCAATTAAGGGGTTTGTGCATGCCATTCAACTTGTAATGGTGGAGTCGGTTCCGTCGTTGCTTGAGGTTGAAACGACCCAACCCGTTTTTTTTTTTAAACATACAAACCTTGGCCTCGGACTAGCATACCCATAAATGCTATCCTCACCAACCAAGCAACCACACATAACAACCAGTGGAAATCAAATAATCAACTCAACCAAAACAATTCCATTAAACCAACAAATCAATTCAACATTAACCAATTCTAGCGCTCCAGAACTAAACCAACAACCTATGGCAGTTCTAATGCAACAACAACATGAAACAATCAACCGAGATCCCAGATCATCCTCCTCTTCGTAGCCATGATTCCACGATCACACATTGCCTTTACCTACATCACATGGGAAAAAGAGATGCGTGAGTATTATCATAAATACCCAGTGAGATGGTCATCACATCTACGACTGCGCACTCAGGCACGATGGACCGCTCAGACAAACATCCAAACACACAATAAACAGCAAACGACTCAACACAGCCCTAACATACATGTGTCGATTGACACTACCACTAGGTGTCGATCGACACCCTCTGAACTGGCTGTCGTTCGACACACCTCATGTATGTCGTTCGACAACCCTCATACTGGTATGTCGTTCGACACACCTCATGTGTGTCGTTCGACAGGCCCGTGGCAGAATCGTGAGAACCGATCATAATCATGTCTGATCGATTCCTCCTCTGCGCCAGTACAAAAAACCTGCACAAACAAAAATCACCACACAACAACGAGCATACACATCTATAATTCAATCACCACAAGATCAATCAACGCATACAAACCTATCACCAAGAATCCATAACGATCTATCGAGCCAGATGCCATGGTCACGCACTTACCTTGGATTTTCGGATAGAAACTGTTGAAAAATGAGACAACTACGAAATCAAACTTGATCACCACTAGGAACACGAAAATCCACTCCCCAAACACAAGAGTCGACCTCCTTTCTCGAGACAATCGAATCCTTTCACAAAGAACTACCCTAACGACAACACTTTGGGAACGATATAACTATGTCTTTATGCTGTTTTCCTCACAAAACACGAGCAAAAAAGATTATATACGAAGCCCTAGGGTTTCCCAAACTGACCCGGTTTCCCGAACGATTAACAATTGAACCAGATAATCGACCAATTAAGGCCCTGTCGATCGACACACACCACTTGTGTCGATCGTCAGCCACTTAATACCCCGTCGATCGACAGCCACTCGAACAAACCGGCCTTAAGCAAAAAAATCAGCATGTCGATCGACACACCACACCAATGTCAATCGACACACCCTCCAATTTCTCAAAATTGGTTCACGGGTGTCACGGAGGTTTCTCAAGATAATTCAACTTCTTTGTTAGAGTCTGACGGTGAAAGAGACAAGGATTTGCCTCAAGAGATTTCACAAGCATATCGTCTATATACACCTCCATTGTTTTGCCTAATTGGTCCTGAAACATCTTGTTGACGAGTCTTTGATATGTTGCTCCAGCGTTTTTCAGGCCGAAAGGCATAACCTTGTAACAGTAGCATCCGTGGTCGGTTATGAAGGCGGTCTTTTCTCTATCTTCGGGATGCATTAGGATCTGGTTATAGCCTGAGAAGGCGTCCATGAATGTCAAGAGTTTGTTCCCTGCTGTTGTTTCCACTAATCGATCGATGTGAGGCAGAGGGAAACTGTCTTTAGGGCACGCCTTGTTTAGATCCGTGAAATCCACGCAAACGAGCCACTTACCGTTCTTCTTTTTTACCACGACTGGGTTGGCGAGCCAATCGGGGTATTTGACTTCGGTGATTGATCCGACGCGTAATAGCCTTTCGACTTTGTCGTTTACCACTTTTGCTCGTTCGGGGCCAAGCTTCCTCCTTTTCTGTTTTATCGGTTTGAACGTCGGATCGACGTTGAGTTCGTGGCTGGCGACGTTGATGTCTATCCCTGGCATGTCTTCTGCTGCCTAGACCAAAGTGTTGATGTTTTTCCGGAGGAAAGCCACGAGATTCTTCTTAAGATCTTCATCAAGGGTGGCCCCGATCTCTACGCATCTTTCGGGGTGTTGCTCGTCGATGCATACAGATATCACAGGTTCGCAGGTGGGTCGTTCTTCTTCTACGCGACCTTCTGCAATATGTAATTGCTATAAGAGGTCAGTCAGGTTCTTCACCTGTTCCGGGCTAGTTCTCGCTCTTTTTCGTGATTTTTGAGGCTCAGGGGCATCCTTCTCCTTCTCGATGTTTCGCATCTTATGCTCGGCCAGAAAACAGGTACGGGAATCCCTCTGATTTCCCCATATTGTCTTTATGCCGATGGGAGTTGGAAATTTGAGGCATAAGTGGTATGTTGAAGGCACGGCTCTCATCAGGTTGAGCCAAGGAGTTCCCATGATCATGTTGTAGATTGCTGGATGATCGGAGACAGTGAAGTCGACCATCTGTTTAACGTTGCAAGCTTGGACAGGAAGGCGAATTGTTCCCATCGTCATGGTTGTTTCGCCTGAGAAACCCGTGATGGGATTAGGCCTTCCTTTGATTGTGGATAGATCAATCTTCATTCGCTCAAGCGTTTTCTTGAAGATGACATCCACCGAGCTCCCTGTATCGATAAGAACGCGAGCGATGTTGAAATCGTAGACAGTTAGGTTGATTACCAAGGGATCGTTATGTGGTTGATCGAGGCCCTCAGTGTCTTTCTCGTCGAAAGTGATTGAGTCGCTGGAAAGTCTTGGCTTTGCGGGTGTTGATATGTTTGCGCAGACATCAGCGCGGCGTTGATAAGCTTCGATCGTGGTTTCGTTGTCAGCACAGTATTGTGATCCTCCCATTATCATGTTGATAAGTTTGTGTTGTTCTCCGTTTTCCCCGCCATCATCGCGACGGTGGCGTCTGGGAGTATCTACTTCTTGTTCGGCCTCGGTAGGAGCTTTCTCCACTGGCTTGAAGTCTGACAAGCTGTTGTTGTTCTTCAAGGTGCCTTCTGTGAGTTTGGCTATGAGTTGTCGCCCTAACTCTCGGCACTTCGCGGTTGAGTGTCCACTAGATTTGTGGAAATCGCAATACAGCTTCTCGTCATAGTCCTTCGACTCTCTGGTCCAGGTGTTGTTCCAGGTTCCTCTGCCGCAACCGCGCCCACGGCCTCTTCCGCGTCCGCGATCTGATGACTCTACTTGATAGTTGTGAGCCCCTCCGGATCCTCCTTCGAATTCGACGTAGGTAGGATTGTTTCTCTTAGGTGCAGCGACTTTGGTTGGTTCGCTTGCTTGTTTGGTCTTTCCGCCCTTCCTAGCTTGGACTTCCTCTTCTGTTCGGGCGAAGTCGGCTGCGCGGTGGAGAGCGTCTTGAATCGTTATCGGCGTGTTGAGTCTCATCTCTTGCCAGAATGGAGATAGGCACCGAAGTGCCCCTCGCAAGGCTTCCAGGGCTGACTTGTTGCTGATACCTTCAACCTTTGAAAGCGTGTTTTTGAATCTTGTCATGAAAGATCGAAGACTCTCGTTCTCGCCTTGCTTATTATTCCATAGTTCCGAGTCGTAGATCTTCCGTTCCATGAAGATGTTGTAATGTTGAACGAACAACTCGGAAAGCTGAAGAAAAGTGTGAACTGAGTTCTTCTCCAGCTTGTAGAACCATTGTAGCGCAGGCCCCTTGAGGCTTTCTACGAACAGTTTGCAGTTGACGATGTCTTTTTCCGTTTCCTTGAAGTTCGCTCTCCCCAAGGCAACTTCGAATTCCATGAGATGATCCGAAGGGTCAGTGGTTCCTTCGTAGATGGGTAACTTGATCCTTCCGGGATCGGAGATTTTCGTTTTCGCGATTCGTTCGTCGAAGGGTGTGTTCCTCGCCTTTTCTAGTACCTGAGCGATGGCAGGAGCCTTTCCTGTTCCATGGTGTATCTGCGATTGGGTACGCTTTAGGTCTGAAGTTACCCGATCCATCTGAGCCTTAACTGCAGCGAGCTCTGAAGCGTAGGATCGTTTGAATGCTCTACGCTCTTGTTCCTTCTTGTATCGCTCTTCACTGGAGTAGTTGGTGTACTCCGATGTGTCCTTTAAAATCTCTGTTTTGGAAGAGCTTAACGTGCTTTGGTTGTCAGGGGCGCGCGGTTCTGGTCGGCCTCCTTCTGCACCTTCTGTGCGTGTACGCTTCGGGGGAGCAGGATCTTCTTCGTCAGAGACGTCTACGACGCATTCGGGAGACTTATCCGTTTCTCGACGCAGCGGCGGTGGTGGTAGATCCTCTGGGTTTCCCCGAGTAGTGCGAGGTGCTGAGAAGTCAAGGCGTTGAGGATCGACGCGCGCTCTGAGTCTTGTCGTGTAGGGTCTTTCGCGTTTTCTTCGCGAAAGAGCTTTCAGTTCTTTCGAGTTTTCTTCGATCATCTTGGCTTGCTTCTTCTGCTCAGTGAGGAAGTCTTCTAGGATCTTCTTCACGTCGGTTAGGTCACCATGAGCAGGGTTTTTGGTAGCAGTAGCCTCGATCGAAGGTTCTCTTTCCCGGTTGTCTCTGCGGGACGTGTTTTCTTCGCCGCTTACCATCTTTGAGTTGTTACCTAGCTTTTTTAGTGTAAGAAATTCTCTAAGTCCCCTTGATCACAGCAGAGATTTCTGAGTTAAGCTACGAAGTAGAAAACGATGAGCAAAGAAGAATAGGGTTTGTAATTGTTTTTTATTACTTTTGTGAATAAAGTTGCGGATCCCTTTCTCAAAGGATGTACATCGATATATATACTCGACTAGGTCGGTTTAGGGTTACAACAAGATAAAGGAAATTATCCTAATTCTTCGGGACTCATCTCGATCCTCTTTCCTTATTGAGTTTATCTTCTCGCAGAAAAAGGAAGTTTTCCTTATTTCGCCGATGATTTCTCCTTCTGAAGGCGGCTTCCCTTGTGGGCTTCTCCTGATGGGCTAGACTTGTTCAGAACTCGTCGACCCGATAGGCCTGCCACTCTTAGCTACTAACCTGCTCTTCAGAAGAGACTCTCTTCGGCGAAATGTAGTCGATCCCGTTTAACCAGAAATATGCAAGGGCTTTTGTGTAGCAGATTTCGCCTAAGCGGTGTGGCTGGCAGATTTCGCCTAAGCGGTGTGGCTGGCAGATTTCACCTAAGCGGTTTGGCTGGCATCTTTCCCCTAAGCGGTTTGGCTGGTAGATTTTGCCTAAGCGATTTGGCTTGCTCGGCCAAACTGAACCAGGCAGCTCCGCCAAACCTGCCTGGGCGGTTCGGCCAAAACTGCCTGGACAGGCTCGGCCAAAACTGCCTAGGCGGTTCGGCCAAACCTGTCTGGACAGGCTCGGCCAAACCTGTCTGGGCGGTTCGGCCAAAACTGCCTGGGCGGTTCGGCCAAACCTGTCTGACCGGTTCGGCCAAACCTGTGTGGGCGGTTCGGCCAATTTCCCTGGTTTGGCCAAACTTTTCCCGGCTAGGCCAAATTTGGCCTAACTCTCAAATTTGGCGGCGATAGTGTATTTGGCTGTTTGGCTAATTCGCCTGCCCGGCAATTCAACCATATCACAGTGCTTTTGTCATTACCGACTGTTGTTCTCGGGGAAGGGATTTTCGACCCCAACAAGAATGCGAAGGTAAAATTGTGGAAGGAAACGAGGAACGAAAAGGAGACAAAGAAAATGTGGTGGAACTTTACTTCGAAAGAATTGAGCGTGAAGGCGTTCGAGCTTAGGCACCAACCATTTATTGAGTTACATGATATGTTATGCGAAATGTTGGAAAAAGACGGTAATGGTTTATATTCTGCTTCGGTTGAACGTCATTTGTGGTGGTGGAAACCTGCACAGTTGAAATAGTCAATGGTCTAGGTCTGAAAGCTCCGAGATGAGAAACACCTAGCGAAGATCTCAAGAGAGTTTGTTTATTAAGCTTTTCAAATATTACAAGTAGTTTCTGTGTAAAATTGCGGATCCCCTTTTTGGAGGTATCCTAGGTCTACTGATACAAGTCTAAGTAAGCCTAAGTCTATGCCTAAAGAGATAAGCTCGAATCCCTCAATCTCCGGGATTCTCTCCAGCATAGTCGGCGCCGTCTTTAAGTTTTGACCTCGTCCTCGTCATGGGCCCAAATCCGAGAGCTCGCCTTCCAGGCCCAATCTTGCAGTAGAGGTCGGCGCGACTTGTTACTCGTGGGCTTCCGACTCGTTTTCTCCAATGTGGGCCCGACGCTCGGCCCATTCCCTATCTCGAAGTGAAATGATCGCAACGGTCTCTTGGTGTCTAAATGACTACTACAGACGTCGTCCTGGAAAGATGCCGAGGTCCTAGTCCTAGTCATTCTGGAGAGCCGGTCCCAGAGACAGAGCTGGTCCCTGAGATGGAGCTGGTCCAGATAACTGCGTGCCTACCTCTGGTACTTAGCCATTTTCTTGACGATCTCTACCGGAGTGAGATCTGACCCCAACAGTTAGCCCCCCAGCTCGGTAGTATCAATTACGATGATGCCGAGGTAAAAGTCGTAGTGAGGTTTTCAAGAAAATGTACTGCTTGACCTGCGTCTGACGAGATGTGATCGTGAAAACTTGTTCCGAGGACCTGCCGATGTTACTGAGCCTCCGTGTTCATGTTTAACGTATAGCCCAGTAAGGATTTTCAATAGACTTGTGTTTCTGAATTTTGTGTTATAAAGTTTAGAGGAACTGGTCCTGTAAAGTTTGTAGAGCTTGTTCTCGTTAAATCTCGTAAAACTTGTTTTATCTCGCCCAACCCTCAAATGTTCACGTTAATGCTGAGTTGGACGTCATGTCTTTGTTTAGTTGCCTTCCGGACTCAGTAAAGATACCGTTTTTCCCGGAAGCTGAAAATTTAATTCCCGCTGAAATTTGGAAATTTAAACTTCCTTTAGAAATTAGAATTGTTAATTCCCGCTGGAAATTAAACGCTTGAATCATTTCAGAAATCGGAATTGTCCTCGCTGACTACTGAAACGTGCCAATCCAGGGTTTTGACAGTAACACTATAAATACTCTTTCTCCTTTTCTTTTCTCCACAACTTCACTCCTCCAAAAGAAAGGTAGTCTCCCTTCTCTCTCAATTTTCTGTTTTAGATCTAGGGTTTTGGAAACAAAAAAGATTTTTTTTTTTTTTGGTTTGTTTTTTTTTTGTTTCCGCCGCCGTCTCGTATCCTCATCTTCTCCGACGGATCCAAGGCTCTCCGGCGAGGGTATCACCGGACCGTGCTTGGCGAACCTGAGCCGGCTCCTCCTCGACTGATTTGTCACCGGCACAGCCCAGACTTCCTCCTCCGTTCGCGTCGTCTCCGCTCCATACCCTTGATTTCCGGTTTGGTGGTGCGGTCTAGGAATCCGGGAAGGTATCGCCGGGAGAAGACGCCGCCGGCGACAAACCTTTGAGTTCACCGTCGTCGTTGTGATCCAGTCTCCGTTCTAATCTGTTCCACCGGTCTCTCTTCGTTCCGGCGTGTGATTTCGATCTCGAGAACTCGGCTTTGTTCTATTCCGTCGTAGTTTCTCGCCGGAGGAGAAGGAGGAAGCTTTTGCTCCGACTGCGTTCTCTTCCTAGACCGTCACAAACTGGTCCCACCGGCTTCGTTTCTTACACCATTTTTTCTGGCGAGATGCGGTGGTCAATGGTGCCGTTTTTGAGCTTGTAACCGCAAGATCCACCACCGTATTTGCATTTGGACCGAGCTTGAACTCGACAGTCTTGTTTCTCCTCGTCGCCATTTTTTTCGGTGAGCTTGGCTCTGTTTCGGCGCCGTGAACACGAATCTTGCTTGTTGAAGGTTGATTTCGGAGAGGAAGAAAAATGCCAAGGTCTCTTGCTGTTGATGACGAGACGGAGACCATCCTTGTGAGAAGTAAGGTGGTCGGTGCTGAGCTTGCTAAACCGTGTCAACTTGATCCGGAGGTCAACCGTCGGTTTGTCACGTGAAAATCTGACTGCAAAACGTTTTCCGTGTCCATGACGACTCGATGACTTGTTGTGAATTTCGAGCACTTTAGTATTCCCGGACGTTGTCTCAATGTTAAGTCCCACGTTATCTTTCGAAGAATTCCTAGGATCCATTTCGAAACTAAGAACACCCAGTTTGGAGAGCCTAGGATCGAGCTTCGAAATAAATTGTTCTGATGCGGAGTCTAACTCCTGGCTTCGTCTTTTTAAAGATAAAGAAGTGACTCAAACCCTGGTCTCTGATGTGAGTAATGCGGCGAACGCACAAACTTCGTATTTTATTGACGAGCACGTCGTCGATACGCGTAACTCCCCGGATGTAAAGGTGGAGCAGGACGAGGACGAAATAAACGAAAGATTCGACTTAGCTTTGTTTCTTCGAAAGCAGAAAACTTCGACTCGTGGAGGGCGTCGTGCTAGAAAGTTCAGACCTCCGGATCCGCCGGGATCCACTTTATCAACAGAAAGGTCACTTTCTCTTTTGAGAGGGAAGCTTAACGTTCCTGATGAGATAGAACTGGTGGTTCCGAAATCTCATGAACGAGCTGACGATCCTCCAGAGGGGTATTTCACTTTGTACGAAAGTTTTCTCGAGGCGTGCTTCTTGTGGTTTCCCGTTCCGTACGTGATTCTTGAGCTTCTAGCAAAGTATAGACTTTCAATTTCGCAAATCACTCCTCGAGGAATTCGTCACTTAGTAGGAACCCTCGTTCGGAGTTATGAGTGCGGGGAAACTTTACGTGTTCATCACCTGATGCGCTTCGTGGATATTCGGCGGTCCTCTCCCTTCTCCAAGCTTGTATACTTCGCTGTAAACGAAAGAATCTTAGACTTATCCACGGATTTGGCAGCAAGGACTGGCAATGGATGGACTTTTTCTTTTTCGTGCCGATATGCGAAGAGACTTTGGGAGATGGACTAGGCCTAATCCAATCGAAATGGCTTACAAAGGGTAGCCGGCCCCGTTGTCTATCTTTGGGAGTCGGCTAGTTTTACTTTTAGTGCTCGTGATGCGTTTGTCTTTTCGTATTGATCCTAACCTCTTGTTTTCGTTCATGTCTTTTTGCAGTGACAGGCCCAGCACCGAAGGTTCCGAGCAATTGGAAGGAAGTCTAGGATTTGCTCAGCGTTCGAGGGTGCAATTGGAAGAAAGACTTCTCACTGCGACGTGTCGAGAAAGCGAGAGTTTTTCTTGGAGGTTCTTCGGTCTCAAGTTTTCGCTTTTCAGATTGTTCAGGAGGCATTCAGTCAGAGATGGAGCGTCCACGATCTTTCAGGAGTTTAGCGCGTAGGACTACGGGGAGTGGCAAGCCTCCGACGCCGACTACTGCGACCACTTCCGCGGCGCCGACTACTGTGCCAGCTCCGGCCGTGCCTACTACTGCACCACCTTCTGTTACGCCGACTACTGCTACACCTTTCGTCACGCCGACTACTGCGCCAGCTTCTGCCAGGCCGACTACCATGCCCGCTTCTGCCAGGCCGACTACTGCGTCGGTTTCTGCTGAGCCGACTACTGTGCCTCCTTCTGAGCCATGTGACACTTCCGCCAAGAAGACCACCACTGCTGCTAAGGGATCGCGTCTCCCTTCTTCGACTACGACTGAGATTGTAGCCGCTCTGCCTGCTGCGCCCGCTCCTCTTCCTTCCGACTACGACGCCAAGAAGGCGGCCAAAGGGAAGGGTCATGCGGGCGACGACCGCAAGAGATCATCCGACAGGGACGACGCGATTGACGTGGACCGAGAGCCGAAGAGGGCTCGGGCGAGATCCGCCTCGCCTCCCCCTCGCGTTTCTAGTAGCGTCTTCGAGAGCAAGGCTTCCGCTAGAAGCCTCTTCTCCACTCTGGTTTTTGATGACGACGACGTGGCTCCGATCAACACAAAGTCTTCCGGAGACATGATGCGCCAGGGACTGAACGTAGGTTATCCTTTCTTTCTGCTTATCGTCCTTTAACACTTAGTGTTTCTTTCCTTCTTTTTGACACTTTTCTGTCTCTTATTATATTATTTTTCTTTTGACAGTTTCTAGCCCTTGTGAACAAGGTGGGACATGAACTTGGGGCCAAGATCGAAGACTTGAACGAGAAGCTGGAGGACGAGACGCGTCGCACTGAGACCGCGCGTTCCGCGGCTGTGGGCTTTCTAGCTGAGTGTACTGCGGCCTAGGCATCGATAGATAAGAAGAATGCCGAGCTTGATAGCAAATCTAGAGAGATAATCCAGCTTAGGGCCGCGGCGAAGAAGTCTGCGAAGGCCCTACTCACCGAGGCGGAGAGGTCCGTGACGGCTCTTGCCGCCGCGGAGGAGATAGAGCAATGTTCGGCCGCAATCTTGACGAAGCGTAGTGGTGAGCTCGTCGCAGTTACGGAGAAGCTGAGACAGGCGGACGAGCACATCCAGAGTCTCCAGAGAAAGTTCACTCGTGCCAGGAATAAGTTCGATGAGCTCCAGGGCGATCCGTGGGGCAACATGGTCTACCAGGTGCAGAGAGTAGCCAACCTCGACTTTGCCAGATTGTTACTGGGACTTACTGACGGTCAGGAGCCCCCCAGACTAGAGGACGAGCTTACTTTTCTTACCGCCTCCGCTACGTCGGGGACGAGGAGCGTTTCGAGCGGTTGATGAAGAACCTTCACGGACTTTTGCACGTTCTTGATCCGCAGGTTAGTGGTCTTCCCTTAATAAACGCAGTTACTCCCTCGGGTAGGTGCAGTTATTTCTCCTTTTCACAGTCTAACTCCTTTCTCTCTTTATCTTGTAGGCTAAGGCGCCCATCGCGGCCGTCCAGGACAAGACACTCGAGACGTACGCGGCGAGTGTTGGTGTAGCCGATCCATCGGGGTCCCTCCTTGGAGGCACCAGTTCTTGCAAGGCTGCAGTAGTTGGCGTCGATGGGAAGTTCTCGCTAATCGGCGGAGTTGGGGCCGAGGTGACCAAGACCGAGGATCGACGCGCTTACCGAGGACCCGAGGCTTGACGATGTCTTTGGAGAGACGGAGGCCGAGGGGGCGCCGGTCGCTCAGGTTGCTTCTCCAGGAGTGGACGAGAAGACCGTCGCTTAGTTGTGTTTTGCGCATCTGTTAGCGCTTTTTTTTTTTAGATATTGACTTTGATTTTGCGTCTAGGAGGCTGCCTTATGTTTTTCGGCTTTAGGTTTTCTGGATTTGATGTTTTACCGTCTGGACGGGTTTTATCCATGGATGATTTTACCTTGTATGTTTGCAAGATGATAATGAATGCGGTTTTTAGCTTATCGATGATCTACTTTTCAACATTTTTTGCTTAGGCTTTCAAAGAAAATCTTAGTAACGACGAACCGTACTTTGTTGTAGATGTTTGACCAGCGGAACATACATTCCTTTTATCGTGGTCGTTACCAGTGTAAGTATAACTGGGCTCCTATAATGAACCACTTTTATTTATATAGCGCGCTTTATCCGATGGTGGATGTTGTCGTATTTATTTTGCAGAGTTTTTTGTGAGAAGTCGTCGCTGTGGCCAGCAGCGTCGGTTTCAGATCGTCGTTTAAGTTAGACCTTGAGTTATCCGTAACGGATGTAATAGAGATAGTTGTTTTGATAAGTCTTTGTAGCAGATGTTTTATTCTCATAAAGGTTTGCTACAAAGAGAGGTGGGAGTATACGAGTATACGTACCCCACTCCCCCCCCCCCCTTTTTTGGGAGGGGGGTAACTGAACCCATCCGAAAATGGGCTGCCTACGTACCCATTGCTGGGATCAAGTCACCCGTAGTTCATGGTAAATTGTTTGATGTATGGATGATTGAGTGTGATGATGATTTTTGAGGTAGCGGGATGGACTTTAGTGGTAGTACTTCTTGAGGTGTCGTGCGTTCCACGATCGTGGGATAGCTTTTCCTTCCATGTTTGCGAGTTCATACACGCCTGGGCGGACGACCTTAGTGACGACGTATGGTCCTTCCCAATGTGCTCCAAGTTTACCGGCGTTCCGCTCTGCTGTGTTTTGGAAAACTTCGCGTAAGACCAGGTCTGCTTCGTAGAATCGCCGGGTGCGGACCTTGGAATTGTAGTACTTGGACGCAGCCAACTGGTAACGAGTGATGTTACGTAGTGCTCGGTCACGCCGTTCGTTTACTAGGTCTAGCTCATCTAGGAGCAGCAGGTGGTTGAGTCCTTCTTGTTCGGGGAGAAGTCTACGGCGGACTCCTGGGACGTGTACCTCTGGTGGGATGACGCATTCTGTTCCGTAGACGAGGGCGAATGGGGTTTCGCCTGTAGCTCGCCTTGGAGTCGTTCGATAGGACCATAGGACGCCTTCGAGTTCATCTGCCCAGCGTCCCTTCTTTTCGTCCAAACGCTTTTTGAGTCCTGCAATAAGAGTCTTATTAGTGGATTCGGCTTGTCCGTTTCCTTGAGGACATCGTGGCGTAGATTTGCTCAGGCGGATCTTCCACTTATCGCAGAAAAGGTCGAACTTGGCGGAGATGAACTGCGAGCCGTTGTCAGTGACGATTTCGTAAGGCACGCCGTGCCGGCAAATGATGTTCTTCGAGATGAACTTCTCCACTTGTCTATCTTTGATGCTAGAGTATGACTCTGCCTCGACCCACTTGGAGAAATAATCTGTCAGCACCAAGAGATAACGCTTCTGTCGCGAAGGGTGGAGAGGCCCGACGATGTCCATGGCCCAGCGCATAAACGGATAAGGCGAGGTAATGGATGAGAGCAGCTCTGTGGGCTGATGAATCATTGGGGCGTGTCGCTGGCATTTTTCGCAGTGTAAGGAGAACTTCTCGCAATCTTGGATCATAGTGGGCCAAAAGTAACCATGGCGTTTGATTCGGATTGCTAGTGCTCGTCCTCCAGAGTGGTTGCCGCAAGATCCGCTGTGGATTGCCTCCATTACTTGCCTAGCCTTTTTCTCTTCGACGCAAGCGAGCAAAGGCCCGGAAAATCGCCATTTGTAGACATTGCCGTCGAGTAGAACGTACCGAGCCGCTTGTGCTCGTAGTTTGCGAGCTGCCCACTTATCCTTTGGTAACTCGCCATCGGCTATGTATCCTCGAATTTGGTCCATCCATGGCGTGTCGCAGCCGTATTCCTTTTCTTCTGCCTCTCCCTTAGTTAGAGTTTCTTTATCGCTCTGAGCGGTCTGGCCGTCCGCTTCTGTTGGTTGAGTGCTGGTCATTATGGCAGGTGTAGAGGGGTACGTTGGTGAAGGTGGAACACGTGCTGTTTCTTCAACCTCAAGATGGGCTGTCTCTGGTAAGGCAGGATCTGACGTACTCGTCTCCATAGGTAATGGACCATCTGGCTTGGAAGGGGCTGTTGTAGCCGTTTCAGGATTTGACGCTGCGTTCTGGTCTTGGTCGGTTGACTCCGGAGCATCGGGAGGAGATGGTGCTTCAGTTTCGTTGCTAGTCGTCCAGTTGAGTTCAGGCCGAGCCGTCTCTGGTGAGGGATTTCCAGGGTGAGCTGTCTCGGGAGGAGTCGTCACGATCGGAGGTGAGCAGGCTGGCTCGGCTGGTTCGGGATTGGTCGGCTCTGCTGGAGTACCACGAGCCTTCTTTGTCGCACGGGACGCCTTAGCAGGTTCGAGGTTAACGGGTTCTGTCAAGTCTCCTTGTGCTTTATGCTTAGCTGCCTGGGAGCGGGTTACCACGTTTGCTAAGTTGCGCAAGCGAATGCTTGGTTTCTTGATAAACTCGACGGGAATGACACGGCGAACATCTTCGTCTGTTTTAGATGCGACGACTGCTAGGGCGTCGGCATCTGTATTCTCTTCTCTAGGAATACGTGTTACCGTGCACTCTTCGAACTGCGCTGCTAGTTCCTTGGCGACTTGGAGATAAGCCTCCATTCGTTCATCTTTGGTGGCGTATTCTCCGTTGAATTGGTTTACGACTAGCTGAGAGTCGCAAAACACTGAAACTTTCGTGATTTCCAGTCCTTTGGCGAGTCTTAGTCCTGCTAGGAGCGCTTCATACTCTGCCTCATTGTTCGAGGCGTCGAATCCCAGGCGGAAAGATTGTTCGAGTACTTCTTTTGTAGGTGAAGTTAATCGTATCCCTACGCCTGAACCGCTTTTTGATGATGCGCCATCTACGTGAAGCAGCCAAGGGAGGCTAGGAACTTCAACTTCTTTGATTTCGTCTGGCAGTTCTATAAGGAAGTCTGCCAGGACTTGTGACTTCGCGCTAGTGCGGCCTCGATAGTCAATGTCGTATTCGCTCAGCTCTATCGCCGACTTTGCCAGTCGTCCTGATTGACTGGGACTATGCAAAACAGACCGCAGCGGGAAAGTGCTAAGGACTACTATCGGATGTGATTGAAAGTAGGGTCTCAGTTTTCTTGCGGCTGTGAGGACGGATAGTGCCAGCTTCTCCATGACTGGGTATCTAGTCTCGGCGTCTGTCAGTGACTTGCTGATATAGAAGATGGGCTTCTGCTCGCCTCTTTCCTCTCGGACCAGGACTCCGCTGACAGCCGTTTCGGAGACTGCTATGTATAAGAACAAAGGTTCGCCATGGACTGGCTTCGCTAGCACTGGAGGGCTGGCCAGGTACTTTTTTAACTGTCGGAAGGCATCTTCGCATTTTTCTGTCCACTCAAAATTCTTATTCTTTCGTAGCGTGTCGTAGAACGAAAGGCATTTATCAGTGGACCTTGAGATGAATCTGTTAAGTGCTGCTACTCGCCCAGTGAGTCGTTGGACCTCTCGCTTGGATTTCGGCGAGGACATCTGGATGAGTGCGTCGATCTGTTTTGGGTTTGCCTCGATGCCGCGATGGGTGATGAGGTTACTCCAAATCTGCACTTGGTTGGATTCAACTTCATGTTGTGTTTGTTCAGGCACTTGAAACAGTCTTCTAGGTGGACTACGTGGTCTTCCTCGTCTAATGATTTCACCAGCATATCGTCGATATAAACCTCCATGGTCTTGCCGAGTTGGTCAGCAAACATCTTGTTGACTAGGCGTTGATAAGTGGCTCCAGCATTCTTCAAACCAAAAGGCATGACTTTATAACAGTATATGCCGCGATCCGTTATGAACGCCGTCTTCTCGCGGTCGGCCGGGTTCATTAGAATCTGGTTGTAGCCAGAAAACGCGTCCATGAATGACAGGAGTTTATTGCCTGCTGTTGCCTCGACGAGCAGGTCGATGTGTGGGAGGGGGAAGCTATCTTTGGGGCAGGCCTTGTTTAGATCTGTGAAATCTACGCAGGTCCGCCACTTGCCGTTTTTCTTCTTGACCACGACTGGATTTGCCAGCCAATCGCGGTACTTGACTTCCATTATCGATCCCACTTTCAAAAGTCTCTCGACTTCGTCGTTGACTGCCTTTGCTCTTTCAGGTCCTAGTTTCCTTCGTTTCTGCTTAATTGGTTTGAATGACGGATCGACATTCAATTCGTGGCAAGCCACGTTGATGTCAATACCGGGCATGTCGTCGGCTGCCCAAGCGAAGGTGCCTATGTTCTGCTTCAGAAACGTGACTAGTCTCTTCTTGATTGTAATGTTCAAATTAGCGCCGATCTCGACGCATCGTTCTGGATTCTCGTCGTCGATGCAAACCGATACAACTGGTTCGCAGGTAGGTACCGCTCTCAACTCGCGGTCCTCCTCGATCTGTAATTGCTACAACTTCTCGGAAATCCCTTTGACGGGGTCTCTGTTCTTCTTTATCTTTTTTCGTTCAGCTTTCGAGACCGGGTCGGTAACGGGATTCCGAATTTTGTGTTCGGTAAGGGTGCATACGCGAGACTCCTTCTGACTTCCGTAGATCGTCTTGATGCCTTGCTTTGTTGGAAACTTGACGCATAAGTGGTAAGTGGATGCTACGGCGCGCATCGCGTTAAGCCACGGAGTTCCTAGGATGACGTTGTATATCGCTGGGTGGTCCGCTACTGAAAATTCGACTACTTTGACGATTCCTCCAGCTTCTACGGGCAACCTGATTACTCCGAGAGTCATCGTGGTCTCTCCTGAGAAACCTGTTAGGGGCTTCGGTTGTTCCTTGATTTCGTCAAAGCTGATATCCATTCGTCTCAGCGTGTCTTTGAAAATTAAGACCCGAGACACGTCAATGTTGCTGATAGCGATTTCGATGACAAGTGGATCGTCGTGCGGTTTGTCGATTCCGATCGTCTCTCTTTCTTCAAAAGTGATTGTGTCGTTAGGGAAATTAGACGGGGCAGACCAGTTGACGCTAGCTTCAGCTCGGCGTTGAAATGCTTTAATCGAAGAAATTGTATCTGAGCAATAGTGAGATCCTCCCATTATCATGAGTAATCTCCTTCTTGGACCGCCTTGAGCGGTGTTCTCGTTTTGTCTACCGCGTTTCGGTGGTTCCTCCTCGGTGGGTGTAGGCTCGGACGCGGGCGCCTGATCTGTTTTTACTTCAAAATGTTCGAGTTTGAGGTCTTCCTTAAGCTTGCCGTCTAGCAGTCTCTGGGCGAGGGCCGAGCCGAGGGATCGGCAGTTTACTGTCGAGTGCCCATGGGTGCGATGAATGTCGCAGTATAGCGACCCGTCATAGGTTGAGTTTCCGGTCCACACATTAGGAAAACCTCTTCCTCGGCCACGACCGCGGCCTCTACCTCGGCCAACGCCGGGTGAGTCCACTTGGTAATTGTGGGCTCCTTTTGAGCCACCCTCGTGCTGGACATAACCTCTACCGTGGGTTTTTTGCGACTGACTCGGCTGAAGGTCGCTGTCATTCTTCTGTTTTGACTTCCCATACTTCTTTGCAAGTTTCTTTGCTTCTTCTTCGCTTTTGGCGTAGTTCGTTGCTCGATGTAGGGCATCCTGGATAGTTGAAGGCTCGTTGAGAGACATCTCCTTCCAGAAATCAGATTCGTGCCATATGGCTCTTTTCAGCGCTCGGAGTGCATCCGAGTCCTCTATCCCTTTCACTTGTGACAGTACGAGCTTGAAACGTTCGATGAAAGTTTTGAGGGACTCGGTTGGTCCTTGGTTCATGGACCATAAATCAGCGCTTGACGTTTGAGTCTCAATGAAGATGGAGTAGTGCTTGATCAAGACCTCTGTCAACTGTTTGAACGTATCGATGGAGTTACTTTCGAGCCCTTTAAACCATTTGAGAGCTGGTCCTTTAAGGTTTTCTACGAAAAGCAAGCACTTCCCGACGTCCATCTCTTCCTCTTTGAAATTCGATCTTGTCATAGCCACACTGAATTCGTTGAGGTGGTCGGCTGGGTCTTCAGTCCCGTCGTAGGTTGGCA
This sequence comes from Arabis alpina, assembly GCA_900128785.1. Lineage (NCBI taxonomy): Eukaryota > Viridiplantae > Streptophyta > Magnoliopsida > Brassicales > Brassicaceae > Arabis > Arabis alpina. The sequence goes on along the minus strand of LT669794.1, from coordinate 37,193,576 downwards.
CCCTAATCTTGCCTGGGTCCGATACTCGAGCTTTGGTGATGCGTGCCGAGAAAGGAGTGTGCTGGGCTTGCTCCAATATCAGATCGAGTTCCGGTGCCTTGCTAGTGGCACGATGCATCTGCGAACGAATAGTCTTCAACTCGGCAGTAGTCTTGCTTAACGAAGCTCGAAATTCGGCCATCTGGTCGTGCTGGGCTTGAAGCGCAGCTTGTTTCGCTCCAGCATCCTCCGCTTGTTTTACCCACTCTACGTTTTCCTCTTCTTCCGAAACATGTCTGGCATATCCGCGACCGATCTCATCGTTGAAAACGGAGGAACGTCGTTGGGTCGTCCTTTGTGGGTCGGCATGTTTCTGCCTCGTAGCGGTTCGCCGCGCCACTTCTTCCTCTGGGAGTTCGGTGTTGCGTGTGACTCTCCTCACAGGGGCATCGTCTCTGACGGTGGAGAATTGTTGTGAAGCTATGTGTTGAGGATCATTGTTCCTTGCTTTGTCCATTCCTTGCCGATCTCTCGCTGTCCCAGTGAAGATTGTTTCGGGGATGACTCTTCTAACCAGGTCATCGTCGTCGTTGTCGAGGTCTATCGGCTCGTCGCCAACCTTCGCTTTCTCTCGTCGTGCCTGGGCTAAAAGAACGGACCGTTCGTCGTTTGCAGCGGTTGATGGATTCTGTTGCCGAGGTTGGCTCGACGATCCTATCGGTGTGGTGAAGTTGAGTGCCACTGGATCGATTCGTGCCGCTGGTCTTCTGAATAGACTCGGCTCGAGAGGTTGTGCGCGGACGTCTGCTCCTATGGATCTGAGCTCGTCGGTTATTGTGTCGTTGGCTCTGTTTTGCCGGTCGGCGCTCTCCAGCAATGCGTCCAGTGTCGCGCTCATCTTCTGCAGCAACTCAGGGAGAAGCGAGCTCGCTCTCGGGGTTTCCTTTGACTTCTCGCCAGGGAGATCGGCGCGAGCTGTTCCTGCTGGTGGCGGATCGTCACGAGCGGCCTGGTCCTGGTTGGTACCTCCTTCAGCCTGGATCTCGCCCTCTTCCAGATCTCTCGGCACGGCGTCTTTCGGATCAGCGATACGTCGTTCGTCAGTCATCGTGTTCTGGGTCTCTTCGCGGTGGTTCTTCGGAGTAAGAGACTTTCAAGGCCCCTCCTTCTAGCGCCAAACTGTGGTGGTGGAAACCTGCACAGTTGAAATAGTCAATGGTCTAGGTCTGAAAGCTCCGAGATGAGAAACACCTAGCGAAGATCTCAAGAGAGTTTGTTTATTAAGCTTTTCAAATTTTACAAGTAGTTTCTGTGTAAAATTGCGGATCCCCTTTTTGGAGGTATCCTAGGTCTACTTATACAAGTCTAAGTCGGTCTAAGTCTATGCCTAAAGAGATAAGCTCGAATCCCTCAATCTCCGGGATTCTCTCCAGCATAGTCGGCGCCGTCTTTAAGTTTTGACCTCGTCCTCGTCATGGGCCCAAATCCGAGAGCTCGCCTTCCAGGCCCAATCTTGCAGTAGAGGTCGGCGCGACTTGTTACTCGTGGGCTTCCGACTCGTTTTCTCCAATGTGGGCCCGACGCTCGGCCCATTCCCTATCTCGAAGTGAAATGATCGTAACGGTCTCTTGGTGTCTAAATGACTACTACAGACGTCGTCCTGGAAAGATGCCGAGGTCCTAGTCCTAGTCATTCTGGAGAGCCGGTCCCAGAGACAGAGCTGGTCCCTGAGATGGAGCTGGTCCAGATAACTGCGTGCCTACCTCTGGTACTTAGCCATTTTCTAGCTGAGCGTACTGCGGCCTGGGCATCGATAGATAAGAAGAATGCCGAGCTTGATAGCAAATCCAGAGAGATAATCCAGCTTAGGGCCGCGGCGAAGAAGTCTGCGAAGGCCCTACTCACCGAGGCGGAGAGGTCCGTGACGGCTCTTGCCGCTGCGGAGGAGAGAGAGCAATGTTCGGCCGCGATCTTGACGAAGCGTAGTGGTGAGCTC
>LT669794.1:36851603-37185341 GCA_900128785.1 Arabis alpina | reverse complement strand
CGGTTGATGGATTCTGTTGCCGAGGTTGGCTCGACGATCCTATCGGTGTGGTGAAGTTGAGTGCCACTGGATCGATTCGTGCCGCTGGTCTTCTGAACAGACTCGGCTCGAGAGGTCGTGCGCGGACGTCTGCTCCTATGGATCTGAGCTCGTCGGTTATTGTGTCGTTGGCTCTGTTTTGCCGGTCGGCGCTCTCCAGCAATGCGTCCAGTGTCGCTCTCATCTTCTGCAGCAACTCAGGGAGAAGCGAGCTCGCTCTCGGGGTTTCCTTCGACTTCTCGCCAGGGAGATCGGCGCGAGCTGTTCCTGCTGGTGGCGGATCGTCACGAGCGGCCTGGTCCTGGTTGGTACCTCCTTCAGCCTGGATCTCGCCCTCTTCCAGATCTCTCGGCACGGCGTCTTTCGGATCAGCGATACGTCGTTCGTCAGTCATCGTGTTCTGGGTCTCTTCGCGGTGGTTCTTCGGAGTAAGAGACTTTCAAGGCCCCTCCTTCTAGCGCCAAACTGTGGTCTCAAGAGAGTTTGTTTATTAAGCTTTTCAAATATTACAAGTAGTTTCTGTGTAAAATTGCGGATCCCCTTTTTGGAGGTATCCTAGGTCTACTTATACAAGTCTAAGTCGGCCTAAGTCTATGCCTAAAGAGATAAGCTCGAATCCCTCAATCTCCGGGATTCTCTCCAGCATAGTCGGCGCCGTCTTTAAGTTTTGACCTCGTCCTCGTCATGGGCCCAAATCCGAGAGCTCGCCTTCCAGGCCCAATCTTGCAGTAGAGGTCGGCGCGACTTGTTACTCGTGGGCTTCCGACTCGTTTTCTCCAATGTGGGCCCGACGCTCGGCCCATTCCCTATCTCGAAGTGAAATGATCACAACGGTCTCTTGGTGTCTAAATGACTACTACAGACGTCGTCCTGGAAAGATGCCGAGGTCCTAGTCCTAGTCATTCTGGAGAGCCGGTCCCAGAGACAGAGCTGGTCCCTGAGATGGAGCTGGTCCAGATAACTGCGTGCCTACCTCTGGTACTTATCCATTTTCTTGACGATCTCTACCGGAGTAAGATCTGACCCCAACATTATGTTGGGGATAGAGCTTGAATAAAATATGATTTGAATTGCTATTGTTCTGTTTTTTTTATTGTCATTGTCTTGAAAGATTTATTTAAACTATTCGTGATATGTGATGAAACTATTCATCAACTCTTTTCTATTTCTATGGATGGTCTTTATATTCTATTTTTCGTTTTTTGTTTTAAAATGCATTTGATAATTTGTGTTTATTATTTATCGATCCATGTGAATAATTCCTTAAGAGACACCTAACTACCCAACAAACAACTACTCATTCATGATGAACAAACTCATAGCAGCTGAATAAAAGTGATTCATATAAAGTAAAGGGTCCAAAAAGCTTCTCTTTATGGATACAAAGATTAGAAAACGTTCCCCTATGATAAACTCATTACGAAAACTCTTTGAAATCTCTTTAGATCTTCTTCTCCTTACTTCATTCTCTCTGATGGCTGTGTGAGGCTCTCCCTGATTTTCGTGGCTGTTATTATAACTCCCCGACCGCCCTGCCGTGGGCCCAACACCCACTTTTGACTCGCAAGCCAAAACTCTTATGGCGGTCGGTGCGTTAGTCCGGGAGGCTCGAAATGCATGTTTACTGATGTAACACCCGTGAACCAAATTTTGAGAAATTGAAAGGGTGTGGCGATCGACACTTATGAGGTATGTCGATCGACACACATGTTTCGGCTTGAGGACGGTTAGTTTTGAGTGAGTGTCGATCGACACACATGTTTCGGCTTGAGGACGGTTAGTTTTGAGTGAGTGTCGATCGACACATTTTTAATGAATGGTTTGCTGACTCGATTTAAGTAGGTCGGTTTACGCGTGGTTTTGAGGAAACCCTAGGGATGCAGATATAAACTGAATAGCCTAAGATTTTATGTGAGAAAAACATGTTAGAGGCAGAAATCAGTGTTAAATCGTTCCCAGAGAGTTTATGAGTTTCCCCAAAGTTTTCTTTGTGAGAGGATTCGATTGTCTCGAGAAAGAAAGTCGATTCTTGTGTTGGTGGTGTGGGATTTCGTGGATTCTAGTGGTGATCAAGCTGATCTAGTGCCTACTCTCAAATTTCCATCGTTTCTATCCAAAAACCTAAGGTGAATGCGTGACCATGACTTCTGGGTCGATGGATCGTTAGGGATTCGTGGTGATAGGTTTGTGTGTACATTTTCCCAAAGAGTTTGTGGGTTTCCGGAAATTTCCTTGGGAGGTTCTTCGTTTGGCTTGCGTTAGAAGTCAATTATGGTGCGTTTGGATTGGAAAAAGAGTGGGATTTCGTTGATTTTGGTGGTGATCAAGCCTGATCTCGTCTCTAGTCTCAATTCCATCGTTTTCTATCCAAAAATCTATGGTGAGTGCGTGACCATGGCTTCTGGGTCGATGGATCGTTAGGGATGCTTAATGATAGGTTTGTATGCGTTGAGTGATCATTTGTGATTGATTCGTGGCTGTGTATGCTTGGTTTTGTGTGTTTGTTGTGTTTTGTCACCGGTCACTCGTGATCGAGTAGGTGAGGAATCGATCAGAGAGGATTGCAATCGTTTCCTGTGAACCTGCGAGATGCGTCGAGCGACACATATGGACTGTGTCGATCGACGCATCCGTAGCGAGGGATGCGTCGAGCGACACCTAGTGGTTGTGTCAATCGACGCATCCATATCGAGGTGATGTGTCGCCCGACACCTAGAGGCTGTATCGAGCGACAGAGATGCATGGTATGTGGTGTGTCGTCCGACACATATGGGTGTGTCGATCGACACAAGACCTGTGCGTCGAGCGATACCTAGTGGTTGGGTCTATCGACGCGCGTCTGTGGTTACCGATTGACTTGTTTTGTTTGTGTGTTTTGCCTGAGCGGTCCATCGTGCCTGAGTTCGCAGTCGTAGATGGGATGACCGTCTCACTGGATATATATGATAATACTCACGCATCTTGTTTTTCCATGATTTGGGCCTCGGTTGTTTTGCTTTATGTTCTGTTTTGCATTAGAACTACCATAGGTTGTTGGATAGTTCTGGAATGTTTTGAATTTGATATTTTTGAACTGGTTTGATTGGTTTAATAATTTGGAATTGTTTGGTTTATTGTTATCCGATGTTGTTGGTGGTGTTTGTGGTTTGATTGGTTGTTGAGGATATCATCTATGGGAATGCTAGTACGGGACCAAGGTTTAAATGTTAAAAAATGGGTCGGGTCGTTTCAGTTTTGTATTAGAGCCCTTACGGTTTTAGGACGGGCTACAACGGCTAGGATTGTAATTTGGTTAAATTGACAATTCTGTGGGTTTGGGGGTTCGAGATCATCTTCCTTCGATCCTTCAATGAGATTCCACGATAAGTGTGGTTTGCGTTTTATTTTGGTCTTTTCTAGTGCTTAACTGGTGTACTTGTTAGTGCAGTGAGATGGCTACAGGTACTAGAGGGCGTGGGCGTGGAGGCCGAGGAGGCCGAGGCAGAGGTCATGGACCTATGGATGAGCCGGTTATGAGTGAGGCTCAGAGTTTCACGCGTGGGCCTGCGACAGTTCAGGAGACGTTGCATGATGGTCAGACCGCCAGTATGACTAGTGTGGGTCTTGTTCGGGCCGGTTTGGGTCCTGTTGGGACCAGTGTGGGTTTAGTTGGGGCCGGTGTGGGTCCTGTTGAGGCTGGTGGTGCTGGTGGTGTTGGCGCAGCAAGGGGTGCGGTCGCGGCCGCAGGTGTAGCCTTGGCTGGTGATGATCGTTTGGCTGATCTGTTGAGGCATTTGTTTGAGAGGCTACCGGGTGCGGTGCCAGTGCAGGCTCCATTGTTGCCACGTGTGGCAAAGGTGCTGACAAGGGCTGCGTTTATGGATGAGGTTCCGTCATATATTCAGATGATGGAGTAAATGCAGAGGATCGACACGGGTTCTTTTGCAGGAGGTGCTAAGCCTGAGGATGCTGATGAGTGGAGGATGAGGTTAGAGCGTAGCTCAATTAGGTATCCCAAGGGATACATGGTTGATTTGACACTCCATTATTTGGACGGTGATGCACATCTTTGGTGGAGGGGTGTTGCAGCGAGACGGGGTCAGACGGTGATGTCTTTGGCGGACTTTGTGGCAGAGTTGAATGCCAAGTTCTTTCCTTAGGAGGCGTTGGATCGGCTCAATGCGAGGTTTTTAGATCTGGCTTAGGGAGCGATGTCTGTTGATGCTGGTAGGAGCCTTGAGGATGAGAAGGCTCAGATTAGGAGGTTCTTGCGAGGACTTTGACTAGACGTGAGGACTCGGTGCAGAGGCATCAAATATGTGTCTAAAGCAGAGTTGGTTGAGAATGCTGCGCAGATCGAGGAGGACCTGAGGGAGTAGGCTGTGGTGGTTAGCCCAGTTGTTCAGCCTAGGAGGCCTCAGTAGCAGGTGCAACAGGTGGGTCCTAGCAAGGGCGGCAAGCCTGCGCAGGGAAAGAAGAGGAATTGGGAGGACACGTCGAGGTCGGGCAAGAGTGGCAAAGGATGTTATAGTTGTGGGAGTTTGGACCACAAAAGGGCGAGTTGCCCTAAGCAGAGCGAGACTCGAGCGGCTCGGGTGTGTTATCATTGCGGTGAGTCAGGACACATCAGGCAGAACTGTCTAAAGTTGCAGCCGATGGCAGTGGCAGTGGTGCAGCTAGTAGCTCAGATTGTGGCGATGCAGCGTCCGCCGGCTATTACTGCAGGTGGTGAGGCGAGCTCGAGGCCGATCACAAGTAACCTTCGAATTCATACTTGGTAAATTCGGTGGTGTTTGAATTCTTGTTTGTTTTAGATTGTTTATTCTGTGATATGGAATTTGGGTTCCTTAGCACATGAGATTTGTGTAGGGACCTTGTTTGTGGGAGGTTTTGAGTCCCATGTGTTGTTTGATTCTAGAGTATCGAATTGCTTAATTACTCCGGAGCATGCAGAGAGAAGTGGTATCCGAAGTGACGCTGGTGTGCGGACTGGACCGATTATGGTGGCTGGAGGGAAGTTTTTAGTTACGCATGGCCGGGTCAGAGATGTGGATATTCTAGTAGTTGGTAAGTTGATGCCAGCGGACTTGGTGATCAGTCCAGTGGAGCTGTATGATGTTATCCTGGGTATGGATTAGTTGAATCGGTACAGAGTTGATGGGAGTTTTAAATTTATAACCCTAGATAAAGACTGCAAGTGCATAGTAAACTCGTTAGTATTTAGGGGTTGATGTAACACCCGCATCTCGGACAATGAATCCAGACCCAAGTGTTAGACAAAGATGGTATTTTCATTGCTCCAAAATTTCTCTATTACATTGTACGGTAATTTACAACATAGGGTACTAGATTCACTACGCCTTGGGAAAGTCTTCCTCCATTGCCCGCTGCTCCCTCCTGCCTTGCCGTCCTATGGTCCACCTGACCGGATGTCCTATCCTGCGCACTAGTAAGGGGGTGAGTATTGAATACTCAGTAAGACGGTCTACTCCGTCTCACCACCTAACACTACTTAGCTATTCTAAACCTACAACCCCACACAGCACCCTTAGCACTACTTGCCAGGTACTGCGTCTCACGGCTAACCCTTTGGCCGTGATACAAACACAACTCCTCAACCTCATGCCGGGCACGCTGGCAGCCCTTTAACTCAACACCAGCAAGCTGGTGGCCTCAACAGGTTTGCCGGCAAGCTGGCGGCCCTCAACCTACGCCGGCACGCTGGCAGCCCTTAACCTAGTCGGCCCGTAGGCGGACTTTCCTCAACCTAGTCGGCCCGTCGGCGGACTTTCCTCAACATAGTCGGCCCATCGGCGGACTATCCGAAGTTCTGGAACTTCAAACCCTTCTAGCGATCCTTGGAAGGCTAGGGCTTCGTGCCATCTTTCAGGCCAAACACAAACAAGGCGGAACGCATGCCCATACATACGTCCCTATGCAATATTTAAATGGTGGCATTGTGAACCTACTATCCTACCGGTTTAACATGCTTTTATCTACAAGACTATCCTAAGGTTCACAATCAAGCTAACTACTCCGGTTAATCCTAGTCCATTTTACCTCTACGTTCTCAAGCAATAGCCGAAGCATTTCAAGCAATACCTTTTGCCCCGTATGGTCGGCCCCAGGTAAGCATGGCTATCCCAATACGTTACCCATGACTCATCTATGGCCATACGGTGACCGTCCCTGCAGAAATACACACATAAAACTATCCATTAATTGTGGGAGACTCGCGGTCCTGCCTTACCCATCACTGGCCTTAGCGTTCCCGCGGCCTCGCCTCTAACCCTAGAGTCGTATGCGGCCGTACGAGTTTGCTAAGCCTCTTTAGCGCTTCTCTTGTTGGCACACACCGTCTAGACTAGCTACCAGGTTGACTAAGGCGTTCCCGTACAACTATTAAGTTGGCCGGCCACAACCTGTCTGGCCTACGACATCCTCTAGTAGTCTGCCGCAGCCCACAAGCAAGCGAACCATCGAGTAACCTTACGGCCGTGCTGCTGTAGGGTTACCATATCTCTATTTTGTGGTTCAATGATCGGTTAGTAACAGACCTTTCAGCCTGCCACGCTAATCCTCACATTTGGCCCACTGGCTCCCTTTTCAGAGTATAGCCGGCCTATGCATTTCTACTATCCTAAACTACATGCGGTGCGAGTCGGAACTAGACATGATCCTGCCATGACTAGTTTCCAGTCCGCCATACAACGAGTCACTCTTGGGCCGGCTTCTGCCGAGCCAAGTTTCCTCGGGATACAAGGCTGAGTCTCACAGCGGGACTTCATCACCGTGCACTCTCGCCAAGATCCATTGTGATAGCCAAGTTACTAGGCAAGCTGTGTTAGCCTTGCCCTGCTCCTTTACTTTCTCACCTACGAGTCCATAGCCAGATCGCCATGATCTGACCGGAAGCTCTGCCACTGTTGGTAAGCTAAGCACGCTTTTGCTTACGAGGCGTGATTCCGAACCGAGGCCGTATCGATCTCAATCGAGGCCTTACCGATTCGCGGCACAGTGGTTGGCACTGGCCGTCTAGCTTTCTCTCCGATCATCGATGCCTTCACCGATTATTATCTGTTTGTTCATCGCGGACGAACAAGGTATCGTACCGATAAACCGATGCCTCCAAGAGGCTTACCAATGCCAGGCCGCGACCACATCGCGGCTTGCCCTTGCGGACTGCTCAGTTATCCTCGATGGACAATGGTAGATCGATCGTAGGCTCCCCGAGGGCCTATCGACGTGTCCTCATGGTTCAGCCGTGAATATTACCTGATAGCCACACTTGGCCCGTTCGGATCGTCGAGTGTCCGTACCGATGATCGTCTCACCGATACGTCCATCGAGGGTGATCCGAGGCTCTCTCGTCCTGATCATCGATCAGCCTCACTTCCTCACGTTCCTCTTCGAGGCACGTTCCTCTAGGGCACCCGGGCCCTGTCAAGGCGTCATCGTGCCCTCTAGAGGCGTCAACGGTACCTCGTACCGATGCCCTTGTCGAGGCGTCTCCGATGCCCTCTCGAGGCGTCACCGAGGCCTACCGTTGGTACCCTGGCGTGCTATTATCGAGGCACCCCGAGGCCGTACCGATGCTAGCACTAGGCGTACCAATGCTGCCAGTCCATGTACGGATCCTCGATCCGTACACGGATGCTACCGGTGCCAGGCACGGATCACCATCCGTACCAGTCTACTACTACTACTACTACTACTACTACCCTAATCTACCCTAACCCGTACTACTAAAACTACTGCATGAAAGCTATAAGGAAGAGAATAGAAAGGGAGTATTAGGTACGAATCGCGCCTTACCTTATACCGCTTCTCCTTAGGTGGGGTGCCGAGTTCCTTCTCGAGCTCCTCCTTTTCTCTCCCTCTTAAGTGTGTATCTTTGGCTCTAGAGAGGAGAGAAATATTTTGGTGTGTGTAAATAATGAGCTCCCTAGCCCTCTATTTATACTAAACCAAAAACCCTAAGGAGAATATCCACTTTCCTTATTTTTCTCCACTTTCCTAAATTTTCTCCACCTCTTTACTCCATGGGCCGAAGGCCCATTCCTCTTCCTTCCCTTCCATTTCTAGCTCTCTCGACCGTCCTGCGTGCCTTAGTTACCATTCCTAAGGTCTGCGCCTCTTGTTTTTCCTCTAATTTTTTCTCAAAGAAACCCCTCTCCGGTTTGGGATGTTACAAATTCTCCCCCCCCCCTTGAAATGGAGCCGTCCTCGGATCCAAGACGAGTATCGACCTTGCCGATCCTCAGCGGGGGCCTAGCTAAGTATTGTCTCTCGAGTATTTTACTCACTTCAATGCTTATCCTAAACTTAGTCTAGAATAAATATCGAATTCTTTATTGAGTAAAAACAAGGGGAGACAATTGCTTTAAGCTAGTTGAGAATAATTGGAACAAACAAAACTTAGAATCGGAACCAAAAACCAAAACCAACGACTATCCTAACCTACTTCAACTAGCTCTTCCTCTTTCAGCCACTCGGAGTTCCGACGGGGGTTGTTGCTGACGGCGGGCTGTCCCAGTAACGATTCCATTCAGGTCTGACTTCGCTCCAAATGTCGGACTCGTCATCCGACTCCTCCAGCCACCCGTTTGTTCCTCTACCCCCCTCCTCGCTCGGGTTAATACGCAGATCGGCATGGGCCCGGTATGCATTCAGGAAGTATGGCAATTCTGCCGGCCTTGAGTTACCCGGATCCGTTGGTGCTGCTTCCGCCGGTGGGGCTGGTACAGGATCTCCTAGTCCACCGAATGCCCCTGGTTCCTTGTCTCTTCCCATCTTTTCGAGTCGGGCGGCGTCATCCGCCAAGTGGGCCGCAGTGAGGTAGGTGCTTCCACCCAAAGCCACATGGAACTCCGTCCGTAGGCCCTTCCAAAACCGAAGTAGGACCGCGTCCGGGTCTTCAGTGCACTTGGTAGCCTTTTTCAGCAGCATGAACTCCACGAAATATTCCTGCACGGTTTTGTCGTTTTGAGTGTTGGTGTCGAACCGGTGCTGCCAATTCGCTAAGACCCTTTCCACGTGGTGAAAGGTGATCGTGGCCGGCTCCGCTGTCCGGGGTGGTTGTGGTTCCCCCTTGGTGGTCCGCGGCTCCGACGTGAACCCTGCCGGCCAATCCCGGTGAACTGGGAAGCCAACCCGCCTCTTGACTTGTACCCGTGGGTTTTCCAGCTGACTCACCTGAGCTCTCTCTGCCGGGTGCGGGGTCATCTTGAAGATCCGGGGGTGTGGATCTTGGTCCATCGGAATGTTGGCCAGTGATTCTTCTTCGGCCTGAGGGAGATGTTGCGTGGCCGTCCGAGACTCCTTGCTTGAGCACGGACTTTCCTTCGCGGCTTGTTCCACCGCGACCTCTTTCTTCACTCGGATCCACAACTTGTTACCTTCGACTCTGACGACTCTGGCGGACATCGTGGAGCTCTTTAGTGTTTTGCTAAGAGAGGTGGAGAATGAAAAATGAGGATGAGAAAAGAGGAGACTCCTTCTCCTCTTTTTATAGTGTCGGATTTCCCTCTCCTCCAAGCAAGAAAGATTCACTTCCTTTCTTGGATATTCACGCAATATTGCGTGATAACTACCAGTTTCCATTCCTGATAGCCACGCTTTCCTTATTTTTCTATCTTCTCCTTAATGAGCGAATATCCTCCTGCCTATTTTCTCGTGGGAAATCTCAAAAAAATTTGGCAGTATCTACCGGTTTCCATTGCCGGAAAATTCGCCTTTTCTCTCTCCGTTTCCTTAATGGCCGAATATCCACTTTCCGTACTTGGCGAGCACGCAATATTCTGCCTGATCCCTGAGAATATTCCTGCCTTGCCACTCACCTTTCCACGCGGCTCCCTTCTCCCAAACCGCGGGCTCCTAGGGTTTTTTTTGTTTTTGTAGAACCTTATTAGGGTTCCAGGGATCTAGGGCTCTATGCAAGGCTTCCCCATGGCCCGCGTAGTTGTAGGCCCGTCCATCCCGAAAACTTGCTTTATTTATAGCTACATATACTTAAGGAAATAAAAAAAAAACATGGTGGAACCGTTCTGGTTCCGAAGGTAATTAGAGATTTCTATTTACCTTAAATGTTATCCGGGACCGCGTACCTGGGGTACTTGGTTCTTATCAGTCTCATAGGAAGCGTTGAGTTCCACAGCGAGACAACGGGATCTTTCCTTTGGCCTAGTCCCAAGAGATCTTTTGAAGTTGTCCTCAAGGTCAGAACCGGAGTGACAGCCGAGCTCTGATACCAAATTTGTAGCACCCACATCTCGGACTATGAATCCTGACCCAAGTGTTAGACAAAGATGGTATTTTCATTGCTCCAAAATTTCTCTATTACATTGTATGGTAATTTACAACATAGGGTACTAGATTCACTACGCCTTGGGAAAGTCTTCCTCCATTGCTCGCTGCTACCTCCTGCCTGGCCGTCCTATGGTCCACCTGACAGGATGTCCTATCCTGCGCACTGGTAAGGGGGTGAGTATTGAATACTCAGAAAGACGGTCTACTCCGTCTCACCACCTAACACTACCTAGCTATTCTAAACCTACAACCCCACACAGCACCCTTAGCACAACTTGCCAGGTACTGCGTCTCACGGCCAACCCTTTGGGCGTGATACAAACACAACTACTCAACCTCATGCCGGGCACGCTGGCAGCCCTTTAACTCAACACCAGCAAGTTGGTGGCCTCAACAGGTTTGCCGGCACGCTGGCGGCCCTCAACCTACACCGGCACGCTGGCAGCCCTTAACCTAATCGGACCGTAGGCGGACTTTCCTCAACCTAGTCGGCCCGTCGGCGGACTTTCCTCAACTTAGTCGGCCCGTCGGCAGACTATCCGAAGTTCTGGAACTTCAAACCCTTCTAGCGATCCTTGGAAGGCTAGGGCTTCGTGCCATCTTTCAGGCCAAAAACAAACAAGGCGGAACGCATGCCCATACATACGTCCCTATGCAATATTTAAATGGTGGCATTGTGAACCTACTATCCTACCGGTTTAACATGCTTTTATCTACTAGACTATCCTAAGGTTCACAATCAAGCTAACTACTCCGGTTAATCCTAGTCCATTTTACCTCTACGTTCTCAAGCAATAGCCGAAGCATTTCAAGCAATACATTTTGCTTCGTATGGTCGGCCCCAGGTAAGCATGGCTATCCCAATACGTTACCCATGACTCATTTATGGCCATACGGTGACCGTCCCTGCATAAATACACACATAAAACTATCCATTAATTGTGGGAGACTCGCGGTCCTACCTTACCCATCACTGGCCTTAGCGTTCCCACGGCCTTGCCTCTAACCCTGGAGTCGTATGCGGCCGTACGAGTTTGCTAAGCCTCTTTAGCGCCTCTCTTGTTGGCACACACCGTCTAGACTAGCTACCAGGTTGACTAAGGCGTTCCCGTACAACTATTAAGTTGGCCGGCCACAACCTGTCTGGCCTACGACATCCTCTAGTAGTCTGCCGCGGCCCACAAGCAAGCAAACCATCGAGTAACCTTACGGCCTTGCGGCTGTAGGGTTACCATAGCTCTATTTTGTGGTTCAATGATCGGTTAGTAACAGACCTTTCAGCCTGCCACGCTAATCCTCACATTTGGCCCACTGGCTCCCTTTTCAGAGTATAGCCGGCCTATGCATTTCTACTATCCTAAACTACATGCGGTGCGAGTCGGAACTAGACATGATCCTGCCATGACTAGTTTACAGTCCGCCAAACAACGAGTCACTCTTGGGCCGGCTTCTGCCGAGCCAAGTTTCCTCGGGATACAAGACTGAGTCTCACAGCGGGACTTCATCACCGTGCACTCTCGCCAAGATCCATTGTGATAGCCAAGTTACTAGGCAAGCTGTGTTAGCCTTTCCCTGCTCCTTTACTTTCTCACCTACGAGTCCATAGCCAGATCGCCATGATCTGACCGGAAGCTCTGATCATGTTGGTAAGCCAAGCACGATTTTTGCTTACCAGGCGTGATTCCGAACCGAGGCCGTATCGATCTCAATCGAGGCCTTACTGATTCGCGGCACAGTGGTTGGCACTGGCCGTCTAGCTTTCTCTCCGATCATCGATGCCTTCACCGATGATTATCGGTTTGTTCATCGCGGACGAACAAGGTATCGTACCGATACACCGATGCCTCCAAGAGGCTTACCGATGCCAGGCCGCGACCACATCGCGGCCTGCCCTTGCGGACTGCTCAGTTATCCTCGATGGCCAATGGTAGATCGATTGTAGGCCTCCCCGAGGGCCTATCGACGCGTCCCCATGGTCCAGCCGTGAATACTACCTGATAGCCACACTTGGCCCGGTCGGATCGTCGAGTGTCCGTACCGATGATCGTCTCACCGATACGTCCATCGAGGGTGATCCGAGGCTCTCTCGTCCTGATCATCGATCAGCCTCACTTCCTCACGTTCCTCTCCGAGGCACGTTCCTCTAGGTTACCCGGGCCCTGTCAAGGCGTCATCGTGCCCTCTAGAGGCGTCATCGGTACCTCGTACCGATGCCCTTGTCGAGGCGTCTCCGATGCCCTCTCGAGGCGTCACCGAGGCCTACCGTTGGTACCCTGGCGTGCTGTTATCGATGCACCCCGAGGCCGTACCGATGCTAGCACTAGGCGTACCAATGCTGCCGGTCCAATGTTTCCAGTCCTGTCTAGGAGGTACACGGATGCTACCGGTGCGAGGCACGTATCACCATCTGTACCAAGCTACTACTACTACTACTACTACTACCCTAATCTACCCTAACCCGTACTACTAAAACTACTGCATGAAAGCTATAAGGAAGAGAATAGAAAGGGAGTATTAGGTATGGATCACGACTTACCTTATACCGCTTCTCCTTAGGTGGGTTGCCGAGTTCCTTCTCGAGCTCCTCCTTTTCTCTCCCTCTTAAGCGTGTATCTTTGGCTCTAGAGAGGAGAGAAATATTTTGGTGTGTGTAAATAATGAGCTCCCTAGCCCTCTATTTATACTAAACCAAAAACCCTAAGGAGAATATCCACTTTCCTTATTTTTCTCCACTTTCCTAAATTTTCTCCACCTCCTTACTCCATGGGCCGAAGGCCCATTCCTCTTCCTTCCCTTACATTTCTAGCTCTCTCGACCGTCGTGCGTGCCTTAGTTACCATTCCTAAGGTCCGCGCCGCTTGTTTTTCCTCTAAGTTTTTCTCAAAGAAACCCCTCTCCGGTTTGGGATGTTACAGTTGAACCCAAAGGAATTGATGATGCACAAAGAACCTATATGATGGAGAATAAGCTAAGCTAAACATATTTTTGTGGTGTTTTAGTTTTTAGTTTTTATGAAAGTAAAAGTGCAAGGGATAGATAATTAATGGTTAACTAGGTGCGATTAATGAACCTATGCAACGATTACAACTACAACTTAAGATTCAGATGCAAGTTTGTTTTAGAATTAAATCACGGAATTAGAATCTCTCCACTATCGTTGTTCGGATTCTCTATGCCATATTCCCTAATAGACTCATCCATTACATGGTAATTAAAAGGTTAAGACATGCAGTAGAATTAAGGTTCAATTGTTCACTAAACTCCTTAACTAATTGGTATGATTGTTAAGACGCTTAGCTCATCAAATACTAGATCAGGAGATGTTAAGAACACTCTCGTGGATACATCAACCTAGGATCGATCACTGGTTAGCTACGCCAGATCAAGCATTGAGCGTAAATAAAGATGAAGAACAACTAACAACAAACCCTAAGATGCAATCATAAAAGCATACACATAGGACTTTAAAAGCAATGAATCTAGTTAAGCTTTACTACAACGAGTCAGTTCGATCTCGCTAGCAGCAGAAGTAAAGCATAAAACATGATGAATTCGGGATACACAAAAGCATATAGATATCTCTTCCTTCAACCAAGAAGGCCTCATTGATCTAGCCTTAAAGAACTCTTAAAAAGTAGATGTATTAGTAATAACAAAGAGAGAAACGAAATACATGTTTTAGGTATCGATTTTGTAGCTACCTTCTCTTCCTAGAGAGGCTAAAAGCAAGTATATATAAGGCTAAAAGCAAGTATATATAAGGCTAGAAGGGGTCCTACGTCGGTTAGGGTTTTTATTCTAAGAAAAAGTAAAATTGCCAAAAGTGTCGGTGATGCTCCACACCGACCGGCCATACCGATCGGATTCCCGGGTTAGTATGGGGGTTGAGTCGGCGTGACTTCGTGTACTTGTTGCCCCGGTACTAATCGTGTTGCCCGACCGGTGTGCCGGGTCGGTACCGGGTGTTATCTGGACTCCAAGTGTCATCCAATTCAAAACTCATTTGGTCCTCTGTTTGTTGCTAAACTTCCGGCATATGTAATATTTCCAGTTTGGGAATATGCTTTATCTTCAAGGTATGATGACTTGGGTTGGCTCCTTTGGCTTCTTAGAATGCTTTGACATGATGAATACTCCTTTTTCTCTTTTTTGCATCTTTTTTGATGATTTAACCTGTTGGGACCTTAAAGCCTATGTATACGAGAAAACTACCTCTTTTGGTTGACTAGGTAAATAAAATCCACAAAATGGGTATGAAAACCGATAGAAAAATGGGTAAAATATAGGGTATATCAACTCCGCCAGACTTAACCTTTACTTGTCCTCAAGCAAACAAAAGATCAAGAATAGAAAAGAGGTTTGAGAACACGGGAACTCACATATCCTTTGGATCCATTGCCTCGAAATCTAAACCTGTAATCCACATGAAACAAGATTAGTTCGCAAACGCTCTCCTCATATCCCATCATGACCTCGCAAGCCCTCTTAAATCTCCTCCCTACACGCGTCTTAACTTTTACTCAATTGACTCTTTCTACTCTACCAAGTTATTGAAAACTCTCATCAAGGCGATTATCCAAGGAACACAGCCTAGGTGTAAGGGAAGACTGATTTTAGTGGTTAGGTTAAAAGTGTTTAGGGTTACCATAATCTCCGCGTGCGAGATATTATGCAAAATCGCAAGAGAGAATGGACCTATTGATGTATGCAATTCCCCAATCACTTTGTTGTTGCTCTTCTTCCCCCAGACTTGGATTTTTCTCCATAAATCATTATCGAATTTTCTCCACTCTCCTCTTCTTGTTGATCACGTCCTCCCTTGGGATATTCTTTGGCCATATGATCCATTTGAGCAATCGTTTTCTTTTCTCTTAGCTTTTTCTTTTTCTGTTTTTTTTTCTTTTCTTTTCTTTTTGTTTTAACTTTTCTTTAAGGGGAAAACGATTCTTTTTGGAACGATGAATCATAGCCACGAAATTGATACCTTGTTTTAAATGCCCAAGGAACGACCAACTCTTTGAATTCTGCTCTTTGTACTCCACCTCTCTTTAACATAGTAACGCATCTCTTAGTGATTGGAAATTTTTTACACATATCTGCAAATATGAGGCGAAAAGAAAGAAGGCATGTGGTCTGAAAGAAGGGTTAACAAGTTTAAGGTGGGGAACCAACTAAAGATGAACTGGTCGTTCATGACAACAAGAGGATGGTAAAAAAGGAAAATAAGATGCCATGATTGTGATTCATTTCCTTGATCTAATATACTTGACTTGAGATAGTTAAAACCCATGTTAGTAGTCCAAATAGAGAGTCAAAATTGTATCCATTAAAACCTGGCAAGTAGAATTTTTAGGCGGCGAGTACATCATGAGGTGTCTGAATCGATTGTCCTTGAACTCTCCTTGTGACAATGGTCACTTGGTCTTTGATATTGAAACGCTAGTTCCTAGGAAAGTGTCATCATTCCCTACTGAGTTTTACTTAGTAAAACGTCTTTATGTTTTTTAACAAATCATTGTCGAAAAAACCTTTTGAAAAACCGAAAAGTCAAGCATGAGCAAACGCGTTAGTAAACAACAATCCCCCCAGACTTAACTTACACCGTCCCCGGCATAAATCAAATCGAATTAAGGTAGTCATGTCAAAAAGAAACGAATTTGAACAAATTTGAAAAAATAGAGAAAGAACGATATTACCTCATTGTAGTCAAAAGTCATAGAATTCGGTAAGAATAGCCAAAGTTTTTGGTGGTTTGGATCGGTGTTGATGGGCTCGAAACAAGTGGCTGTGTATTTCCCAATTGTCTCCTACGATGCTTAGGAACAATATTTCTTTGATTGCCAACAACTCACTTTCGATGGCTCGATAAAGAAATCCATGATGGTGATTGTATGTCACTCTTACAGCATGCTATGCCTCTAACCAAGGTGAAAGATCGCTGGTTTATAGGCAATGTCGAAGCTTCTTGTGAAATTTCAAACCTTATGATCGAACGGTTAAGGTCGTTATCGGCTTAGGTGCTCGGCTTGCTCTGTTTGCGAGATAGAGTTTGAAATTTGAGATTTGGCTCAAGCAAACTAGATATGTCATCAAGTGTAGTGTTGAAATTGTCCTTGGGAGGTGGTGGGTGGTGGTCGTGCTCTATGTTGTTTCCTTCTTCTCACATCTTATTGAATGGAGGACTATTCGCAAGATGAATGAATTGTGCGTCCACAACTAAACTCGTGCTGGAAATCCTGTATGAGTACTAAATATCCTTGCAAAAACACTTGAAATCACTAGTTAAATGTCACTTGGAACAAAGTTCTCAACACAAGTGTATTGAGTTCTAAGTCCAAGGAAGAAAAACAATGGCTTAGAAGAAAGAAATTCATGTATGAATTCAAAATCTATTAAGTTTGCCATCCTTAGTGAAAATAGTGGTGGATAGTTATCTAGATGTGCTATTGAAAACCAATTCCAAGTAACCAAATTCAAAGAATTTCCAATTCGAAAATTCTAAAGTTGTGGTTAAGAGATGTTTAATGATGTATGGAATTGGTTTGTGAATTGAGAAAGGGTGTGAAAACTTAGCTATTGGACCGTTGGTGGTGGTGGTTGTTCTTCGATGATCGTTTGCTCTAGATGGGTGAAGTTGGTTCTCCAATATGGCCGTGGTATGCAACTGCTAATTGGAGGTGGTGAATTGTGGTGATGACCGCCGTGGTGAAATAGAATTTGAACCGTTCATAACGTGGTATGCGACTATGTTCCGATGGATTGTGGTAGATGTAGATGGTCATCGGTAGAGATGGTAAATGGGGCATATGATCAATGGTGCGGGTGGGTGGGATTGTCGGGTGATGATTGTGATCGATGCTTTGTACCGGATGTATGGTGGAAGATGGTCGAACCAATCCATGTCGTGGTGTGCGACTATCTATAAGGTGGATGGTGGTGATGGTGCGTTGATCGGTCGTGGTATGCGACTCGGTAAACGCGAAGGTGATGGTGTTCTGGTGCTTGGCTTTGGTCGGGGTTCATCGGGATGGTCGTGTTGGTGGTTGATCGGACGGACGATGATCGATGGTAGATTGGTGGGCTGATCGTCGAGTGATCGGTACGTGCCTCGTGTTTGTTACGCGATTGGGATGTATTGGTACCGTCCCGCGGTATCGGTCACGTATCCCGATTGGTACGGTTGCGGTCAAGGGAGGAAGTTGGTCGGTAGAGGGCTTTCAGTACGGGTACGGGTGGGATAACGGGTGGACGGTTAGATGGACGAAGGACGGTTGTGGCCGGTACCGGTCGGTGGGCTCGGTACTAACCCGCGGTACCGACCATCAAGGCTGATCGGTACGGGGAAGATGGTCGCGGTTGGATGACTGAGGGCCTCCCGGTACCGACCCGCGGTACCGACCATCGGGGCCGATCGGTACCAGGTGGTTTGACCGGTTGGGGTCCCTTCGGTACCGACCCTCGTGGTCGATCGGTATCGGGGTTGGCGGAAGGACGCGGGCCTCGGTGCTTGGTACCGATCGTGTTATACGATTGATACGGGCAATCGGTACATTGAACGCCCAGACGGTCTGGTACTGATCCGTGGTACCGACCGGCGGTCCCGATCGGTACCAGGGTTTTCTGGACCGTTTTCTTCGTGTCTTCTCCTTAGCTCGAAATCTTCGTCTTGAAACACTCCTTAGTTGAATATTGATCAAAAGTTTGACCAACATCATCACAAATACTTTGGGGCTTCTTGTTATTCTCCAAAGACACAAAAAATCTTGAAAAACCATGGATTAAATAGGTGGATAATAGTGCTTACAAAAAGAAAACCAAAATATGGGTTGCCTCCCATAAAGAGCTTTGTTTAAAGTCGCATACCTTGACTCCTTGGAATCCTTAGAAGGTGGAAGGATCCTCTAAAGACTTGAGGTTGCCTTTAGCTTGTTGGTGTGGTCCTTGCTCACTCTCATCATCTTTATCATTGAACCGTCCGGGATGTTTAACTGTCACTTCTTTCTTCTCGATTGGAAGGTATAAAGTTAGTTTCAATCTAAGCATGGCGGGGCTCCATAGTAATAGACATCTTTGTCTATGTTGGCGAACGAAATCCTTTGCCAAGGATAGTCCATGATAGCTCCAGCAGTCGCCAAGAACAGTATTCCAAGGATGAAAGGTATAATATCGACGTGCATTGAGGCTACTTCGAAATCGACGGGGATAATGCAATCGCCAATTCTCATGAGGAAATTGAGAAGTTTCCCCAAAGATTGTGTTGTTGATCCATTAGCAAGTGTAATCCTCATGTTTGATGGTCCAAGCTTGGTGATTTTAAGCATCTTGATGACAAACTTCGATAGAACATTGACTCCGGCTCCTGAGTCACATAGGGCGTCATCAAAAACAAACTCCTTGAGTGAACAAGTGATGTTGAAAGCTCCTGGGTCGCGAATCTTACTAAGAACCCTAAGAAATTTTTGTGGATTCCTAGCTTCATCGAAAAGCTACTCGATCTCAATCTCATCTTCTTGACTTCGTGTGAAACATCGTCTCAAAGATGGGTTCATTATCATCGTCAAAGGTGATGGTAGGAGGAAGTTCCTTCACAAGAGAGTTGAAAACTCCCAACATCTCATCATTAATGCATCTAGATCTCTTAGTTGCTCCTTTCGCAAAAATGCTCGGTTTGACGGACATCCTTGCGGTTTGTCTTATGTGAAAGGTTCTAGGTCTCTTGGGTGATGGTGGAACGTCACTTATGTCTGAGCTTGAGGCATCATCGTCGGCTTCAAGCTTGGTTATTATGCAGCAATTGACCAAAGACCTTAAATCTTCTTTCTCCGAATTGAAAAATTTCTCCGTTTCTTCAATGGTTCGTAGGCGATCGTCTAGCTTCTTCATTAGGTTGGTCACGGCTTTTGAGTCTTCTTCTAGAGACGTGATGAAACGACCCGACCCATTTTTTTTTTTAACATACAAACCTTGGCCTCGGACTAGCATTCCCATAAATGCTATCCTCAACAGCCAAGCAAACCACAACACAAATACACTACAGCGGATAACCAACAATAAATTCCATTAAAATACTAAACTAATCAAATCCACATATAACTAATTCAATGAATTCCAGCAACGTAACAGTGGTTCTAAAACAGTAATGGAAACAACACGGAACACGAAACACGAGACCCTAGATCATCTCCCTCTTCGTAGCCGTGATTCCACGATCACAATTTGCCTTTACCTGCATCACATGGGAAAAAGAGATGTGCGAGTATTATCATAAATATCCAGTGAGACCGTCATCCCATCTACGACTGCGCACTCAGGCACAATGGACCGCTCAGGCAAACATACAACAACACTATACACAAACACAAAGGCTCAACCACAGCCAACCAGACAGGCTGTCTATCGACACTACCACTAGGTGTCGATCGACACCTTCTGTACATGCCTGTCGATCGACACACCCTCTAGTTGTCGATCGAAAGCTTGTCACCTATATGTCGTTCGACACACCTTACGTGTGTCGTTTGACAGCCTCCGTGATGGTCTGTCGTTCGACACATCTCGTGTGTGTCGATCGACAAGCCTTGCGCAGAATCCTGGGAAATCGATCATAATCCTCTCGGATAAATTCCTCATCTGCGTCAACACGAAAACCTGCACGAACACAACAATCACACACAACAAGCAACAATCCACAATCTCAAACAAACACCACAAGATCAATCAATTCATTCCAAACCTATCACCAAGCAACTCTAACGAATCCACCGGCCCAGAAGCCATGGTCACGCACTCACCTTGAATTTGTCGGATAGAAACTAATGGAATTGAGGCTAGAAACAAAATCCACGACAACCACAATGAATTCTCCTCCAAAACACTCAAGAACAAAACCCTAATCCACAAAACTCTCAGGGACAAGAGAAACTTCTCTCAACTATTTTTCCTCTGATTTTGGACTGTTCTTTCGTTCAGAATGCGGCCAAAAAGCCTTATATACGAACCCTAGGTTTTCCCCAAACCGGCCCGGTCCAACTGAACGATTAAAAATCGAACCAGAAAACTGACCACTTAAAGGCCCTCTCGATCGACACGCACCACATGTGTCGAACGACAGCCCTTAAGAGCCATGTCGATCGACATACACCATGTTTGTCGATCGAAAGCCCCTCCATTTTCCTCAAAAATTGTTCACGGGTGTCACAATTCTCCCCCACTAAAACTTGATTCGTCCTCGAATCCTCAAACCCAGCCCACTTGGCTAACCTCGTGGCCATCCTACCAGTAACACCGGAGACTACATCTCCCAGACCTTCTCGAGGCTCACATCCGTCCTATACATATAGACCCGTCTCAGAAATTGATCGCTCATAGCTCATAACCACACCCTCTAACTCTCGGGATTGTCACCCCTCAAGCTCTCGGTGCCTCGTATCAACCCACCTCAGTCCACGCAGTCCTGACGATGTTTGATACCAACTATCTCCATACCCCTCAAACCTTCAGAACACATAGTCCATCAAGCTCTCGGTATGCAGGGAACCCACACATCCCCTGGAGAGACACAACTCTCAAAGATCTACCATATCTCACAATTTCCAAAAACTATCTCTATACCCTCACGTCCCCAGTCCACGCAGTCCTGGCGAACGACCGGTGTGCAGGGAACCCACACATCCCTTGGAGAAACAACTCTCAAAGATCTACCAGAGATCAACATCTCCAAGAAAGAACTACAATCTCTATCTGAGCTATGTGAGGAACAACATCCTCGAACGAAACCAACTCTAGACGTCTATAATGCACCTCTGACCGGAACTACCTCCCAAGGTCTCAACATGATACTCCCAATCCGGAATACCATCACAAACATAATCATCACAGATCACCTAGACCATCCCTCTCACCGGATGTCCCTGTAGAGTCCATCCGGAACTAGACAGTTCTACCCACCGTAAAACTTCTATTCCGAGACTCTCTCGCACATACCCACACAAACCGCTAGAGTCCCCTCCGAAACCAGCAAATTCTATTCACAATTAAACTTACATTTCGAGGTTCTCAAAGCACAACACATGACTCTCAAAGTCAAAGCACATAAGAAAAACACTTCCTTATTCAACTGGAAAATGTCATAATCATTACAACTTTAACGAAAATACAAAACCCACAACCAAAAACATCACCACACCTGGTGATTACAACACATAAACTGAAACTGGAAACCACAAAGAAAAACGAATTCACTCCTCGGCTTGCTTCTCGAACCACTTCTTAAACTTCGTTTTCATCTTTGCCTCTGGTTCCTATGTCTCCTCCTGAATACCGTCACAGTCCCACAAGACTCTCAACAACGACACTCTCTTCCGGCGCAGAACCTTGATACTTCTCTCAAGAATCCTAACCGGCCTCATCCCAACAGTCAGATTTGGTTGAAGATCCGCAGGAATCGTCACTGCTACCTCCTCAGAAGCATGCAAGCATCTCCTGAGTTTCGAAACATGAAACACATCATGGAATTTCTCCATAATCGGAGGCAGCTCCAACCGATAAGCAACTGGTCCCACACGCTCTACAACCCGGAACGGACCCATGTACCTCGTACTAAGCTTATCCTCGGATATGGACCTGTTCAGACCCCGCATCATAGCCATCTTGAGATACACTCGATCTCCGACTGCAAACTCCAACTCTTTCCTTCTCCTATCGGCATAACTCTTCTGCCGATCCTGAGCCTCTTTCATGTTCAGCTTCACAACACGGATCTTCTCCGTCGTCTCCTGAACAAAATCAGCACCACAGATACTCCGCTCCCCCACTTGGGTAAAACATGGCGGTGTACGACATGGCGTCCCATACAACGCCTCAAAAGGAGTCATACCAATACTCACCTGAAAACTGTTGTTATATGCAAACTCCACCAAACTCAAGCGATCCGCCCAATGACCACCCCAATCTAGCACACACATCCTCAATAGATCCTCAAGTGTCTGAATTGTCCTCTCGTACTGCCCATCCATCTGAGGATGATTAAATGTACTCATGTGCACCTTAGTGCCCATCTCAGCCTGAAAAGCTCTCCAAAACACTAAAGCAAACCTCGGATCTCTATCCGATCACACGAAAGGAACATCTTTCCCTCTCAGCTTCGTCATAGACTGAGCCATACTCGCAAAACCTTTGACGAATCTCCGATAATAACCTGCCAACCCAAGAAAACTCCTAATCTCAGTAGCATTCCTCGGTCTAAGCCAATCCCGGATAGAGTGAATCTTCGACGGATCCACAGAAACTCCCTCTGCAGAAACGATGTGACCCAAAAATCCCATCTCTCTCTGCCCGTTGATCGACACGCACCATGTGTGTCGAACGACAGCCCTTAAGAGCCTTGTCGATCAACATACACCACGTGGGTCGATCAACATGCCCTCCATTTTCCTCAAAAATGGTTCACGGGCGTCACACGTGATCTTCTCCATGAGATCTTCTTGACGGTATTCAACCGCGTTGAGTGTTTGAATCGTGCTCTTACTATCTGTCTACAAATTCTTCACTCGTAAGCGAAGTTTCTTCTGTGTAACTACACCATCACTAACTGCTTTCTTAGCTTGATAGGCATTGATAGCTACTAAACTTAGGTGTGTGGTGAGCTCCTCCACGTCCTGGTTAGGTTCGTTGATAAACCATTCATGATGGTTCTATTGATCTTCGATCTTGTAGTTGGCGTTGATGATGTCGTGCTCGGCTTCTTTGATGTCGCGCCTTTGATGATATTTGATATCTTCAATGGTGATAAGCCGCGTCTCCATACTCTAATTGGATAGCAAGAGTGTCAAGTTTCTCCGTAACAGACAAGCTATTGGCTTCGATTTTTGCTTCAAATCCACGGACGACGTTTTTAGTGTCATCTATGAGCTTTTGCATCAAAGCTTCTAGCTTATCTTCCTGAGGGTGTTGGAGAACGTGTGGTGGGGGCAGTAGAGGTGGTTGTGGTTGAGTGTTGTTGCGAATTTGATGATGGTCCAATCGTCCGTTGATCCCTTGAGGTTGGTACACGGTGGTGGTGCTCTGTGCGTTCAAAGCAAGTGTGGCCGGTGGTTGGGTGAATTCGTGAGGCATAGGGATGTAACTCTCGGTTGCTACATGGTTCACAGTGCTTGCCATTCTCTTTGGTCTCGGACTAGCATTCCCATAAATGTTATCCTTAACGACTAAGAAAACCACACGCAGACATTCATCGGATAACAACAACTCATTTCAAAACAAATTCCATTAAATTGAATCCTAGTTCAACAATAACCAATTCCACAATTCCATAACTAAACCAGAACCTATGACGGTTCTAATGCAATAACAGAAACAAACGCAAACAACCGAGATCCAAGATCATCCTCCTTTTCCTAGCCATGATTCCACGGTCACACTTTGCCTTTACCTACATCACATAGGAAAAAGAGATGAGTGAATATTATCATAAATACCTAGTGAGACTGTCATCCCATCTACGATTGCGCACTCAGGCACGATGGACCGCTCAGGCAAAACACACAAATCACACATCACATCAAACGGTTCAATACAGCCAAATCAGACGTGTGTCGATCGACACACTTGGTATTGGGTAGACCTTAGGAAATTGATCGAAAAAATCATCCGAGATTGTGTAAAGAATACTTATCAATTCATATTCATTTTTTGTACAATATGGTAACTTAAACCTTAAACCAAAACTTTGAGATTTAAATAACAATTTGAAAATTGAGGTTTTTCGTCCAAAATTTAAAAATTAAACTTTCAAATTTTGGTCGAAAAAACCTCAATTAAAAATGTTATTTAAAAGTTGTATATTCTTGAAAATTACATTATAAAAAAAAACTTCGGATACATGTTATTTTGAAAAAAACAATTTGAAACTTCGAGGTTTAAATAACATTTTGTATCCAATACATGAAGATTCCATTATACAAAAATCTTCGGAAACACGTTATTTTGAAATTTTGTGATTTAAAAGTTGTATATACTCTTTTATGTCGGTTCTATACTTAGTCTACTTACTTTGTAACTTCCATGTAAAAACTGAAACCGTGGTCTTAAATATTACTACGCCTATTTATTTTGTAACTTCCATGTAAAAATTGAAACCTTGGTCTTAAATATTACTACGCTGACTACCTATTGATTATATTTATAATGGATATAACCTTGGTATTATATGTCTTTTATATTTAGAAGTAAAGGAAGGATAAAGTTTCATTCTCTATAGTTTGAAATCTTTACTTTTGTGGTAAAATCAGATGTACATGATTTAAATGTATATAATATGTGTGACGATACCAAAATATCAATCACAAATATAATTTAGTATGGTTGATTTTTCAAAAAATAAATTAAAAGAAGAAAAACATTAGTTTAAGAGTTAAGGTATTGGTGTTTGGGGATAAAATTCACAAATATATTTACCATTCAAACCACATACGTTTATACAATGAATACATATATATATGGTCTTCCTAATCTTTATGTAAAATCAGTTGCAATTGTTTTTTATATCAAGTAGGCAATGGATTATGTAAATACTAGTATTATCGCCCGTGCATGCACGGGGTTTTGTTGTTGAAATATATAAACTGTATTTTGTCCCTATACTCAAAATATTGAAATATATAAAAAATTGTGGTACTTTTTTTTTATGTGCGGTTACTGAATGAGTGGAAAGAGGAGTGACATTTTTTTTTGTTCTCGTAATTTTAGTGAAACTGATCATTTAATTTGTTTTTCCATTTTTATTAATTTAGTTTTGAAAAAAATCCACATGTCAACTTTTAATTGGTGAGGTGCCTTGTGTTTTAGTAGTAAATGATATATTGTCTTTCACATTCGTGGATTAAATTGGATTGTATAGAAATTGTCTTTTACATTTTTGGATTAAATTAGGTGAAAGGTATTTATGAACAAACTCGCATGTATGCACGGATATTGACTTAGTTACTCTTATAGTTTGTTGACTGATTAATATTGCAACGAGTAAAATTAATACCAAATTGTTTAGTCAAATTTCAAATTTGTATATTTGGCAATACACTATCTTCCTAAAATTCACATTAAATGTCTACAAAAACATAGAACATATTTCTTTCTTTTTCTGTAAATATAATTTGTAAATATATTTCGTATGTGCCCAACTAAAACACATTATAGAAATCAAACACTTTAGTTCTTTAGAAACATGTCAATGAAGCAAGGAAAGGGAAAGGGGAAGCAAAAATTGAGATGAGGAAGGTTGAAGCCTACATGGATAGAATGATAACGTTCTCAAAACGTAGATGCGGAATTTACAAAAAGATGAACGAAATTGTTACTTTGTGCAATGTCGAAGCGGGTTTTTTGGTGTTCTCTCAATCTGGAAAACCTTACTCATTCTCAAATTCGTCTATGGAGGAAATGGCTGTCCGGTTAAAGAATCCTTCAAAACCTGAATCATCTGCAAAAGATGATAACGATATTACCGGGGCGCTATTCGAAGCCTATAAGAAGAACCATATCCAAAACCTAATGAAAAATACATAGAAGTCCTTGAGCAGCTTGACATGGAGAATGAGAAAGTAAAATTGTGGAAGGAAACAAGGAACAAAAAGGAGACAAAGAAAATGTGGTGGAACTTTACTTCAAAAGAATTGAGCGTGGAGGCATTGGAGCTTAGACACCAACCATTTGTTGAGTTACATGAAATGTTATGCAAAATGTTGGAAAAAGACGGTAATGGTTTATCTTATGGTTCGGTTGGACGTCATTGTGGCGGCGACAGAGCTTGAATAAAATATGATTTGAATTGCTATTGTTCTGTTCTTTTTTTTATTCATCAACTCTTTTCTATTTCTATGGATGGTCTTTATATTGTTTTTTTTTAGTATATTTGTTTTGAGTTTTACTCATAATTTGTTTATACCTGAAACCAAATCACTTTAGTTTGTTTTATTTTTGTTTCCTCTATTTTTTGTTTTCAAAGTTCATCGTATTAAAAAATGAATTGTGACTAACAAACTAAATGAATAAAACACTATTTAGTCAATTTTCCTTTTTGACGACTGGTTATTACACCAATTAAATTAACTTTATAGATTGTTGGCTTATTTATTTTCCAATAAGTAAAACGATCTCCAAATGGCTTAGTGGAATTTAATTTTTGTATATTTTGAAGAGAAAATCCATGAAAAATATCCCAACTCAATAATATTTGGTGAAAAAATACACAAAACTTTTCCTTTGTAAAAGTAAAAACACAAAGTAAATAGCATTTTCAGTTCAATACTCAATCTTAGCATTTTTTAAGTTTCACAGGCGATGTTTAACGGTCTTTAAATTATGTCACATATCTAAAGATACTGTTAATTTAATTAACCACTTGAGTTTAAAATAATACCAAAATTCATTGTTTCCCTTGCCTATTTCCCCAAATCAAAAAAAAAATCGTAAATCCTAATTCCATATTTTCAATTTCATCTTCTCTTCTCAAAATCAACATGTGTTTCGGTGAGAGAGACACGACCATTTATTACAAAGAGAAACCATTTATCAATGACGGAAAAATCTAAGTGTTCCAATAGGAGACATCGGAATTTTATGTGGATGGATTCAAGGGAGTTTTGGTCAATGAAGAACACATGTCAGTGAAGCAACCAAATACAAACTAAAGAGAACCAAAAAATCGAGATGAGGAAAGTTCAAGCCTACGAAAATAGAAGGATAACGTTCTCAAACGTAAATCTGAATTTTACAAAGAGATTAACTAAATCATTACTTTATGTGATGTTGTAGTGGTTTTAGCTAAGATTTCAAGTGGGAACTTGTGTCTTGTTGTTGTGCTTTTAGCTAAGACTGCAACAGAGACTTGTACGTTAATTTTTTACGTACTGACTTTGTCTTGCCAATGTGTAACAAAATGTCTCAAACGAATTAATAGGTTGTATATAGTGAATAGCCTAATTAAGGTCATGGTTTTTTTTTTGTACAACCCAAATCTTTCATTAATAAGGCCTTAGCCCAATCCGTTAACAAATTCAGGCCCAATTTTGAGTTTTCTGATCTAGGAACAAACATATAACAAATACGATCGAAGAAGAAATAACATATGCGAATATCAGCTATGATTCCATAGATTTCTGAGATTGGATTACCGGTGCTGAGGGCTCCGATTAGTGATTGTGAGTCAGAGTGTACTACCATCTCGGTGAAGATGCCTGAATGAGAGCTTTCCTCATTGCGAGTGCTTCCACAGCCAAGGCCGAAGAGACATTGAAGAGAGGAGCGTAGTGTTATGTCATGGGGGTAGCAGTGGATTCGAAGGTCCAACCAATACCAGCCCTTCCTGATTGAGCTAACCAAGCCGCATCAGTGAAACAATTGAGTAATCTGAAGAGGAAACCGGATTTTGGGGTTTTTCTAATTGTGTGGTAACAATAAGAGGAGAAGGGCTTACTTGAGCCAATTCCCATTCTCAAGCGGCCTGGATGGCTTTTTAGCCTGTCTCCATCACCGTAAACTCTCTATCAAAGAAGATTTTTTTATTTCGCGCAATCCAAAGTGTCTAACCGATCAACAGAGATAAGGAGCCTCGTTCCAGACCAAACGGCGGGAAAGAGAAGAGCTGGGACACTCTAGTCATACCAAATTAAGGTCATGGTTTGTAGCTTGAATGTATAGCTACAACAAACTAGATCATAATAACAAAATAGAGCTACCAAACAATAGTGTAATGCATAAACAGGAGCTACAAAAGAAATTTAAATAGCGTTAAAGTATTAACGTGTGTTATAATCATTAAAATTATAGCACCAGTTATACGCTATGATATTGAACCATGTAATAGCACGTCTAGAAACTGCTATATTATTCGGGCACCCTATTATCACACTGACTGACACAAAAACGCTATTAAACCATATTATAACATTTTCGTATAATATGAATGACCATTTGTCTTGTAGTGACCAACATATTTAGTTGGAGGAACCTCACTCAATAAGGCAGTGGGGAAATGACTATCCAATAAAGAAGAAGGGATAGCCTGATTAAGAGGAAGCTCACATAGAGGTAAGACTAGTAAACCTCCGGAAGAAGAAGTAGTAGATTGTTCATCATGAATAGTTACAATAGTTGATAAAATATATCTAGGTTGGTGAGAACCCAAAACCATAGTTAACTTTTGTGAACTCTTTTGCAGATCTAGGAAGATAATTACAATAGAGACAATAAATTTAGAAGAAGAAGCCAGACCTAATCCTTCTGAAGAGGTAATCAAAAGAGACGGAGAGGAAAAACTGGTAGTAGATGGACCATGAGAGACATATGATATATCCCATATTTTACCTATTTACTATGTATTTCTATAGATTTTATATGAATTTATCATAGTTTTACGCTTTAGAGGTAATTTTCCCGTATTTATTGTTTTAGAGTCTTAAACAGGAAAATCAATCAAAAAGATGGTAGTGAAGAACAATATGCTGTTTGGTTGAAGATTGCAAATGACAAGATTAAACCTGAAGCTTCTAAAGCGACATGAATAACGCACCCGACGATTACATATGTCTACTACCTTGTTTCACAATTGATTTCCAGTATTAGTGAGTATAAAGTGGTCAAACAAGATACGTTCTATGTGCTTACAACCTCTTTTGTGGAGAATTCTGAAATAGTGAACCTTGGATTACTTCTAACTCGACGTATGGTCTGAGTTAAGCATGATGCTACCAAATAGAATATTGCAAAAGATGCTTCCAGTGATTTTGGAGGATTAATCACGACCATATTGTTGGCTTGCGGTTTCAAATGAGTGGCGAGACAGCAAGATTTTCAAGCTCTTCAATGAAAGCATTTTCTATGAGGATGGTACAAGAATTCTACAAGTTTTGGCTATCTCTTCACGCCATCTTATATGTAAGAGAGAAAGTGTATTATCCCCCCTTAAAGGACATACGAGCCTTGAGTGATGGTAACACACACTTTGACCCTCCTTATTCCACTTGGGTTTTACGAAGTCCGGGATGTCTTCTTGTTGGTATTGCACTATACTACAATTCTAGAACTTGGTTGGCACGAAAAGAGCTACTTAGAGAGACACTACAAGCCTCCGATTCCCAGCCCTCATCCTCCCACACGCCACCTACAGAGCCACACTTTGTATCACACTTCGCCGGTGACTCAAACGAATGGTTAAAAGCTAGTTTCGGAGATGAGATGAAGAAAAGAATAGCTCTTGAAGGTAACGTTTCTAAGCAAGAAAAATTGATTTCTACACCTGTGAGTGTAGTAAAGAAGACCGTTCCACACTTCTTCAAGGGATCATCAAAGAGAAGAACCGAAACTAGACAAGACGTTGATTTGGGAAGTCTTTCGCTTATGTCCAATTTTTGTAATGATGAGGACATCGATGATGACTCTATTAGCCACAAATACTCACATGTCTATGAAGCAGACACACGTTGATTATAGACAGCAGTTGGTCGTCCATGACGACGATTCAAGAGGCACACATATCATCAATTTAGGGACAGACTTAGAGCCTTCAATTTAGAGAAGCTCCCGATATGGCAAAATTCTGACCACCTACCTTTTGAACCAGGTGTATCGACTTCTATTTTATCCTTATCACTATTCTATTTTCATTACTATTTTCTATTTTATTGAGTCTGTCTCCCATATGTTGATTGTTGTCACTCTCGGTTAGTGTGAAGTAAGTCTGGGGGAATTTCTCGTTCTAATATGTTTTTCAGTTTTTTTATGATTTTGTCATTTTAATGATTTTATTTGAGTCTTTTTTTTAGTCTAATACCTATGTTTGAACCATAATATTTCATGATAATCTATGCTTTTTTTTTAATATAATTTAGCGACCATTGTCGCAGGTTTGTTGAAACCTTCACTGGAATTTCCTTAGAAGATTTCATTTTGCTTTATCTTTAACTAATTTGATTTTTGATTATATTTACACTAATCCATCTATTGTTTCTCATTGGAGGAGTTAGATCAAGGAAACAAATTATACATTCAAAACATATTTTTTCCTTTTTACCACCTTTTGTTGTCTTGAATGGGCAACTTATCTTCAGTTGGTACCACACATATACCCGTAAACTATTTTCAGACCTCATGCACTCTTGTTTCCCATTTCATATATACACATATATGCAAAAACGATGGAGAGCAGTTCTAATCATTAGATATGCGACGATTTGGAGAACAATGGTGGAATACAAAGATGAAGTTCAAGTCTCAATTTTCATTGGGATCAATAGAAAATGATAACAATTTTGTGCCCTTATTTACTCATGTGCTAAGGACCATTTATCCCTTAATAAAAAAAATACATAATAAGGAAAGAAAAAAATGTCTATAAGAGAGTCTAAGGCCAAAGAATTATCCTAAGGAACGGCGTAGACAAGCTCAAGGAGTTGGTGTGATTTACAATAAATTCCGGTAAAAATCTAAGTTTAGGGGAAATGCATCAAAAGTGTTAGTACTGCCGATGTCAACATGTTCGTTCTTTCTTGCGATTTTGCATAAAGTCTTACCATCCTCGGGCGTCTTGTAACCCTAAACACAATTATACCTTTACCCCTTAAATTAGCTTTTCACGTCCTACCATCGTTTACCTTGAATGATTTATTTATGAGAAATTCCACACTTAGAATCGGAAGAACTGCGGTTGACATTTTGCAGGATTGTTATTTATGGACCAGTTTGCAATGGTCATGAATGGCGTATGATAAAAATACCCTTGAATCAATCATCTTACTTGTGGATTACGAATTTTATTCTCGAGGCTACATTCATAGAAGTTATGTAAGATCAGGAGGATCTGGTGGGAGAAGAGGCGACTGGTTGAGATTTTTGATAATGGTAATGGAGGACCTAGGGGTCTTGGTGAACCATTAATTCCCCATTAATTTCGAAATGTGCTTCGGAGTTGAGTTTGTTCACATTGATATATAACTATTATGGGTAGAGTGAATAAATTCACTATTTGTGTCTTCAAAATTGTGATTTTAAGATACAGAATGTACCAAAAAATTTGAAAAAAAAAATCGGATGTGTTAGCTTTTGTCGATTAGGATTAAAAAAATAATTTATTTTGAGTTTTTTTGGCAGTTTGTTTTGTAAATTCAATTGTTTCAAGTTTTCCGTTAAATTTTGTTGTTGTGTAGATGGATATAGATGAGCAAATAATATATCCAGAAACAAGTTTAATTTTGCGAAATCCTATGTGATGTTTGGAAATAATGTCACGCATCCTTCACGAAGTTAACCACCAAGTTTAATACCAAAACATCATTCCCATGCATACAATTTTTCTTTCTCAATTTGTTCGTTCATTCTATTTTTTGTTAACCAAACTTGTTTTAGACTTAGGTCCATATTTTCTGGGTGTTTTGTTTGTTACACAATTTTTTTTTCAACTCTTAATCTACGCTTTGTGGACCATGTTTTATTTCTGGTTAGTCAATACTTTTCGACTACTTTAACTTGTACAATAAATTAAAAAACTCTTTATTATGAAGCAGTACATCTCATCTTATTACTTGAATTCATAATTTAAGACATGCTTTACTTTTGAATGGTCATTATGCCCTTTTGATGACCAGCTATTATACCAATTAAATTACATTTGTAGTTCTATAAATATATTTTGTAAGTGCAGAGCTTTAGTGTGACACAAAAGTAAAACACATAATAAAAATCAAACACTTTAGGACTCGAGAAACATGTCAATGAAGCAAAGAATGGGAAGACAAACAAATGGGAAGCAAAGAATGGGAAGACAAACAAATGGGAAGCAAAAAATTGAGATGAAGAAGGTAGAAGCCTACGGAGATAGAATGATTTGAATTTGAAATTGTTATTGTTCTGAATTTGTTTTTATTTGTCGTTGTCTTGAAAGATTTAGTTAAAATAATGGTGATATATGATGAAACTATTCATAAATAGTTTTCTATTTTTATGGATGGTCTTCATATTCTATTTTTTGTTTTTTGGTTTTAAATGCATTTGGTAATTTGTGTTTGTTAGTGATTTTGTTAATCTTACATTTATAGTCTCTTACAATAATATTCTAATGAATTTCGTTTCTATCGTTGCTCTTTAAACTCGTAATTGTAGTCATTGTATTGAAAGTTGTATATGTTTTAATTGTATTTCTAATTTTTTTTGATTAAACACATTTTATAATTTATTTTAGTTTTTTGGTTTTGGTATAATGTTTTTGACTTTCACTCATAATTTGTTTATTCCCAAAAGCAAATCACATTAGTTTCTTTAATTTTTGTTTCCCATAATTTTAATTTTCAAACTTTATCATATTAAAATCTGAACTGCGACTTACATACTAAACAAGTAAAAAACTCTTTGATCACTTTGCCTTTTTGACGAGTGGTTGTTACACCAATTAAATTATCTATATATATTGTTGGGTGATTTAGTCTGCAACAAGTAAAGTGATCTCCAAATGGCTTAGTAGAATTTAAATTTTGTGTATTTTGCAGAAAAAACTTAAACGCCCCAACCTGGACTTCCTTAGCCGCGGTGAGGTTCTAGATCAGATTGTTGCTAAGGTAGTACATTGCAGAAGACCAATCAAATTGATATAATCCACCATGCTTCCTCTCTTGACTTAGTCACCTCGGATTAAACATTACCATATTGAGTAATCTCTTTACCAGCATTACAAGGGAGGCATAGGCAACAACAAAATTTAGGGAGAGCGGTCGTATCGTCCGACTTAGCCACATAGTTGATACTACAATCAAACCATCAATTTAATTAGTAAGTTATGCTATTTAATAGTCACACTTCAAGACTGATAATCCCAAGTCACTCGAGCAGTCTTTCCGCAACCAGACAAACCTTAGCGAGCATCACTGCTCCTAAGCGTCTTGCCTAATCTATACACTCAATGTAAGGAATCAAACATCGAGACCGAGCTAGCTGAAATCATAAAAGAAATAAGTAAACAGTCAAAATCACGTAAACAAGACACAATGAATATATGCAAGAAAGGACCTTATACTTAACCCCACGGCCACGCACTCACTTTAATCACTCGATTCGATGACTACATCAGTCCGGTTTAGTTCTGACACATGTTGCCATAGTGGATCGTCGAATCCTCAACCGCCGATCACCCAATTTCCCATAGACTCGATCACCGTTACCCACATAATTGATCCATGTTACCCAGACTCGAGTTTTTTCCTTTCCACTCAATTTTGCTATATGATTTTTCTCTTCGAATCTTTATAAGTCTTTTCCGAGCTACTCTGTGTAAAAAGGAAATTATGGGTAAGTTTCGTCGTTAAAAAATGTGTTAGTTGCCATGGAAAACTACACATGTAATTGTTCTCGCTCTTTCCCACGTAGGAAGCCAAAGGTAAACGTTCCCGCTTATTTTTCAAAGACAATTACAATATTTGTCGACAATGATCCAACTCAGATCAAACAGTCCTAACACGGAAACCTCATGTCCCAAGCAAACTGTCCATCGCGGTAACCGCTGTCTGAATTCTGACTGCGGTAAAAAAAACTGATATGCTCAAATTTACCCTGAGCTACTCTCTCAAATTAAGAGATTGTTTGTAGTATTTAGGGATCGAATCACAGGGAATTGCAATCACACAATTACATTGTGAATTAAAATTAAGCTAAGTAAGAATGTAATTAGCAAAAGGCAAAGTAAACAAGCAGATGATTGTGTATGTGTTCTTAAAATCAATGAAACAAAACACTAGGCTATGGAGAATTCGCAAGTATGACTCGAAATTCCAGAATGAAAGACTGTCAGGATTTGTTAGCCGCAATTCTAGAACTCGAAACACTACTTTAAAATTAACCAACTTCCGTTGCAAAGACTATCTATGTCTAAATCCTAGAAAACCAGATTCCTTTGCGAGTTCTAACAATCCAGACAAGCATTAAAGTTCAGGTTCGATATGTTCACAAAATCCCTAAACCAAATTTCTTTGCTAATAAGTGATTTTGCTCATCTATGATTCAGTTCAGGTTCCTAATCAATGCTTCCGCATCTAATTAATCAACCTAAGATATCTAATTCAGGGTTATCAATCCTAAAACAAGAGTTAAAGCTATCAAGATGAAGAACAATAAGATAAATCCTAACAGTAATTCGACCCTAACAATTTGTCATCAACCTTTGAAATCCCCAAACCTAACTAAAAACATTCTCTCTTTGTCTCAATGGAAAATAAGATGTTCCTAAAGAAAACTATATATAAGGCCTCAAATTCGTGATGAGATTTTATTGTAAACTTCTGGAACTTCTGGTGCAAAAAAGAAATCATCAAAACTAGAAACCTGATTTGTCTTTTCGTCATAGGCATGTGTCGATCGACACCAATATCTGACGGCAATATCGAATTTGTCTTAGCGACTTCAGCTCTTCTTTCTACAATGCTCCAAAATGCTCAATAATATCCAATTAAGTTCCACACGTACATAAACCTCAAAAGACTCTAAAAGACTCGAAAAACACCAAAAATACACTATAAAAACGACTTATATCATGGTATAAAACCGGTTCAAACAATGATATATCAACTCCCCCAGATTTAGCTTTTTCTTGCCCTCAAGCAAACTAGAGACTAAGAACGAAGTTGAGGTTTGAAAACAGAAACCTTCAGCTAACCTTAAGAACGCCATGTTGAACCAACACTCTCGAATCCACATACCATAGCACACTAGTAACCTGATGTCCTTACTGCATGTAACACCCGTGAACCAATTTTGAGAAATTGGAAGGTGTGTCGATCGACACTAGTGTAGTGTGTCGATCGACGGGCTGGTTTTTGGCTTAAGGCAGGTTTGTTTCAAGTGGATGTCGATCGACACAGGTGGTGTGTGTCGATCGACAAGGTCTTAAGTGGTCGGTTTTCTGGTTCAATTTTTAATCGTTCGGTTGGACAGGGTTGGTTTGGGGAAACCATAGGGTTGCGTTTATATGTTGTTTCGCCGTGTTTTCTGAGGGAAAACTGAGGCAAACATCAGAGATAAACATCCTCAGAGTTTTGGGTTGGGTTTGAGTGTTCGATTCATGAAGGAATCGTTCTTGCTTTGCTTTTGTGTGGAAAAGGAGTGGGATTTCATGGATTATAGTGGTGATCATGGCTGATCTCGTGCCTAGTCTCAATTCCATCATTTGTCTCTTTCGAAACCTAAGGTGAGTGCGTGACCATGGCTTCTGGGTCGGTGGATCATTTGGGTTGCGTGGTGATAGGTTAGAATATGTTGTTTGATCTCTTGGTGGTTGATTGTGGCTGTGATTGCTTGTTGTTGTGTTGTTGTTGATGTTTGTGCAGATTTTTCGAACTGAAGCAGAAAAGAAATCGATCCGAGAGGATTATGATCCGTTCCCAAGATTCTGCCAAGAGTCTGTCGAACGACACACATGAGGTGTGTCGAACGACACCCCAATATGAGGTATGTCGAACGACACACATGGGATGTGTCGAACGACAGCCAGTTCAGAGTGTGACGATCGACACTGTAACGCCCGTGAACCAAATATTTAGAAAAGGTAATTGAATTAGACCGAATGGTTTAATTTTAATTGTTCGGTTTGGCTGGTTTGGGTTAAGGGAACCCTGGGCTCGTTTATAAGAGAGATCAGCCTCCTTTTGTGCAGAAAAACGTGATAGAGGCTGAAAAATTGGAGGAGAAGAGAAGAGGATTCGTTTTGGTGTTTGTAGAAAATAATGAGATGAAGACAGTTCTGACGCGTTTTAGAATAGTTGAGAAACAGACTGTCTAATCTGTTTGGATTGGAGTGAAACTTTTAGGGTAAGTTCTCCACTCTTATATCTAGCTTCAGGCGAAATCGGATTGTCTTTTGAATGAGTATTCCACTACAAGAAATATGGGCTTCCTTAGCTCATGAATAACGCTATCATATGGGTTTCATAGCGTTTTGATGAACGCTATGACATCCGGAGCTATCTTAGATCCCCCTTCTACAATAGCATTTTTTCGAACGCTATTGTAGAACAACCTACAATAGCGTTTTTCAAGTGCTCTAATATATATTGTTATAGCTCTTGTATAATGCTGTAGTAGGATTAGTTGTAGCGTTTTTGAAGCGTTGTATTAACATTTGTTGTAGCTGTTCTAAAATGCTGTATTCGGTTTAATTGTAGCTTTTTTAAAATGCTGTATTCGTTTTCATTGTAGCTCTTTCTCCAAGCTATTATATATTGTGTTGTAGCGTGATATCAGAATGGTTGTTATGAAAGCTAGCTTGTTCATGTTTTCATCAATTTGCTGCAATAAAATTGGATCCATTTTGCATAATATCACAACACCAAACAGAAAGTATTTCAGTTCGTACATAGAGAACACCACAATACCAAATAGAAAGTAATCCAATTCTTACATAAAGATCACACCACAACACCGAACATAAATTACTAAAAGAAACAAAGTTGAATCTAATCCCAATTATAAGCTTGCACTATTCCTCCTGCGAGCAAGAAAGCCATATTAGCACTTTAACCAAACCTAATTTATAACTTAGAATTGTACCCAAATCATCTCTAAGCTTATCCAAAAAAAGTCTTACCTCAATTATAACTTTGTCTTCTGGCCATGCAATAAATGTACCCAAAGCATCTCTAAGCTCCTCGATTTCAGTGGAAGGCCTCCAAACAGGTGCATCTTCTACCTTCACTACAACCACCCAAACTTTCACTGCGTTAAACCCCAATGGAACAAAGTGGACAACTTGGTCCGGCTTGTTTGAAATCCAGCGTCCTTCAGCAACGACACGTTTTTTTCCAGATAGATCCATCAATTTGCATTTCTGATTTTCCTTCACAACTTTTTTTGGACTGAGACGCTGCAATGTTTAAAGTATACATAATCAAACTTAACACTAATAATAAGCCAAATTACAATATGCAGCAGGTAACAAGCAAAAACATAGAACTAAAGGTAAGGAATTACTTGAGATCTACGAGGAGATGGTGAAATGATTTTAGATTTCTTTTGAGGAGCTTGTGGTGTAGCTGCAACACTCTCAAGAGGGGACTGTGGAGTTGCTGCTGATTTTTGTACTGGAGATGTTGGACTTCCTGCATCCTCAAGGTTTGTTTCAAACACAACTCTATTGGCAGGCCATGATACGAAAGAATTCAAAGCATCCTCAAGGTTTGTCATATTTGTTGTTGGCCTCCATAGAAATGCATGAGGATGTATTACCTCATCCACAAATACTTTCACTGCATTTGGTCCCAGATTAAGTCCATTAACCAATGCTTTTGGTTCGCGAGTCTGCCAACGCCCTACAGCAACAACTTCCTCATTTCTAGCCCAATCCATTAGTTTGCATTTGTTAATTGAATAGGTTGTTGGGCTCTGTAAAAAACATGCATGAATAATCCAGAACTTAAGCATACATACATATAAAAAAAGCTGAGTTAAGAGTTAAGCCAAAAATGATAATAACAATCATGATTTTCTACAATATTTGATCCAAAAACCATCTAACGCATTAAACCAGTGAGTTCACTAAGCTAACTTATATGGTGATGAATAAGAAACTTACCTTTAGTGGAATATCTTGTGGAGGAAACTCGTTGTCTAAAACAACACAATATGCAGCAGGCCATGCAATCATTTCTCCAACAGCTTCCTCAACTATAGACATTTTAGGTGCAGGTCTCCAAAGAAATGCATCTGCTTTGGTGGCATTTTCTACCAAAACTTTAACAGAGTCAGGCCCTAAGGTTATATTGTTCACAAACTCATCAGGGTCAGAAGAAATAAGCCGACCCTCAGCAACATTATCATCAGTACCACACCAATCAACCAACATACACTTAGGTTGTGATTTTGTGTTTACACTCTACAAAAAAAAACAGTAGAAATGAACTCATAATTAATAGAACAATTCTATGGATTTTCTTAATAGAATAGTCTTATACTTATATGCTCTAAATTACTTACTATTGGAGCTGAGTTTTCTCCCACTTCAGGTTCTGCTTGTCTCTGTTAAACAACAGTCAAATTTGGTCACTTAAAACTTTTAACAGGTTTAGTATTTCCTAACGTATTAACCTAAGTCGTGTTTCAGGTTTAATATTTTCTAACAGCTTACCTCTTTTTGCATTTTTCCAACTTGCTCTTCTAAGTCGTGTACCTTTTGCTTCAAGTGCATCTGACTTGCAGCCATTTCAGCCATACACTTGCTCTTCACTTGAAAACAAGCTAATTTGGTCATATTCATCCCTCTACCCATTGCCCTCAGACGACCAGGATTATCAGGTCCTAAAATTTGTGAAAGGAGGTCTTCTTTTGGATTTGTTGTTGTTGAGGAAGGATCACCACTATCAACCTCAGCTGCCTTCCTCTGAAAAAAATAATTCCACATTGTAAAGTAGTTGGAAACAAAAAAATGCATATGCATAAACCACAACAAAACAGAAGAAAAAACTTATAATCTTTTCAGCTGCAATTGCATTCACGGGTGTACCATCTTTTCTGGTACGAGACTTGACCCAAACATTTAGCCTTGTCACCTTAGATGGCTCAGAGCTATCCTTTTTCTGTAATCCAACATATATCAGTACAACTTAGTGATTTAGATAATTGATTAGAGTAAGAAAGAACTAGCCTTACCATTTGTTCTGCTAGTCTAACCATTCCTTTTCGACTAGAGGTGTGAGGAATCTGTTTTGCCCTTCTTTTCTTGTATTCATCACTCAGAGCCTACATATAAACGATGTGTTACATATAAAATCTTACAAGGAAAGTTAATTAAAAGTTGAATACCTTAAAGGCTGGGCTAGTTTTCTCCTTCACAAATTTACGCCATTCCATCACAGTCATACTCTTCGGTCGTAGCTCCATTCTTTCTTTGTTGTTCTTAGCCTTCCCAATAGCTATGACAAGACGTGATTTTGATGCTCTCCACAAACACCCCATTTGCTTAAACACAGCAACCTTTTCATACTCTTCCTCAAGCTCAAACCTGGCCTGCATTTGACAAAATATCAATCATTAAAGAATGAACAACAATCGTGGTGTAAGTTATAATTAATAGTATAGAAAAGGTCACCTGAATAGACTTCCACAAAATTGTTTTCTTTTCATCGCCAATCTTCCTCCAATCATCAATTGTGATTGGAACGTGTTCCCTTACCAAGGGGCCGAGGTATGATGACAACTTAATTGAGCCCTCTCCACAAGGTTCTCCCATGTCAGTGAACTCAACTTGTTGACGAGCAGTTGGGTCCTTAGCGATATCTTTCATCCTTGTTGGTCCTCGCTGCTTCTTACGCTGAGGTTCAACTGGAGCACTATCTTTTGCTGAGCTAACCGGATCAGATTGATTCTCATCTGCCAAGTCATCTCCATGTTCAGCTGATCCTTCATAGTCAAATTCAAAGTCATCATTTACTCTGTCTTTATCATTGATCTCATTTGGCTGTGGTTGTTGTCCTTCAAGCAATTCAATGGGTGACTGATCTGGTGTCCTATCGCGCTTGGTTTGGTCTGTTCCTTGTGCAGCTACTGGTTCCATCTCAGAAGCCTGCTCTTCTATTGTTTCAGTCCCACAAGCCTGTTCTGCTACTGGTTCCTTCTCAGAAGTAATGTCTTCAACTGCTGCGTCGATGAACTTCTTTGTTTGCTTCTTTTTTCTGATAAACTTTGTACGAGCCATCTTCGTGTACCTGACATACAAAAAAAAACTAGTTAGTCACATAATCAATATAAAAACAACAACTACTTACTCACATAAACAATCAAACAAAATGCAGAACACATAGACAACAAACTATATATAAGGTTAACAAACTCATCAACACAAAATATAAGCTGCATTTCAATCACAAATATCCTTTACTTTTACAAAAACCCAGAACCCCCAAAACATTTAGACTACACTGTCATTTCACACATATATGCCTTCACAGTCAACTCGGGTATCTCGAGCATCATCATCTAAGTCTTCCGCATCCATGTTCACATTTAATGGCAATGGACCGACATCACCATCTTCTTCAATATCTTCTTCACTGTATCTTCTTGAAGGA
Organism: Arabis alpina; assembly: GCA_900128785.1. Lineage (NCBI taxonomy): Eukaryota > Viridiplantae > Streptophyta > Magnoliopsida > Brassicales > Brassicaceae > Arabis > Arabis alpina. The sequence goes on along the minus strand of LT669794.1, from coordinate 37,144,926 downwards.
CCTCTGAGAACAACATGCCAACTTGATGAATCATCCTCTCTTGAATAAAAAACTTGTTTGGCTTGAGAGGCTAATATATAAGGATCCCTAGAGAATGAAACTTGACTCTGGTTCAGGTTAACAAGTGTGAACCCATCTTCTACCTTAACGCCATTACCTCTCACTGCCCATTGACAGCGGAATAAAGCAACATAGAAGACATTGTAATCCAACAATATAATATCCATCACTCTGCCATAGTAGGATACAAGATCAACAACTTGTCTACTATCTCTTGCACTAGCTCTACACATCGATGTTCCCTCATAAAGAACCCCACTATTCTGACTTTGCCTACTAACTGAGATTGTCTGAAACCGCTGGCCGTTCACTATATAACCTGTATACGACCTTGCAATACAACGTGGACCATATGCCAACCACTTAAGCGTATCTCCATGTTCTTCAGAATTTAGAGGTACCTAGTAAATGTAAATAAAATGTCAGTGTATTTATCTACAAACAAATCTCTAAAATGTTAAGACAATACCATTCTTTGTTATAAAACAAGTACCAACAGATAGCAACATTCAATTAAGTTAGAAAACTTGCCTGTTCTTTTAACCAAGTAGCGAAATTTTGAGTATGCATACTCCATAAGTAGGTTGCATCACGCTTACATCTTGCATTAGAGTCTTGTAGGTATTGCAGGTGCATGCTTGTAAAGGGATAACAAAAAAGATGCATATATCAGTAGAGTGTAATTTGTAAAAGAAATGATAACTGAAAACAAAATTAAAAATCAGTTCAACTTACTCGACATAAGGATCCACCATAGCCATGTTTTGAATTACAGCAAGATGGGCTATTTTCTTATCTGTTTCAGTAAGAGTGATAGGAGTGCCTGCGGATATCGGACGACCCTCTAATATAGAGATATTCTCATAATCAGTGTTCCTATCGTGTTTTTCTTCTACCTTTGTTGTCTTCTTTAAGAAATCACTACAAAACTGCATACATTCTTCTGCAAGATACGACTCAGCAATGCAACCCTCTGGTCTTGCAGGGTTTCGTACAAAATCTTTCAGAACTTTCATGTACCTGTAGACCATAAACAGTTAAGCTATATTAAAACCATATAATTCCTAGTTTTTGAAGATAAAAAAAGTTTGAAGAATATATACAAGAGAAGTCGTACCTTTCGAATGGATACATCCATCTAAAATGGACTGGCCCACATAGTCGGACTTCCCTTCCTAGATGTACAGTCAAATGCACCATAATATCAAAGAAGCTAGGAGGGAAAAACCTTTCAAACATGCATAAAGTTTCTACGACTTCAGTTTCCATTACTGAAATCTGTTCAGTGTCAATCACTCGCTGACACAACTGGTTGAAGAATGCACATAAGCGTAGAATTGCAATCCTAGGACCTTTAGGTAACAAACCTCTAATTGCAACAGGGAGAAGTTGTTGCATCAACACGTGATAGTCATGTGATTTCAGGCCTGTAATCTTACAATCATCTAAACTTACTCCTCTAGATATATTTGAGCAGTACCCGTCTGGACCTCTAAAGTCATACAGCCGCTTACAAAACACTTTCTTCTCTGACTTGGACAAAGACCATGGTGCTGGAGGAAGATATGTTCTTTTCCCTTGGGTTATAGGATGCAAATCCTTTCGAATACCAAGAGCTTGCAAATCTTTTCGAGCCTTAAGACCGTCTTTTGATTTTCCTGAATGCAACTATGTAGAGACGATGCTATCAGCCACATTTTTCTCCACATGCATGACGTCAAAATTATTCCTTACAGGCAGTTCCTGAAAAGTACAAATATAGATAACAAGAAACAAAGTTAAACAAAGCTTAATATATATATATATATCAATTCTGGGAAAATAAAGCCATAGTAAACAATATAAACATACCTCCCAATAAGGCAGCTTGAAAAATATTGATCGTTTTTTCCATCTTGATAACTCCTCCTCATCTACTTCTACTTCTTCCTCTTCCTCTGATTCACTTTCTACATCTTCGCTATCTGAGCCTGCCTCAACACATTCAGGCTTCTTTCTTTTCCTTCCTCTCTCTTTAGCTTTTCCAAAATCATTTTTGAAATGTTTCAGAATTTGGGATATGTTATGTCCTGTCAATATCCTTCCTTTTCTCCCATGTTCAGCTTGTCCATCAAACCATGATTTTTTCCCCTATACCTATGTGACGGTGCCAACCCTTTTCTGTGAGACATGTAAACATGCTTTCTGCAATTACTCAACCACAAACAATCTGTGTTCTTTCCACATACAGGACAAGCCATTTTACCCTTCACTTTACAGCCTGCAAGATTCCCATAGGCAGGAAAATCATTTATAGTCCAAAGAAGCATTGCCCTAAGAGTGAAAGTAGTTTTACTGAAGGCGTCAAAGGCTAACTCTCCTTTGTTCCAAAGATGGTTTAAATCTTCAATCAGCGGTTCTAAGTAAACATCTATACTATTTCCGGGTTGTTGCGGACCCGGAATCAGCAACGTAAGCATTATGTTTTCCTTCTTCATACATAAGTCTGGAGGCATATTATAGTTCACTAGCAAAACAGGCCAGCAACTATACTTACTGTTTTTCATGTTGAAGGGATTAAATCCATCTGTGGAAAGTCCAAGCCTCAAGTTCCTTGGTTCACTGGCAAAGGATGGATACTTGTCATTCATTTGATCCCATGTGACAGAATCCACTGGATGGCGGCTTTTTCCATCGGTGCTCTTATGACTAAAGTGCCATATTAAGTCTTTTGCCATCTCCTCGGACCTGAACATTCGCATCAGACGTGGGATTATTGGAAAATATCGTAAAACTTTTTGTGGGACACCCTTCTTTACTTCACCAGTCTGAATGTTTATCTTCCATCGTGAGGTTTTGCATTTAGGACAATGGTCAAGCTTCTTGTACTTCTTTCTGAATAGACAGCAGTCATTAAGACAAGCATGAATCTTTTGATAACCCATATCAAAAGTCTTGAGAAATTTCTTTACATCGTACAAGGATGTGTGAAGTACATTATCCTCCGGTAACATCTCTGACAATGTTTCAAGCAGAGTATTAAAGCTTTTGTCGGACCAACCGTTTTGTGTCTTGATTCTGTATAGCGACACAATCGATGATAACTTGCTATGATTTGCGCAGCCTGGATATAATGGTGTCTCGGCATCTGCTAGCTTTTCAAGGAATTCATCTTCTTTCTTGTCTTCACACCCCGCAGCCTCTCCTAATTCTATATTCTTAGTCATCGCTTCATCAAAACGTTCAGCAGCTTGGTATAATCCTAAAATCTCATTGTTCCACTGAGTTTTGTTGCTTCCACCCAATGAGTTCACGTCTTCATGATGATACCAATCTACACGCATCTTGTAAGCTTCATCCATTCCCCTTCTTACTAGATGATCAACTATATCACTGCCTAAATGACGATCTATATTGCGACAGTCAATGCATGGACATATTATCATGTCCATGTCTCCTACTGTCACAGATTGTACAAATTTACGAGCGCCTCTCTCGTAAGCAGGATCGACTCTTCATTAGTGCAGTTACATGACAAGTAAAATGAAAAAAAAATCACAAAAGTCTCTAACCCCCATTCAAAACCCTACCTACATTGATTTAAATCCCTTACCTGGAAAGATGCACCCATTCCTTGTCCAGCATTATATGTTCTAATCCTAATTAATACTCATTAACACAACAATTCAAACCAAATTAGATTATCACACATCACACAAATCAAACAGCAAGATAGATTATCTACAAGATACGACATCAAAGATTATATAACAAACATTATATATCTCAAACAAACAACAAGACATTTTCTCCAGCAAAACCAACGATCATCAAAGCCACAATAACATCTATACTTAACAGACACTATATAACTCAAACAAACAACAAATCAAAGAGTGAAAGGGGACATTTTCTCAAGCAAAACCAACAATCATTAAAGAGTTTTATGACCTATATCATTTAGGATATATGTTACTAACTTGTATAAGCTGCAATGGGATGATTTTGTTTAAAGCTGAAAGAAGTTTCAGTTCCCCACAGTTGCAATCGCCTTTACCAGCTGCAAACACAGCTGAAGGTTTGTAATTTAACATTTACTTCAAGGAGATTTGAAGCTATACGAATCCTAACTCAGAAATTGAAACTTGCCTGAATAAACGGATAAACAGATGCTTCTCTTCTTCCTCTTGGTTTATTCTTGCCTGAATAAACGAGTAAACATGATGATTCTGTTACATGATGATTCGGTCAAACACGAGACAAATAAAAACGATTGAAATTTCAATTGGGTTTAAAACACCAATTGGGTGAAAAGCGTACCTTCACTGTTGTTGAAGATGACCTAGATCTGATTAGAAGAGGTAGAGAAGGAGGTTCAGTGGAAGAAGGATGTCAAACAAAACTGAGGTTGAAGATGACCTAGACCAGATTAGAAGAGATTCTCAATTGATATCGACGGCAACGAAGGTGGTAATTGTGACCGGCGTCGGAATTTTTTGTCACCGTCGAGATCGATGAGGTTTGAAGAAGCCTCAACGGAGGTGATATTTTTTTGTTTCTGATTTTTTGGTTTATTTTTAGTTTATGAAAAATTGTTTTATTGTTTTAGGCCTCAACTTTAGCGGTAAACCGAAAATATATTCTAAGTGTTGCCGCTACATCAGACATTTTGTGAAAATTAGTCTCCAAGACCCAATTTTAGCTTCCCGCTTATCTTTTTCCCGTCTTAGCATGTAAAAAATGCTATTATAGGTAACCCCAACCCACCAACATATCTACTATAGCAGTTATTAAAACCGTGCTATCTTCATCTGCTATAAATAAGCTATTTTCTTGTAGTGTTCTGAGATTTATTACTGTTTAGAACTGCCATAGGTTGTTAGTGTAGTTCTGGAATTGTTTGAATTGGTGATTGTCGAAGTGAATTATCTGGTTAGTGGAATGCTTGGTTTAATTGATTATGTTGTTATCCGTTGTTTCTTGTGTCGTTTGCTTGGTTATTGAGGATAACATTTATGGGAATTCTAGTCCGAGACCAAGGTTGTATGTTTAAAAAAAAAAAAACGGGTCGGGTCGTTTCAGTTTGGTATTTGAGCCCTTACGGTTTTAGGACGGGCTAGAACTACTCGGATTGTAATTTGATTAAATTGACAATTCTATGGGTTTGGGAGTCTGGATCATCTTCCTTCGAGCCGTCAAAGAGATTCCACGGTAAGTGTTGATTGTTTTGTGTTTTGGTTCTTTAGTGCTTAGTGTGTGCTGTGGTAGAACAGTGTGTGGCTAGAGGCACTAGAGAATGTGGCCTTGGTAAACGGGTGACCGTGGAGATCAAGATTGTGGTCGGGGACCAGTGAGTGAGTTGGCTGGGGATGCGGCTCAGGGTTTCACGTTTGAGACTATGACAGATCCGTAGACGTATCAGGAGGGTCTGTGCATTAGTGCGAGTGCCAGTGGGAGTGCCTGTGTGAGAGCCAGTGTGAGGGCTGTGGGGCCAGGGCCGGTACTCGAGCTGGTGCTGGATTGGCTCGCTTTTCGGGTGCGCCCGCAGGAGGGGTCCAGGTGACGAGTTGATCGTCTTACAGATCTGTTGCAGTAGTTGTTGTGGCAGGCACTAGTGAGTGTTTCTGCCAGGAGTGCGGCTCAGAGTGTTGCGCATGTGGCTGAGAGTGATCCGTAGACGCTTCAAGACGGCTTGAGCGCCATTAAGACTGCCAGTGTGCAGCCAAGTGTGAGCGCCAGTGTGAGGGCTGGTGGGGATAGTGTGGTCCTAAGTTGGCTGCCGGGGGCCGGTGTGGGTCCTGGTGAGGTTGGTAGTGCGGGTGCGCCCGCGGGTGGGGCTCAGGGTCGAGATGATCGTCTGGCGGATTGGCTTCAATAATTATGGGAGTGGTTACCAAGGGCGGTGCCAGTTAGGCTCCGGTGATGCCACGAGTGGCAGTTGTGCAGCTGAGAGTTGCGGTTGTCGGTAGGGTTCCGTCTTATTTGCGGATAATGGAACAAGTGCAGAGGATTGGTATAGGATTCTTTGCGAGTGGTGTGTTGCAGCTAGGAGGGGTCAGGCAGAGTTGGCCTGGGCGGCCTTTTCGGCAGAGTGTGATGCCAAGTTCTTTCCTCGAGAGGCTGCGGATCGTCAAGAGACGATGTTTTTGGAACAAGATATGGGAGAGAGATCAGTTCGTGGGTATGATTTGGAGTTTAACCGACTCCTCGTTTATGTTGGTTCATGCTGGTAGGAGCATGGGGGCGAGGAGGCCCAGGATAAGAGGTTCTTAAGAGAACTTTGATCTGATTGGAGGACACGGTGCGGAATGTCCATGTATGCGACGAGAGAAAAGTTGGTTGAGACTGTTGGAGGCGTTGTCGAGGACATGAGAAAGCAGGCTGTGGTGGTTAGCCCAGGTGTTCAGTCTATTAAGTCTCGACAGCAGGTGATACTTGGCATGGCGGCAAGCCTGTGCATGGACAAAAGAGGAAGTGGGATGAAAGTTACTAGTTACTCATGGCCGGGCGAGAGCCGTGGATATTCTAGCGGCAAGTGAGTTGATGCCAGCGGACTTAGTGATCAGTCCAGTGGAATTGTATGATGGCATCCTGTGTACGGATTGGCTTGATCAGTACAGAGTTCATTTGGATTGTCACCGGGGTCGTGTAGTGTTTGAGCGTGGTGGAGGAAGTTTGGTTTATCAGGGAGTGAGACCAACTTTTGAGAGTCTCGTGATCTCTTGGGTGTAGGCTGAGGCTATGACTCAGGGGTTGCGAGGCTTACTTGGAGACTATTGTGCTGGCGGAGTCTGTAGATGAGGTTGCAGTGACGATATTCGGGTTGTCCAGGACTGTGTGGATGTCTTTCGATCGTTGCAGGGATTACCGTCGTCGCGGTTGGATCCTTTCACGATTGAGTTAGAGCCTGGGACGACGCCGTTATCTGATGCACCTTACAGGAGGGCTCTAACAGAGTTGGTAGAACTGATGAGGCAGCTAGAGGGTTTGTTGAGTTAAGGGTTTCTTTCGGTCGAGTACTTAACCGTGGGGAGAACCGGTGTTGTTTGTGATGAGCAATTATGGTAGTTTCTGGTTGTGCTTCGATTATCGAGGGCTTAACCAAGTCACTGTGAAGAACAAGTATCCTATTCCGAGAATTGATGAGTTGTTGGATCAGTTGAGAGGGCTACTTGGTTCTTCAAGGTTGACTTGGCATCCGGTTACCACGAGATTCCTATCGATGAGGCATATGTGACGAAGACGGCTTCCAGGACTCGGTATAGGCATTTTGAGTTTGTGGTGATGCCTTTCGGGTTGACGAATGCACTAGCTGCGTTTATGAGGTTGATGAGAGAAGCCTTTCAGGAGTATCTGGATGAGTTCGTGATTAACTTCATTGATGGCATATTGGTGTATTCAAAGAGTCTTGGGGAGCATGAGCAAGGAAAGGGCAGTTTTGGGGAAGTTGCAAGAGCAGAAGCTGTTTGCTAGGTTGAGCAAGTGCAGTTTCTGGCAAGGGAAATGAGTTTTTCAGGGTCAAACTGTTTCTGCAGGAGGAGTTTCTGCGGATCCAGTTAAGATGCAATCGAGCTGAGATTTGGCCTAGACCGAGGAATGCAACTAAGATTTGTAGTTTTCTCGGGTTGGCAGGTTATTTTAGGAGTTGCATCAAAAGGCTTTGCGAGTATGGGTCAGTTTATGACCGAGCGGACTTGAGAAGGAGGTTTCTTTTGTGTGGCCTTTAGATTAAGAGACGGAAGTGACGGGGGGAGTTGTAGCAGATTGGGGTCTGTTATAGTTTACCATCGTGGTGAACATTAGCTGGAGGTGGATGCTCTTGGTCGGAGGTGGTATGCTTTGGCTGAAGAGCAGGATGTGGAGGTATAGTGAGTGAGATTGATAGGTTGAGGTTGTGCGTTATCTCACGAGAGCCGTTGGGCAAAATTTGATATGCTCAAATTTACCCTGAGCTACTCTCTCAAATTAAGAGATCAATTGTAGTACTTAGGGGTCAAATCACTGGGAATCGCAATCACACGATGGAATTTTGATTTCGAAGTAATCTAAGTAATAATATATGAATGAAGAAAAACAATGTAAATAAACTTAAAAGTGAATTGTGATTTAAACTTCAATTAGACAAAGAGCTAGGTTTTCGGGAAATTCGCAGGAATCGATAAATTGCAGAATTAAGAAACTATCAGGATTTTAATGAAGATTCGTTCTCGAACTTGAAACTCAAATGTAAAATTAAACGACTTCCGTTGAATTAATTATCTATGCATAAACCCTAGAAATCCAAATTCCTTTGTAAAGCCAATTAATTTATGCAAGCATTAAAGTTTAGGTTTCAATTGTTCATAAAATCCCTAAACCAAATTCCTTTGAGAATATGTGATTTTGCTCATCTAAGATTATGGTCAGGTTATCAATTGATGCTTCCGCTTCTAATTAATCAACCTAAGATGTCTAATTAAGGGTGATCAATCCTAAATCAGAATTAAAGCAATCTAGATGAAGAACCATAAGATAATCCTAACATGAATTCAATTCTAACAATTCATCTTAAATCCTTTGAAAAACCCTAAGCCTAACAAGCAAATTACTCAGACATAGAAACTGAAAACATGATAACTGAATAATAATGCATTAAATAAAGATAGAGAAAGAGATACAGAAGGGTTCGAAGCAATCTGAATAGTCTGAAAACTTGTCTCCCTAACTCACCAAATCTCTCTGAATCTCTAGGTCTTTTGAATAAAATAAAGCCTTTTTGAAAACTAAAAGAAAACTTAGTATTTATAGGCTAGAACTCGGGCTGGACTTTATTTGTTAACTTCTGGAACTTCTGGGGTAAAAAGGAAATCTTCAGAATTAGAAAAATCCTTTTCCTTCGCCACTTAACATCTTCCGTCGATCGACGCACACATGCTTCCGTCGATCGACGCGCCAATCTGACGGCAATTGAAAATCCGTGCTCGCGACTTCAGCTGCTCTTTCCTTGATGCTCCAAAATGCTCCATAATCACCAATTAAGCTCCATTCATACACGAACCTACCAAGACTCTAAAACACTAGAAAAATACCAAAAAGACTCGATAAAACCGAGTTAAATCATGGCCAAAAGATGGTAAAAACCATGATATATCAACTGGAGACAATTAATCAGGCAAACCTTTTGAGCAGGCTTCGAGTAGCTCATGAGAAGGATCAGGGTTGGTGGATTCTTCTAAGGTTGAAGCTCCTGGTTATTAGGTTTCGGCGATTGGAATTATCTTTCGGTGAAAGGCTCATGTGAGCATTTTTTCTCTATTCATCCAGAAGCGACAAAGAGGCATAGTGATCGGAAACGGTACTATCTCTGAGTCGGGATGAAGAAAGACGTGGCTAACTAGGTCGCAGCTTGCGATAAGTTGCCAGTTGGTGGGGGCCATTTTCCAATTCCAGAGGGAAAGTGGGGCATGTTTCCTTAGATACTGCGGCAGGGTTGCCAGTTTCTTGGATTCATGTTGTTATTTGAGTGACTGCGGATCGTCTGTCTAGGTTAGCACATTTTCTGACTTATAGGAAAACCGGGGGAGCAGCGGTTCTGGTTATGAAATATGTGAGTGAGTTAGTGCGGTGACTTGGAGTGCTAGCGAGTTTTGTGTCAGACAGAGATTCGAGGTGCACTTCTGGGTTTGTGAGGGCTTTCAGGCCAGTAGTGGTATGACTCCTTTTGAGTGTTGTATGGGAGGCCATGTTGCACATTTTATGCTAGACCCAAGTGGGGGAGAGGAGCATATATGGTGCATATCTTCTTCAAAAGACGACAGAGAAGATCCGTGCTATGAACTGAACATGAAAAAGGCTCTTGATCGGCCGAGGAGTTGTGCCGATGAGAGGAGAAATGAGTTAGAGTTTAAGGTGGGAGATAGAGCGTATCTCAGAGTGGAGATGTTGCAGGGTTCTAACATATCCATTGCAGAGGATAAGCTTAGGCGGTGGTTTTATGGGCTCGTTCCGGGTGTTGGAGCGAGTCGGGCCAGTTGCTTATCGTGTGGAGCTGCCTCAGATCATGCAGAACTTTCTTGAGCGTTCCATGTGGCAAAGCTTAGGAAGTGTCTACATGGGTCTTGGGAGGTAGTGGTGAGGACTCCTGCATATATTTAGTTTTTGGCGGTTGAGTTGAGACCGGTAAGGATCCTTGAGAAAAGTGCCAGGATCTTGCGCCAGGAAAGGGTGCCGTTGTCGAGAGTCTTGGGGGACTGTGACGGTGTCCAGGAAGAGACTTTTGAACCAGAGGTTAAGATGAGACAAGGTTCAATTGTGGTTTGTGAAGCAAGCCGGGAAGTGAACTGGGTCTCATGGGTTCCAATGTCTAGTGTGGTAGTGATTACCAAGTGTGGTGATTTGTTGGAGTTATGTATTTTCGTTTGAGTGAAACGGTTATGACATTCTTCCGGTTTCATAAGATGTGTAGTTCTTATGATGTGTTTGTGGTGGTTGTGGTAGCCATGAATGCGAATGTTATGGCTTTGTAGCCATGAGGTTCTTGGGTTTTCGCTTTAGTTGCCTTGAATAGGTGGTTGGAGGATCTTGAAATAGAAGTTTTATAGTGGTTAGAACTTGTTTATTTCGGAGAGACTCTAGCAGGGGCACCCTGTGTGATGGGTTGTCCAGATGACCTGGGTATTAGTCATGAGTGTGGGGTTAGAGGACCTTGAAATGGAAGTTTGATAGTGAGTAAAACTTGCCAGCTTCGGAGGAACTCTAACGGGTTAGGTGTGTGTTGTGGTTAGAGAACCTCGAAATGGGAGCTTTATAGTGAGTAGAGCTTGCCAGTTTTGGTGGAACTCTAACGGGGCATATGTGTTATGCGTTTGGAGAGTCTCGGGATAGAAGTTTTACTGTGGATAGAACTGTCTAGTTCCGGAGAAACTCTGCAGGGACATCCGATGAGAGGAATGGTCCGGGTGATCTGTGATGATCACGGTTGTGATGGTATTCCTGGTTGGGAGTACCATGTAGAGACCTTGAGAGGTAGTTCCGGTCAGAGGTGCATTATAGACGTCTAGAGTTGGTTCGTCCAGGGGATGTGTGGGTTCCCTGCAGACCGATCGTTCGCCAGGACTGCGTGGACTGGGGACGTGAGGGTATGGAGATAGTTCATGGAGATTGTGATCTCTGGCAGATCTTTGAGAGTTGTGTTTCTCCAGGGGAAGTGTGGGTTCCCTGCATACCGAGAGCTTGAAGGACTATGTGTTCTGAAAGTGAGGGGTATGGAGATAGTTGGTATCAAACACCGTCAGGACTGCGTGGACTGAGGTGGGTTGATATGTGGCACCGAGAACTCAAGGGGTGATGATCCCGAGAGTTAGAGGGTGTGGTTATGAGCTATGAGCGATCAATGTCGTAGACGGGTCTATATGCATAGGACGGATGTGAGCCTCGAGAGGGTCTGGGAGATGTAGTCTTCAGTGTTACTGGCAGTTTGGCCATGTGGTTAGCCATGTGGCTGTGTTTTGCGGATTCGAGGACGAATCCATGTTTAGTGGGGGAGAATTGTAACGCCCGTGAACCAAATATTTAGACAAGGTAATTGAATTGGACCGAATGGTTTAATTTTAATTGTTTGGTTTGGCTAGTTTGGGTTAAGGGAACCCTTGGCTCGTTTATAAGAGAGATGAGCCTCCTTTTGTGCAGAAAAGAGTGATAGAGGCTGAAAAATTGGAAGAGAAGAGAAGAGGATTCGTTTTGGTGTTTGTAGAAAAGAATGAGATGAAGACAGTTCTGACGCGTTTTAGAACAGTTGAGAAACAGACTGTCTAATCTGTTTGGATTCGAGTGAAACTTTTAGGGTAAGTTCTCCACTCTTATATCTAGCTTCAGGCGAAATCGGATTGTCTTTTGGATGAGCATTCTGAGATTTATTGTTGTTTTCCCGAGAGAGGTTTGTGCAGAATTGGATCTGCGATCAGTCCACTTCGTGGGTGTTTTCCCGTCGAACCAGAAGGAGTTAAGAGACAATCTGCAATCGTTGGAAAGGTTTGGTTTGGTTTAGTTAAGAAACTCCAATTTGTTTGGTTTAGTTAACCAGATTGGTTTAGTTTGGTTTAGTTAACCGGATTGGTTTGGTTTGGTTTGGTTAACCGGATAGGTTTGGTTGGTTGGTTTAACCGACTGGTTTGGTTTGCCTTGTTCATCAGGCAAAGGAGGAGAGTTGCCAAAGGTTGAGGTCTGAGGCAACTGATAGACTAAGGTGAGTGCGTGACCATGGACCCAAGTGGATGGAACATTAGGATTCCTGGTGTTAGGTTGATTGATGGTTGGATTATTGGTTGATTGAGATGTTTGTGTGGTGCAATCGTTTGTGTGTTTGTTGACATTTTATTGCAGGTGATCGTGTTTCCGCAGGCTTGGAATCGAGCCAAAGAGTAGATGGCTCGATCCTAGCGTCACTGCGAGGTGGTGTCAATCGACACTCATGTGATTTTGTTTTGCTTGTTGTTTGTTGTGTTGTGTGTTTGCCTGGTGTTTCATTTACCTTGGTAATTGGCCGAGTAGATGGGATGACCGCCTCACTGAGTATTTGTGATAATACTCACGCATCTCTTTTTCCCATGTGATGCAGGTAAAGGCAAAGTGTGATCGTGGAATCCCGGCTACGAAGAGGCAGATGATTTGGGATCTCGGTTGTGTGGTTTTTGTTATTTGCTGTTTAGAATTGCCATAGGTTGTTGGTGTAGTTATGGAATTGTTTGAATTGGTGATTGTCAAAGTGAATTATCTGGTTAGTGGAATGCTTGGTTTAATTGATTATGTTGTTATCCGCTGTTTCTTGTGTCATTTGCTTGGTTATTGAGGATATCATTTATGGGAATGCTAGTCCGAGACCAAGGTTGTATGTTTACAAAAAAAAAAAAACGGGTCGGGTCGTTTCAGACACCTAGTGGTAGTGTCGATCGCCACAATCCTGGTTGGGCTGTGTTGAGCCGTTTGTTTGCTATGTGATATGTACGTTTGCCTGAGCGGTCCATCATGCCTGAGTGCGCAGTCGTAGATGGGATGATCGTCTCACTGGGAATTTATGATAATACTCACGCATCTCTTTTTCCCATGTGATGCAGGTAAAGGCAAAGTGTGATCGTGGAATCATGGCTACGAAGAGGAGGATGATCTGGGATCTCGGTAGTGTGGTTGATGTTATTTGTTGTTTAGAACTGCCATAGGTTGTTGGTTAGTTCTGAAATCATGCAGATGATTATTGGATGTTTTGGTTTAATGAAATTCGTTGTTTCGGTTTAGAAGTTTAATGAAATTCTAGATTCTTTCCCTTCCTTAAGGACCTTTCCCTTATCATTTCTCCCCTTTTATTCAAAACAGTGCTCGCTACGACTGTTCCTTGTGAGGAGACAAGCTTGCGATACTATTGTTCCTTGTTAGTAGACAAGCTCGTGATTTCCCATTTCAAAACCATCCAATGCTATTCGTTTATGACAATGCTCCACTACCGTTGTTCCTTGTTAGGAGACAGGGTCGTGATCAATACTATTGTTCCTTGTGAGGAGACATGGTCGTGAGACTGTTATCAAACTCAGACGGTAAATTATGATTTGTAAGGGAGATCAAAGGGAAAATATCCTAACTTATGATGCTGAAAGGGGAATCAAATCCGATGCATATCAAGCCCCAAGGTGAGAAGTAGGAGTTATGAAAGGGTTACCAACATACTTTTTGAATCCTCTAGAAGCTCAGACAGTCCTTGTAAAACTGATCCACTTACAGCTACCCATCCAACCTCAAATCGAACTTATATGGCAATGGTTCTTTTGAGTGTCGGCGCGTTATGATTTGTTTCCAGAAAAACTTACAGCCTCAAACTGATTTTGACTAAATAATACGAAAAATTGACCCTCAAAAATAAGAAACAAATGTTAGCAACCACCTCCCCCGGACTTAAACAGCACTGTCCCGGGTGTTATCAAACTTGAAGTTGGTAAAAGAAAATAAAATCAAACTGAATAGAAAATAAAAAACATAGAAATCGAGATTTTGTTTTTTAAAGAAAATCCAAAAATTGATGAAAAATCCTAAATAATTAGACTTACCAATGGGTTGTCTCCCTGCAAGCGCGTGTTTACAGTCATTAGCTTGAATGGCTCATGATTCTTGTCGCTTCTGGTTCTGCGATTAAGCATGCACCTGAAACACACAAAAATAAAAGATAGAGGGTGTAAGTAACAAAAATAAAAAACTTAGAAATCAAAATTCAATTGGTGATTTTGATTCCCCGGCAACAGCGCCAAAATTTGATATGCTCAAATTTATCCTTAACTACTCTCTCAAATTAAGAGATCGTTTGTAGTTTAAAGGGATTGAATCACAAGGAATCGCAATCACACAATTAAATTCTGAATTCAAATTAAGCTAAGTAAAAATATAATAAGGAAAAGGCAAAGTAAACAAGCAGATGATTGTGTATGCATTCTTAAAATCAATGAAAAAAAAAGCTAGGCTATGGGGAATTCGCAGGTATTACTCTAAATTGCAGAATGAAAGTTTGTAAGGATTTGTTAGGCGCTGTTCTAGAACTCGAAACAGTACTGTAAAATTAACCAACTTCCGTTGCGAAAACTATCTATGTCTGAACCCTAGAAAACCAAATTCCTTTGCGAGTTCTAACAATCCAGGCAAGCACTAAAGTTCAGGTTCGATATGTTCACAAAATTCCTTAACAAAATTCCTTTGCGAATAAGTGATTTTGCTCATCTATGATTCAGTTAGGTTCCTAATCAATGCTTCCGCATCTAATTAATCAACCTAAGATATCTAATTCAGGGTGATCAATCCTAAAACTAGAGTTAAAATTATCAAGATGAAGAACAATAAGATAAATCCTAACAGTAATTCAACCCTAACAATTTGTCATCAACGTTTCAAATCCCCAAAATCTAACTAAAAATCAATTTTTCTCTTTGTCTCAATAGAAAATAAGATGTTCCTAAAGAAAACAAAATATAAAACCTCAAATTCGTGTGTGCAAAAGAAATCTTCAAAACTGGAAAGCTGATTTTTCTTTTCGTCATGGCCTATGCCGATCGACACCCCTCCTGTTGTCGATCGGCACCAATATCTCACGGCAATATTGAATCCGTCTTTGCGACTTCAGCTCCTCTTTCCACAATACTCCAAAATACTCTTTAATCTCCAATTAAGCTCCACACGTACATAAATCTCAAACGACTCTAAAAGACTCGAAAAACACCGAAAAGACTCTATAAAAAGGACTTATATCATGGTCTAAAACAGGTAAAAACCATGATATATCAAAAACTCTTCAAATTTCCCAGCTTAGTTTCACTTATTTTTCCAAAAATACACAAAGTAAATCTCGTTTCTCGTTTAGTACTCAAAATTCAGTATTTGTGTAAGCTTCGGAGGTTAAACTCTGTCACATATCTAAGAAGGTTGTTAATTTAAATAACCACTTGGGTTTAAAATAATATAAAATTCATTGTTTCTCCTCTCTATTTTCCCAACTCTAAACAAAATCCCTAAACCCTAATTCCCAATTTTAAGTTTCATATTCCCTTCTCTTCCCTTCTCCAAATAAATTTTTTATTTTGGCGAGAGAGACAAGACCATAGCTAAGAAAAAAAAAATCTAATTTTTATAATAGGAAGTATTTGACGAGCACGCGCCGTGAAACGTTGAGTTTGTACATAGATATATTAGGGGTGGGAAAAAGAACCTATAATTGAAAAACCGGGCCAAATAAAGGGGTATCCGTGCGATATTGGATCTTCTTAAAATACTTATTGGTTCTCATTCTTAAAGTCCATAGGTCTCAGTTTGGTTTCGGTTTCATACCCAATAACTGAAAAAAACCGAAAATTTGAAATGAGATTAAATATATACACCCATTTAATTACCCAACCCAAATTTTGTTCTTTAGAGTCTTAAGTTTTCCCTATTTGGCAATATATTATTATCATGAATAAATGTCTACGAAAAAAAGCAACATGTTTTTATTTCTTTCATATTCTATAAATAGATTTTGTACGTCTATGGTTTTATTACGACAGAAAACTAAAACCCCTACTAGAAATCAAGCACATTAGTACCTGAAAATATGTCCATGAACCAAGCAAGAGCAAACAAAAGAGAAGCAAAATATCGAGATGAAGACAATTCAAGCTTACGAAAATAGAATGATAACATTCTCAAAACGTAAATCCAAATTTTACAAAGAGATGAACTAAATCATTACTTTGTGTGATGCTGAAGTGGTTTTTTGTTTGTTCTCAAACCGTAAAGGCTTACTCATTCATAAATCCATCTATGAAGAAAGTAGCCGGCCAGTTAAAGAATAATTCAAAATTTGAACCTTCCACAAGGGACGGTAATAACAATATTGGATCGTTTGTCAAAGCTTGTAAGAAGAAAATTATAAAAACCTAATGAAAATATATGAATTTCTTTAAGAAGCTCGACATAGAGAAGGCAAAATTGGGGAATGAATCGAGACAAGAAAAGGAGATAGACAAAATGTAGTAGAACTTTACTTCATAAGACTTGAGCATAGAGACACAAAATGTTTGTTGAGTTACGTGATAAATTATACGGATCCAGCTTCTCGAATCAACCTGCCAGAGGTACTTTTACATCTTGACCATGACTTAAGGGTTAGCAATCCGTTCCATGACCACGAGTTGTGCTAGTCCAGACATGACTAATATCAGATTAAGACCCATATTTCATAAATCATAATTTTATTTATTTGTAACAATCTTACAAGGTTACACTTTGGCCAAAGCCTAGAATCTAAAAGTGTCATAAAAAGATACCACAAACATAGCATTATAAAAGACATCAGAAACCTACTTCTGATGGTCTTATCATCATTCCACACACCCACTAGTGGTTGCCTCCAAAGGCTTACACGCTAAACAAATGGAGTCATCAGTATTAATTACTCAGTGAGTCAAGGCTACCCTAACATGCATGATTAATTTCCAACTCATATCCAAAATAAAAATAATAGAAAATCCATAAGAAATCACACAATAATCAGAGAACGCACATGCGAAAAAATATAACTCAACCACAATAATTCAAAAGATCCCAATTCTACAAGTTTTGGCTATCTCTTCACGCCATCTTATATGTAAGAGAGAAAGTGTATTTTCCCCCCTTACAATGACATACCAGCCTTGAGTGATGGTAACAAACACTTTGACCCTCCTTATGCAACTTGTTTTTTACGAAGTCCGGGATGTCTTCTTGTTGGTATTGACTATACTACAGTTCTAGAACTTGGTTGGCACGAAAAGAGCTACATAGAGAGACACTACAAGACTCCGATTCCCAGCCTTCATCCTCCCATACGCCACCTACAGGTCCACGTTTTGTATAACACTTCGTCAGCGACTCAAACAAATGGTTAAAAGCTAGTTCGAAGATGAAATGAAGAAAAGAATAGCTCTTGAAGGTAACGTTTCTAAGCAAGAACAATTGATTTCTACACTTGTGAGAGTAGTAAAGAAGACCGTTCCACACTTCTTCAAGAGATCATCAAAGAGAAGAACTGAAACTAGACAAGACGTTGATTTGGGAAGTCTTTCGCTTATCTCCAATTTTGGTAAAGATGAGGACAACGATGATGAATCCATTAGCCACCAATACTCACGTGTCTATGAAGCACACACACGTTGATTATGGACTGCAGTTGGTCGTCCACGACGATGATACAAGAGTCACAAAGATCATCAATTTAGAGAAGCTCCCGATAGGGAAAATCTTAACCACCTACCTTTCGAACCAGGTGTATTGACTTCTATTTTATCCTTATCACTATTCTATTTTCATTACTATTTTCAATTTTATTGAGTCGATCTCCCATCCTCGGGCGTCTCGTAACCCTAAACACTTATACCCTTACAACTTAAACTAGCTTTTCACGTCCTACCATCGTTTACCTTGAATGATTTATTTTGTGAGAAATACCACACTTAGAATCGGAAGAAGTGCGGTTGACATTTTGCATGATTGTTATTTATGGACCAGTTTGCAATGGTCTTGAAGGGTGTATGATCAAAATACTCTTGAAATGATCATCTTACATGTGGATTACGAATTTTATTCTGGAGGCTACGGTCAGAGAAGTTATGTAAGTTCAGGAGGATCTGGTGGGAGAGGAGGCGACTGGTTGAGATTTCCGATAATGGTAAGGGACGACCTAGGGGTCTTGGAGAACCATTAATTCTCCGTTAATTTCAAAATGTGCTTTGGAGTTGAGTTTGTTCACATTGATATATAACTGTTATGGGTAGAGTGTCAATAAATTCATCATGTGTCTTCAAAATTGTAATTTTAAGATACGGAATGTACCAAAAAATTTGAAAAAAACCCGGATGTTTCAGCTTTTGTGGATTCCGATTAAGAATAATAATTTATTTTGAATTTTTTCTTCGGTTTGTTTTGTAAATTCAATTGTTTCAAGTTTTCTGTTAAGTTTTGTTGTTATGTGAATGTATATAGATGAGAAAATAATTTATCTCGAAACAAGTTTAATTTTGCTAAATCCTATGTAATGATTGGAAATAATGTCACTAATCCTTCACAAAGTGAACCACCAAATTTAATATCACAACATCATTCCCATACATACGATATATCTTTCTCAATTTGTTTGTTCATTCTATTTTTTGTTAACCAAAATTTGTGGACCATGTGTTATTTCAGATTAGTCGATACTTTTCGACTACTTTAACTTGTAAAATAAATTAAATAACTCTTTATTTTGAAGTAATACATCTCATTTAATTACTTGAATTCATAATTTAAGACATGATTTTACTTTTGAATGGTAATTATGCCCTTTTGATGACTATACCAATTAAATTACTTTTATAATTTGTTGACTGATTAGTTTGGTAGCTGAATAAAATGCTCACCAAATGGCTTAGTCAATCTTAAATTGTATATTTGGGAATAAACTATCTTTGTGAAATTCACATTAAATGTCTAGAAAAACATAGAACTTATTTCTCTCATTTTCTATAAATATAGTTTGTATGTGAACAGCTTTAGTGTGACACAAAAGTAAAACACATAATAAAAATCAAACACTTTAGTTCTCGAGAAACATGTCAATGAAGCAAGGAATGGGAAGACAAACAAAGGGGAAGCAAAAAATTGAGATAAAGAAGGTTGAAGCCTACAGAGATAGAATGATAACGTTTTCAAAACGTAGATCTGGAATTTACAAAAAGATGAATGAAATCGTTACTTTGTGCAATGTCGAAGCGGGTTTTTTGGTTTTCTCTCAAGCCGGAAAGCCTTATTCATTAGCAAATTCATCTATGGAGGAAATGGCTGTCCGGTTAAAGAATCCTTCAAAACCTGAATCGTCCGCAAAAAACGATAACAATAATACTGGACCGCTACTCGAAACTTATAAGAAGAACCATATCAAAAACCTAGAGAAAAAATACAAAGATCTCCTTGCGGAGCTTAAAATGGAGAATGAGAAGGCAAAATTGTGGAAGGAAATGAGGAATAAAAAGAAGACAAACAAAATGTGGTGGAACTTTAACTCTGAAGAATTGAGTGTGGAGGCGTTGGAGCTTAGGCACCAACCATTTGTTGAGTTACATGATATGTTATGCGATATGTTGGAAAAGAAAGGTGATGGTTTATCTTCTGGTTCGGT
This sequence comes from Arabis alpina, assembly GCA_900128785.1. Classification (NCBI taxonomy): domain Eukaryota; kingdom Viridiplantae; phylum Streptophyta; class Magnoliopsida; order Brassicales; family Brassicaceae; genus Arabis; species Arabis alpina. Next base: position 37,125,209 of record LT669794.1, on the reverse strand, counting down.
TGGACGTCATGGTGGTGGCGACGAAGCTTGAATAAAATATGATTTGAATTGCTATTGTTCTGAATTTGTTTTTATTTGTCGTTGTCTTGAAAGATTTCGTTAAAATAATGGAGATATATGATGAAACTATTCATCAACTCTTTTCTATTTCTATGGATGGTCTTTATATTCCATTTTTTGTTTTTTGTTTTTAAATGCATTTGGTAATTTGTGTTTGTTAGTGATTTTGTTAATCTTACATTTATAGTCTCTTACAATAATATTCTAATTAATTTTGTTTCTATCGCTGCTCTTTAAACTCGTAATTTTAGTCATTGTATTGAAAATCGTGTATGTTTTCATTGTATTTCTAAATTTTTTGATTAAGCACATTTTATATATATATTTTTTGGTATATCGTTTTTGACTTTCACCCATAATTTGTTTATTCCCAAAAGCAAATCACATTAGTTTCGTTAATTTTTGTTTCCCATATTTTTAATTTTCAAACTTTATCATATTAAAATCTGAACCGCGACTTACATACTAAACAAGTAAAAAACTCTTTGGTCACTTTGCCGTTTTGACGACTGGTTGTTACACCAATTAAATTACCTAAATATATTGTTGGGTAACATGTGAAAAAATATAACTCAACCACAACAATTCAAAAGACCCAATTCTACAAGTTTTGGCTATCTCTTCACGCCATCTTATATGTAAGAGAGAAATTGTACTTTCCTCCCTTACAAGGACATACCACCCTTGAGTGATGGTAACACACACTTTGACCCTCCTTATTCCACTTGGTTTTTAAGAAGTCTGGGATGTCTTCTTGTTGGTATTGCACTATACTATAATTCTAGAACTTGGTTGGTACGAAAAGAGCTACATAGAGAGACACTACAAGCCTCCGATTCCCAACCTTCATCTTCCCACACGCCACCTACAGAGCCACATTTTGTATCACACTTTGCCGGCGACTCAAACGAATGGTTAAAAGCTAGTTTCGAAGATGAGATGAAGAAAAGAATAGCTCTTGAAGGTAACGTTTCTAAGCAAGAACAATTGATTTCTACACTTGTGAGAGTAGTAAAGAAGACCGTTCCACACTTCTTCAAGAGATCATTAAAGAGAAAAACCGAAACTAGACAAGACGTTGATTTGGGAAGTCTTTCACTTATCTCCAATTTTGGTAAAGATGAGGACAACGATGATGACTCCATTAGCCACCAATACTCACGTGTCTATGAAGCACACACACGTTGATTATGGACAGCAGTTGGTCGTCCATGACGATGATTCAAGAGGCACAAAGATCATCAATTTAGAGACACACTTAGAGCCTTCAATTTAGAGAAGCTCCCGATAGGGCAAAATCCTGACCACCTACCTTTCGAACCAGATGTATCGACTTCTATTATATCCTTATCTCTATTCTATTTTCATTACTATTTTCTATTTTATTGAGTCCATCTCCCATATGTTGATTGCTTTCACTCCCAGTTGGTGTGAAGTAAGTCTGGGGGAATTTTCGCGTTCTAATATCTTTATCAGTTTTCTTATGCTTGAGTCATTTTAATGATTTTATTTGAGTCTTTTTTTTAGTCTAAAACCTATGTTTGAACCATAATATTTCATGAGAATGTATGCTTTAAAAAAAATATAATTCAGTGACCATTGTCGCAGGGTTTGTTGAAACCTCGACAGGAATTTCCCTACAAGATTTCATTTTGTTTTATCTTTAACTAATTTTATTTTTGATTATATTTACACTAAACCATCTATTATTTTGTCATTGGAGGAGTTAGATCAAGGAAACATATTATACATTCAACACATCTTTTTCCCTTTTTACCACCCTTTGTTGTCTTGAATGTCCAACTTATGTTTAGTTGGTACCACACATATATCCTTAAACTATTTTTCAGACCTCATGCACTCTTGGTTCCCATTTCATATATACATATATATGCAAAAACGTTGGAGAGAAAGAGGATCCACGTAGTACTAATCATTAGAGATGTGCCGATTTGGAGAACAATGGTGGAATACAAATATGAAGTTCAAGACTCAGTTTTCATTGGGATCAACAGAAAATGATAACAATTTCGTGCCCTTATTGACTCATTTGCTAAGGACCGTTCATCCCTTCATAAAAAAGAAAGAAGAAAAAAGATAAAAAAAAGAAAAGAAAAAAATATACATAACAGGGAAAGAAAAAAATGTTTATAAGAGAGTCTAAGAGCAAAGAATAATCCTAAGGAACGGCATAGACTAGCTCAAGGAGTTGGTGTGATTTACATTAAATTTCTGTAAGTTTAGGGGAAATGCATTAAAAGTATTAGTACTGCCGACGTCAACATGTCCGTTCTTTCTTGCGATTTTGTACAAATTCTTACCATCCTCGGGCGTCTCGTAACCCTAAACACTTATACCCTTACCACTTATACTAGCTTTTCACGTCCTACCATCGTTTACCTTGAATGATTTATTTTGTGAGAAATACCACACTTAGAATCGGAAGAAGTGCGGTTGACATTTTGCATGATTGTTATTTATGGACCAGTTTGCAATGGTCTTGAATGGTGTATGATCAAAATACCCTTGAATCGATCATCTTACATGTAGATTACTAATTTTATTCTCGAGGTTACGTTCCGAGAAGTTATGTAAAATCAGGAGGATCTAGTGGGAGAGGAGGCGACTGGTTGAGATTTTCAATAATGGTAGGGAGGACATAGGGGTCTTGGAGAACCATTGATTCTCCATTAATTTTTAAATGTGCTTTGGAGTTGAGTTTGCTCACATTGATATATAACTGTTATGCGTAGAGTGTCAATAAATTCACAATTTGTGTCTACAAAATTGTTATTTTAAGATACGGATTGTACCAAAAAATTTGAAAAAAATCCGGATGTTTCAGCTTTTGTGGATTCCGATTAAAAAAAATTAATTTATTTTGAATTTTTGAACGGTTTGTTTTCTAAATTCAATTGTTTCAAGTTTTTTGTTAAGTTTTGTTGTTGTGTGGATGAATAAAGATGAAAAAATAATATATCTAGAAACAAGTTTAATTTGCTAAATCCTATGTGTTGATTGGAAATAATGTCACGAATCCTTTACAAAGTTAACCATCAAATTTAATATCAAAACATTATTCCCATACATACGATATTTCTTTCTCAATTTGTTCGTTCATTCTATTGTTTGCTACCCAAACTTTTTTTAGACTTAGGTTCATATTTTATGGGTCTGTTGTTTGTTACACATATTTTTTTTAACTCTAAAACTACGTTTTGTGGACCATGTGTTATTTCAGGTTAGTCGATACTTTTCGACTATTTTAACTTGTAAAATAAATTAAAAAACTCTTTATTTTGAAATAGTAAATCTCATCTTATCACTTCAATTCATAATTTAAGGCATGCATTTACTTTTGAATTGTAATTATGCCCTTTTGATGACTATACCAATTAAATTAGTTTTATAGTTTGTTGACTGATTAGTTTGGAAACTTAGTAAAATGCTTACCAAATGGCTTAGTCAAACTTAAATAGTATATATTTGGCAATAAACTATCTTTGTGAAATTCACATTAAATGTATACAAAAACATAAAACTTATTTCTCTCATTTTCTATAAATATTTTTTTTGTGTGCACACCTTTAGTGTGACACAAAAGTAAAACACATAATAAAAATCAAACACTTTATGAAACGACCCGACCCGTTTTTTTTTTTTATAATAAACCCTTGCTCTCGGACTAGCATTCCCATAAATGCTATCCTCAACAACCAAGCAACAACAAACAGACAATCAGCAGATAACAATAATAAACCAAGCATTTCATTCCATTAATCTAATCCAGTTCAACCACAATTTCCAAATCAAGATTCCACAAAAACCAACAACCTAACAGCCGTTCTAAACAGAAAAGGAAACAATAAAAATCACACAGCACGAAACCGAGACCCTAGATCATCTCCCTCTTCGTTGCCATGATTCCACGATCACAATTTGCCTTTACCTGCATCACATGGAAAAAAGAGATGCGTGAGTATTATCACAAATACCCAGTGAGACGGTCCTCCCATCTACGACTGCGCACACAGACGCGATGGATCCGCTCAGGCAAACACGCATCAAACAATCACACAAACACAACAACGACTCAACCACAGCCCAAACAGGCGGCCTGTCGATCGACACTACCACTAGGTGTCGATCGACACCCCTGTTCACACCTGTCGATCGACACACCTACGGTGCCTGTCGATCGACAGCTCTACAGGACCCTGTCGATCGACACAACCACTAGGTGTCGATCGACAGCTCCTCGATCACCTGTCGATCGACACAACCACTAGGTGTCGATCGACAGCTCTCGTGTGACCCTGTCGATCGACACACCCAAGGGCTGTCGATCGACAGGTCGTCGCAGATTCATGGGAAATCGATCATTATCCTCTCGGATCGATTCCTCCTCTGCGTTAACACGAAACCTGCATGAATGAACACAATCCAAACAATCCACACGCAATCCACAGACAGATTCAACACAAACAACATCAAATCAACAATTTCAACCTACCACCAAACAACCCTAACGAATCCACCGGCCCAGAAGCCATGGTCACGCACTCACCTTAGATTTTCGGATAGAATTTGCTGGATAATAAGGCTGGAAACAGATTCAGCTACAAACACCACGAAATTCCTCTTCAAATCGATCAAGAACGAAACCCTAATCCACAAACTATCAGGAACAAGAGAAACTCCTCTCGAAACTCTTTGTTTCTGATTTTGGGACTTTGGTTCGCTCACATGCGGCCAAAAACCCTTATATATGATGCCCTAGGGTTTCCCCAAACCGGCCCGGTCCAATTGAACGACTTAAATCGAACCAGAAAACCAACCAATTCGGGCACCTGTCGATCGACAACCACTAGGTGTGTCGATCGACAGCCCTTAAGAGTCCTGTCGATCGACAGACCACAAGTGTGTCGATCGACAGCCCCTCCATTTTCCCCAAAAATGGTTCACGGGTGTCACAATTCTCCCCCACTAAAACTGGATTCGTCCTCGAATCCTCTAACATTACTCAACAATCTACCCTGGCCTAACCCGCCATCAACACCGGAGACTACATCTCCCAGACCCTCTCGAGGTTCACATCCGTCCTATGCACATAGACCCGTCTCAGACATTGATTGCCCATAGCTCATAACCACCATCTAGCTTTCGGGATCGTCACCCCTCAGCTCTAGGTGTCTAGTATCAACCCACCTCAGTCCGCGCAGTCCTGACGGTGTTTGATACTCAATCATCTCCACACACCTCAATCCATCAAGACACACAGTCTATCAAGCTCTCGGTATGCAGAGATCTGCCGGAGGTCGCAACCTCCCAAACTATCCCCATACCCTCACGATCTCAGTCCGCGCAGTCCTGACGAACGATCGGTATGCGGGGAACCCACTGCCCCCCGGAGAGACGCATCTCTCAAGATATGCCGGAGACTAATCTCCAAGAAAGACTGATGTCTATCTCTGAGCTATGCAATCAATTCCTAACGTCTATAATGCACCTCTGACCGGAACTACCTCCTAAGGTCTCACATGATATTCTCCTCCCGGAATACCATCACAAACGTGATCCTCACAAATCACCCGGACCATCCCTCACCTCGGATGTCCCTGCAGAGTCTCTCCGGAACTAGACAGTTCTACCTACCGTAAAACTTCTATTCCGAGACTCTCTCACACACACACACACAAACCGTTAGAGTCCCCACCAGAACTGGCAAGTTCTATCCGCAATAAAACTTCCATTCCGAGGTTCTCTAACCACAAACACAAGACTCTCAAAGTCAAACACATAAGAAAACACTTTCTTATTCACTGGAAAAAGTCATAATCATTACAACTTAATGAAAATACAAAAATCCACAACCAAAAACCTCACCACACACGGTGATCACAACACAAAAACTGAAACTGGAAACCACAAAGAAAAACGAATTCACTCTTCTGCTTGCTTCTCGAACCACTTCTTGAACTTCGTTTTCATCTTTGCCTCTGGTTCCCAACTCTCCACCTGAATACCGTCACAGTCCCACAAGACTCTCAACAACGGCACTCTCTTCCGGCGCAGAACCTTGATACTTCTCTCAAGAATCCTAACCGGCCTCATCCCTACAGTCAGATTTGGCTGAAGATCTGCATGAATCGTCACTGCTACCTCCTCAGAAGCATGCAAGCATCTCCTGAGTTTCGAAACGTGAAACACATCATGGAATTTTTCCATAATCGGAGGCAGCTCCAACCGATAAGCAACTGGTCCCACACGTTCCACAACCCGGAACGGACCCATGTACCTCGTACTCAGCTTATCCTCGGATATGGACCTGTTCAGACCCCGTATTATCGCCATTTTGAGATACACTCGATCTCCGACTGCAAACTCCAACTCTTTCCTTCTCCTATCGGCATAACTCTTCTGCCGATCCTGAGCTTCTTTCATGTTCAGCTTCACAACACGGATCTTCTCCGTCGTCTCCTGAACAAAATCAGCCCCAAAGATGCTCCTCTCCCCCACTTGGGTAAAACATAGCGGAGTACGACATGGCCTCCCATACAACGCCTCAAAAGGAGCCATTCCGATACTCGCCTGAAAACTGTTGTTATATGCGAACTCCACCAAACTCAAGTGATCCGCCCAATGACCACCCCAATCTAGCACGCACATCCTCAACAGATCTGCCAGTGTCTGAATCGTCCTTTCGGACTGCCCATCCGTCTACGGATGATTAGCCGTACTCATGTGCACCTTAGTGCCCATCTCAACTTGAAACGCTCTCCAGAACACTGAAGCAAACCTCGGATCTCTATCTGACACAATACTTGCTGGCACTCCATGCAACCTCACAATCTCCTTCACATACTTCTTAGCCGAGACCTCAGCTCCATCTGTCTTCTTAATGGCCAGAAAATGTGCTGACTTAGTCAGACGATCCACAATCACCCAAATCGCGTCATAGGTCCGAGAGACCGGCAACCCTACCACGAAATCCATAGTGATCATGTCCCACTTCCACTCTGGAATGGGTAAACTCTGTAATAAGCCACTAGGAACCTGATGCTCAGCCTTCACCAACTGACACACATTGCAAGCTGCAACCCAATCTGCCACATCTCTCTTCATCCCGACAAAATGATAATACCGTTTCAGATCCCGATACATCTTAGTCGCTCCCGGATGAATCGAAAACCTACTCGCATGAGCTTCTCTCAGAATTTCCTGCCTCAGGTCCTCATCCTTAGGAACACAAACTCGACCATGCACTAAGATAGTCCCGTTAGCAGAAACCTGATATTCGGAACCAGTAGCCTTGGAGAGATCTAACAACACCGGATCCTGCTCCTGAGCTACTCGGATCCTGCTCAAAAGATCCGCCTGATCTGCCGCCGCTAACCCCAACGGTTCCTCTGAAGTAACACATAACCTCAAGGTACTCAACTCACACACAAGAGCCTCCACATCCCGCTCCTGAGATGAATCATACCTCCTTCGACTAAGAGCATCCGCTACAGTGTTAGCCTTACCAGGATGGTAAACAATGTCCAGGTCGTAATCAGCCAACAACTCTGACCATCGCCTCTGTCGTACATTTAAATTCTGCTGAGTAAAAATGTACTTCAGATTATGATGATCAGTGAACACCTGAACTCTGCCACCATACAAGTAAGACCTCCAGATTTTTAACGCGAAGATCACTGCAGCCAGCTCTAAGTCATGAACAGGATAATTGCCCTCATGCTTCCTCAACTGCCTTGAAGCATAAGCAATCACCATACCCTGCTGCATCAGCACACAACCCAAGCCAACTCCCGAAGCATCTGTGTACACTACATAAGGCTCACCCGGTTCAGGTAACGCCAATACTGGTGTACTAGTCAACATCGTCTTCAGTTTCGCGAAACTCAACTCACAATCAGCAGACCACACGAAAGGAACATCCTTCCCCGTCAGCTTCGTCATGGACTGAGCCATACTCGCAAAACCTTTGACGAATCTCCGATAATAGCCTGCCAACCCAAGAAAACTCCTGATCTCAGTTGCATTCCTCGGTCTAGGCCAATCTCGGATAGACTCAATCTTCGCCAGATCCACAGAAACTCCTTCTGCAGAAACGATGTGACCCAAAAATCCCATCTCTCTCTGCCAGAAACTGCACTTACTCAACTTCGCAAACAGCTTCTGTTCCCACAACTTCTCCAGAACTTTCCTCAAATGAACCTCATGTTCCTCCAGACTCTTCGAATATACCAGAATATCATCGATGAAGATGATTACGAACTCATCCAGATACTCCTGAAAAACTCCGTTCATCAACCTCATAAATGCCGCCGGTGCATTTGTCAACCCGAAGGGCATTACTACAAACTCAAAATGCCCATACCGAGTCCTGAAAGCCGTCTTCCGAACATCTGCTTCGTCTATCGGAATCTGGTGGTAACCGGATGCCAAGTCAATCTTAGAGAACCAAGTAGCCCCTCTCAACTGATCTAACAACTCATCAATTCGCGGAAGAGGATACTTGTTCTTCACAGTGACTCGGTTAAGACCTCGATAATCGATGCACAACCGGAAACTACCATCTTTCTTCTTCACAAACAACACCGGTGCTCCCCACGGTGAAGTACTCGGTCGAATAAAACCCTTCTCCAACAAATCTTCCAACTGCTTCTTCAATTCCGCTAACTCTGCTGGAGCCATTCGATAAGGCGCCTTAGACAACGGCGTCGTTCTGGGTTCTAACTCAATCGTGAAAGGATCCGACCGAGATGGTGGTAATCCCTGCAGCGACTGAAAGACATCCTCGAAATCCCGAGCGACCCGAACATCTCTCACAGCAACCCCACCAACAGCCTCCGGCATTACAATCGTGGCCAGGTAAGCCTCGCAGCCCCTCTCAATCATCGCCTCAGCCTGGACAAGAGAAATTACGAGACTACCTGAAGTCGGTCTCACTCCTTGATAAACCAACCTACCACCTTCACGTTCGAATACCACTCGACCCCGATGACAATCCAGATGGACTCTGTACCGATTCAACCAATCCATACCAAGGATAACATCGTACAGCTCCACCGGACTAATCACTAAGTCAGCTGGCATTAACTCTCCCGCTACCAGAATATCCACCTCCTTCGCCCGGCCATGCGTAGCTAGAAATTCTCCTCCAGCAACCATAACCGGTCCCGTCCGCTCACCAGCGTCACTCCGGATACCACTCTTCTCGGCATGGTCCGGAGTAATGAAGCAATTCGATGCTCCAGAATCAAACAACACGTGGGATTCACACCTACCTACAAACAAGGTCCCTACACAATTCCCAAGTGCTAAGCAACCTAACTTTCTATCACAGGCAAAACTCTAAAACAAGCACCAAGCAATTCTACACTACTGAAAATTACAAAGTCTGAATTAGAAAGTTACCTGTGATCGGCCTCGAGCTCGGCTCTCCCGGCGCTGCAATAGCCGGCGGACGCTCCATCGCCGCTATCTGGTCCAAAGGCTGCACCGCCCCATACTGAGCCACTGGCTGGACCACTGCCACCGCCATCGGCTGCAACTTCGGACAGTTCGGCCTGATGTGCCCCGACTCCCCACACTGATAGCAAGTCCGAGCCGCTCGAACCTCACTCTGCTTCGGGCAATTCGCCCTCTTGTGGTCTAGACTCCCACAAATGTAACAGCCTCGGCCACTTTGGCCCGATCCCGAAGCGCCTTCCCACTTCCTCTTCTGTCCTTGCGCAGGCTTGCCGCCTTTGCCAGGACCTGCCTGCTGCACCTGCTGCTGCTGAGGCCTCCGAGGCTGAACAGTTGGAACTGCAATCGCAGCCTGCTCCCTCAGATCCTCCTCGATCTGCGCAGCCACCTCTACCAGCTCCACTCTACTCGCGAACCTGATGCCTCTGCACCGAGTCCGAACCTGAGCCTTCTCGTCCTTCAAGCTCCTACCAGCATAACCCAGGAGTCTGTTAAACTCCACATCATACTCCCGCACAGACCTCGTGCCCTGAGTCAAGTCCAAGAACCTCGCCTCCAAACGATCCAACACAGTCCCGGCCCATCTAGCCGCTACACTCCTCCACCAGAGATGTGCATCACCGTCCAAATAATGGACCGCCAAATCAACCTTGTATCCCTCGGGACACCTAATCGAGCGAAAGTTCCGCTCCACCCTCATCCGCCACTCATCAGCCTCCTCAGGCTTCACACTGCCCGCAAAAGAACCCGTACCGATCCTCTGCATCTGCTCCATCATACGGATATATGACGGAACCTCCTCAGCAACAACAGCCCTCGGCAGCACCTCTGCCACTCGTGGCAACACTGGAGCCCGCACTGGCACCGCACCCGGTAACCGCTCCAACACCTGTCTCAGCAGATCAGCCAGCTGATCACCTCCAGCCTGGGCTAACCCAGCGGCGCCAACACCACCAGCACCACCAGCCTCTACGGGACCCAAACCAGCCCCCACAGGACCGACACTGGCCCCCACACTGGCAGTCACACTGGCGGTCTGACCATCATGAACCGGCTGCTGACCTGCCGCAGGCCCATGCGCGGAACTCTGAGCCTCACTCACGACTGGCTCCTCAACGAGTCCACGACCCCGGCCTCGGCCTCCTCGCCCCCCACGACCACGCCCTCTAGCTGCTCTAGCCATCTCACTGCACTCGAAAGCGGACTAGCTAAGCACTAGAAAAACTCAAAAACACAACAATCAACACTTACCGTGGAATCTCTTTGAAGGCTCGAAGGAAGATGATCTAGAACCCCCAAACTCACAGAATTGTCAATTTAACCAAATTACAATCCTAGCAGTTCTAGCCCGTCCTAAAACCGTAAGGGCTCTGATACCAAACTGAAATGACCCGACCCGTTTTTTTTTTTACAATAAACCCTTGGTCTCGGACTAGCATTCCCATAAATGCTATCCTCAACAACCAAGAAACAACAAAAACACAATCAGCGGATAACAATAATAAACCAAGCATTTCATTCCATTAATCTAATCCAGTTCAACCACAATTTCCAAATCAAGATTCCACAAAAACCAACAACCTAACAGCCGTTCTAAACTGAAAAGGAAACAATAGAAATCACACAGCACGAAACCGAGACCCTAGATCATCTCCCTCTTCGTTGCCATGATTCCACGATCACAATTTGCCTTTACCTGCATCACATGGAAAAAAGAGATGCGTGAGTATTATCACAAATACCCAGTGAGACGGACCTCCCATCTACGACTGCGCACACAGACGCGATGGATCCGCTCAGGCAAACACACATCAAACAATCACACAAAGCACAACAACGGCTCAACCACAGCCCAAACAGGCGGCCTGTCGATCGACACTACCACTAGGTGTCGATCGACACCCCTGTTCACACCTGTCGATCGACACACCTACGGTGCCTGTCGATCGACAGCGCTACAGGACCCTGTCGATCGACACAACCACTAGGTGTCGATCGACAGCTCCTCGATCACCTGTCGATCGACACAACCACTAGGTGTCGATCGACAGCTCTCGTGTGACCCTGTCGATCGACACACCCAAGGGCTGTCGATCGACAGGTCGTCGCAGATTCATGGGAAATCGATCATTATCCTCTCGGACCGATTCCTCCTCTGCGTTAACACGAAACCTGCACGAATGAACACAATCCAAACAATCCACACGCAATCCACAGACAGATTCAACACAAACAACATCAAATCAACAATTTCAACCTACCACCAAACAACCCTAACGAATCCACCGGCCCAGAAGCCATGGTCACGCACTCACCTTAGATTTTCGGATAGAATTTGCTAGATAATAAGGCTGGAAACAGATTCAGCTACAAACACCACGAAATTCCTCTTCAAATCGATCAAGAACGAAATCCTAATCCACAAACTATCAGGAACAAGAGAAACTCCTCTCAAAACTCTTTGTTTCTGATTTTGGGACTTCGGTTCGCTCACATGCGGCCAAAAACCCTTATATATGATGCCCTAGGGTTTCCCCAAACCGGTCCGGTCCAATTGAACGACTTAAATCGAACCAGAAAACCAACCAATTCGGGCACCTGTCGATCGACAACCACTAGGTGTGTCGATCGACAGCCCTTAAGAGCCCTGTCGATCGACAGACCACAAGTGTGTCGATCGACAGCCCCCCCCATTTTCCACAAAAATGGTTCACGGGCGTCACACTTTAGTTCTCGAGAAACATGTCAATGAAGCAAGGAATGGGAAGACAAACAAAGGGGAAGCAAAAAATTGAGATAAATAAGGTTGAAGCCTACAGAGATAGAATGATAACGTTTTCAAAACGTAGATCTGGAATTTACAAAATGATGAATGAAATCGTTACTTTGTGCAATGTCGAAGCGGGTTTTTTGGTTTTCTCTCAAGCCGGAAAGCCTTATTCATTCGCAAATTCATCTATGGAGGAAATGGCTGTCCTGTTAAAGAATCCTTCAAAACCTGAATCGTCCGCAAAAGACGATAACAATAATACTGGACCGCTACTCGAAACTTATAAGAAGAACCATATCAAAAACCTAGGGAAAAAATACAAAGATCTCCTTGCGAAGCTTAACATGGAGAATGAGAAGGCAAAATTGTGGAAGGAAATGAGGAATAAAAAGAAGATAAACAAAATGTGGTGGAACGTTAACTCTGAAGAATTGAGCGTGGAGGCGTTGGAGCTTAGGCACCAACCAATTATTGAGTTACATGATATGTTATGCGATATGTTGGAAAAGAACGGTGATGGTTTATCTTCTGGTTCGGTTGGACGTCATGGTGGTGGCAACGAAGCTTGAATAAAATATGATTTGATTTGCTATTGTTCAGAATTTGTTTTTAGTTGTCGTTGTCTCGAAAGATTTCGATAAAATAATGGAGATATATGATGAAACTATTCATCAACTCTTTTCTATTTCTATGGATGGTCTTTATATTCAATTTTTTGTTTTTTGTTTTTAAATGCATTTGGTAATTTGTGTTTGTTAGTGATTATGTTAATCTTACATTTATAGTTTCTTACAATAATATTCTAATTAATTTTGTTTCTATCGCTGCTCTTTAAACTCGTAATTTTAGTCATTGTATTGAAAGTCGTGTATGTTTTCATTGTATTTCTAAATTTTTTGATTAAACACATTTTATATATATTTTTTTTTGGTATATTTTTTTTGACTTTCACTCATAATTTGTTTATTCCCAAAAGCAAATCACATTAGTTTCTTTAATTTTTGTTTCCCATATTTTTAATTTTCAAACTTTATCATATTAAAATTTGAACCGCGACTTACATACTAAACAAGTAAAAAACTCTTTGGTCACTGTGCCTTTTTGACGACTGGTTGTTACACCAAATAAATTACCTATATATATTGTTGGGTAACATGTGAAAAAAATATAACTCAACCACAACAATTCAAAAGACCCAATTCTACAAGTTTTGGCTATCTCTTCACCCCATCTTATATGTAAGAGAGAAATTGTATTTTCCTTCCTTACAAGGACATACCAGCCTTGAGTGATGGTAACACACACTTTGACCCTCCTTATTCCACTTGGTTTTAAGAAGTTTGGGATGTCTTCTTGTTGGTATTGCACTATACTATAATTCTAGAACTTAGTTGGTACGAAAAGAGCTACATAGAGAGACACTTCAAGCCTCCGATTCCCAACCTTTATCCTCCCACACGCCACCTACAGAGCCACGTTTTGTATCACACTTTGCCGGCGACTCAAACGAATGGTTAAAAGCTAGTTTCAAAGATGAGATGAAGAAAAGAATAGCTCTTGAAGGTAACGTTTCTAAGCAAGAAAAATTGATTTCTACACTTGTGAGAGTAGCAAAGAAGACCGTTCCACACTTCTTCAAGAGATCATTAAAGAGAAAAACTGAAACTAGACAAGACGTTAATTTGGGAAGTCTTTCACTTATCTCTAATTTTGGTAAAGATGAGGACAACGATGATGACTGCATTAGCCACCAATACTCACGTGTCTATGAAGCACACACACGTTGATTATGGACAGCAGTTGGTCGTCCATGACGATGATTCAAGAGGCACAAAGATCATCAATTTAGAGACACACTTAGAGCCTTCAATTTAGAGAAGCTCCCGATAGGGCAAAATCCTGACCACCTACCTTTCGAACCAGATGTATCGACTTCTATTATATCCTTATCACTATTCTATTTTCATTACTATTTACTATTTTATTGAGTCCATCTCCCATATGTTGATTGCTTTCACTCCTAGTTGGTGTGAAGTAAGTCTGGGGGAATTTTCGCGTTCTAATATCTTTTTCAGTTTTCTTATGCTTGAGTCATTTTAATGATTTTATTTGAGTCTTTTTTTTAGTCTAAAACCTTTGTTTGAACCATAATATTTCATGAGAATGTATGCTTTAAAAAAAATATAATTTAGTGACCATTGTCGCAGGGTTTGTTGAAACCTCGACAGGAATTTCCCTACAAGATTTCATCTTGCTTTATCTTTAACTAATTTTATTTTTGATTATATTTACACTAAACCATCTATTATTTCTCATTGGAGGAGTTAAATCAAGGAAACATATTATACATTCAAGACATCTTTTTCCTTTTTTACCACCCTTTGTCGTCTTGAATGTCTAACTTATGTTTAGTTGGTACCACACATATATCCTTAAACTATTTTTCAGACCTCATGCACTCTTGGTTCCCATTTCATATATACATATATATGCAAAAACGTTGGAGAGAAAGAGGATCGACGTAGTACTAATCATTAGAGATGTGCCGATTTGGAGAACAATGGTGGAATACAAATATGAAGTTCAATACTCAGTTTCATTGGGATCAACAGAAAATGATAACAATTTCGTGCCCTTATTGACTCATTTGCTAAGGACCGTTCATCCCTTCATAAAAAAGAAAGAAGAAAAAAGATAAAAAAAGGAAAAGAAAAAAATATACATAACAGGGAAAGAAAAAAATGTTTATAAGAGAGTCTAAGAGCAAAGAATAATCCTAAGGAACGGCATAGACTAGCTCAAGGAGTTGGTGTGATTTACATTAAATTTCGGCAAGTTTAGGGGAAATGCATTAAAAGTATTAGTACTGCCGACGTCAACATGTCCGTTCTTTCTTGCGATTTTGTACAAATTCTTACCATCCTCGGGCGTCTCGTAACCCTAAACACTTATACCCTTACCACTTATACTAGCTTTTCACGTCCTACCATCGTTTACCTTGAATGATTTATTTTGTGAGAAATACCACACTTAGAATCGGAAGAAGTGCGGTTGACATTTTGCATGATTGTTATTTATGGACCAGTTTGCAATGGTCTTGAATGGTGTATGATCAAAATACCCTTGAATCGATCATCTTACATGTAGATTACTAATTTTATTCTCGAGGTTACGTTCCGAGAAGTTATGTCAAATCAGGAGGATCTGGTGGGAGAGGAGGCGACTGGTTGAGATTTTCAATAATGGTAGGGAGGACATAGGGGTCTTCGAGAACCATTGATTCTCCATTAAATTTGAAATGTGCTTTGGAGTTGAGTTTGCTCACATTGATATATAACTGTTATGCGTAGAGTGTCAATAAATTCACAATTTGTGTCTACAAAATTGTTATTTTAAGATACGGAATGTACCAAAAAATTTGAACAAAATCCGGATGTTTCAGCTTTTGTGGATTCCGATTAAAAAAAAAAATTATTTTGAATTTTTGAACGGTTTGTTTTCTAAATTCAATTGTTTCAAGTTTTTTGTTAAGTTTTGTTGTTGTGTGGATGAATATAGATGAAAAAATAATATATCTAGAAACAAGTTTAATTTGCTAAATCCTATGTGTTGATTGGAAATAATGTCATGAATCCTTCACGAAGTGAACCACCAAATTTAATATCAAAACATCATTCCCATACATACGATATTTCTTTCTCAATTTGTTCGTTTATTCTATTGTTTGCTAACCAAACTTGTTTTAGACTTAGGTTCATATTTTATGGGTTTGTTGTTTGTTACACATATTTTTTTTCAACTCTAAATCTACGCCTTGTGGACCATGTGTTATTTCAGGTTAGTCGATACTTTTCGACTATTTTAACTTGTAAAATAAATTAAAAAACTCTTTATTTTGAAATAGTAAATCTCATCTTATTACTTGAATTCATAATTTAAGGCATGCATTTACTTTTGAATGGTAATTATTCCCTTTTGATGACTATACCAATTAAATTACTTTTATACTTTGTTGACTGATTAGTTTGGAAACTTAGTAAAATGCTTACCAAATGGCTTAGTCAAACTTAAATAGTATATATTTGGCAATAAACTATCCTTGTGAAATTCACATTAATTGTATAGAAAAACATAGAACTTATTTCTCTCATTTTCTATAAATATATTTTGTATGTGCACAGCTTTAGTGTGACACAAAAGTAAAACACATAATAAAAATCAAACACTTTAGTTCTCGAGAAACATGTCAATGAAGCAAGGAATGGGAAGACAAACAAAGGGGAAGCAAAAAATTGAGATGAAGAAGGTTGAAGCCTACGGAGATAGAATGATAACGTTTTCGAAACGTAGATCTGGAATTTACAAAAAGATGAATGAAATCGTTACTTTGTGCAATGTCGAAGAGGGTTTTTTGGTTTTCTCTAAAGCCGGAAAGCCTTATTCATTCGCAAATTCATCTATGGAGGAAATGGCTGTCCGGTTAAAGAATCCTTCAAAACCTGAATCGTCCGCAAAAGACGATAACAATAATACTGGACCGCTGCTCGAAGCTTATAAGAAGAACCATATCAAAAACCTAGAGAAAAAATACAAAGATCTCCTTCAGGAGCTTGACATGGAGAATGAGAAGGCAAAATTGTGGAAGGAAATGAGGAACGAAAAGAAGACAAACAAAATGTGGTGGAACTTTAACCCTGAAGAATTGAGCGTGGAGGCGTTGGAGCTTAGGCACCAACCATTTGTTGAGTTACATGATCTGTTATGTGATATGTTGGAAAAGAACAATGATGGTTTATCTTCTGGTTCGGTTGGACGTCATGGTGGTGGCGACGGAGCTTGAATAAAATATGATTTGAATTGCTATTGTTCTGAATTTGTTTTTATTTGTCGTTGTCTTGAAAGATTTCGTTAAAATAATGATGATATATGATGAAACTATTCATCAACTCTTTTCTATTTCTATGGATGGTCTTTAGATTCTATTTTTTGTTTTTTGTTTTTAAATGCATTTGGTAATTTGTGTTGGTTAGTGATTTTGTTAATCTTACATTTATAGTCTCTTACAATAATATTCTTATTAATTTTGTTTCTATCGCTGCTCTTTAAACTCGTAATTTTAGTCATTGTATTGAAAGTCGTGTATGTTTTCATTGTATTTCTAATTTTTTTGATTAAACACATTTTATATATTTTTTTTTTTGGTATATTGTTTTTGACTTTCACTCATAATTTGTTTATTCCCAAAAGCAAATCACATTAGTTTCTTTAATTTTTGTTTCCCATATTTTTAATTTTCAAACTTTATCATATTAAAATTTGAACCGCGACTTACATACTAAACAAGTAAAAAACTCTTTGGTCACTGTGCCTTTTTGACGACTGGTTGTTACACCAAATAAATTACCTATATATATTGTTGGGTAACATGTGAAAAAATATAACTCAACCACAACAATTCAAAAGACCCAATTCTACAAGTTTTGGCTATCTCTTCACGCCATCTTATATGTAAGAGAGAAATTGTATTTTCCTCCCTTACAAGGACATACCAGCCTTGAGAGATGGTAACACACACTTTGACCCTCCTTATTCCACTTGGTTTTTAAGAAGTCTGGGATGTCTTCTTGTTGGTATTGCACTATACTATAGTTCTAGAACTTAGTTGGTACGAAAAGAGCTACATAGAGAGACACTACAAGCCTCCGATTCCCAACCTTCATCCTCCCACACGCCACCTACAGAGCCACGTTTTGTATCACAATTTGCCGGCGACTCAAACGAATGGTTAAAAGCTAGTTTCGAAGATGAGATGAAGAAAAGAATAGCTCTTGAAGGTAACGTTTCTAAGCAAGAACAATTGATTTCTACACTTGTGAGAGTAGTAAAGAAGACCGTTCCACACTTCTTCAAGAGATCATTAAAGAGAAAAACCGAAACTAGACAAGACGTTGATTTGGGAAGTCTTTCACTTATCTCCAATTCTGGTAAAGATGAGGACAACGATGATGACTCCATTAGCCACCAATACTCACGTGTCTATGAAGCACACACACGTTGATTATGGACAGCAGTTTGTCGTCCATGAAGATTATTCAAGAGGCACAAAGATCATCAATTTAGAGATACACCTAGAGCCTTCAATTTAGAGAAGCTCCCGATAGGGCAAAATCCTGACCACCTACCTTTCGAACCAGATGTATCGACTTCTATTTTATCCTTATCACTAATCTATTTTCATTACTATTTTCTATTTTATTGAGTCCATCTCCCATATGTTGATTGCTTTCACTCCTAGTTGGTGTGAAGTAGGTCTAGGGAAATTTTCGCGTTCTAATATCTTTTTCAGTTTTCTTATGCTTGAGTCATTTTAATGATTTTATTTGAGTCTTTTTTTTAGTCTAAACCTATGTTTGAACCATAATATTTCATGAGAATATATGCTTTTTTTAAATATATTTTAGTGACCATTGTCGCAGGGTTTGTTGAAACCTTGACTGGAATTTCCCTACAAGATTTCATCTTGCTTTATCTTTAACTAATTTTATTTTTGATTATATTTACACTACACCATCTATTAATTCTCATTGGAGGAGTTAGATCAAGGAAACAAATTATACATTCAAGACATCTTTTTCCCTTTTTACCACCCTTTGTTGTCTTGAATGGCCAACTTATGTTTAGTTGGTACCACACATATACCCTTAAACTATTTTTCAGACCTCATGCACTCTTGGTTCCCATTTCATATATACATATATATGCAAAAACGTTGGAGAGAAAGAGGATCGACGTAGTACTAATCATTAGAGATGTGCCAATTTGGAGAACAATGGTGGAATACAAATATGAAGTTCAAGACTCAATTTTCATTGGGATCAACAGAAAATGATAACAATTTCGTGCACTTATTGACTCATTTGCTAAGGACCGTTCATCCCTTCATAAAAAAGAAAGAAGAAAAAAGATAAAAAACTAAAAGAAAAAAATATACATAACAGGGAAAGAAAAAACAGTTTATTAGACAGTCTAAGAGAAAAGAATAATCCTAAGGAACGGCATAGGCTAGCTCAAAGAGTTGGTGTGATTTACATTATATTTCGGTAAGTTTAGGAGAAATGCATTAAAAGTATTAGTACTGCCGACGTCAACATGTCCGTTCTTTCTTGCCATTTTGTACAAATTCTTACCATCCTCGGGCGTCTCGTAACCCTAAACACTTATACCCTTACCACTTATACTAGCTTTTCACGTCCTACCATCGTTTACCATGAATGATTTATTTTGTGAGAAATACCACACTTAGAATTGGAAGAAGTGCGGTTGACATTTTGCATGATTGTTATTTATTGACCAGTTTGCAATGGTCTTGAATGGTGTATGATCAAAATACCCTTGAATCGATCATCTTACATGTAGATTACTAATTTTATTCTCGAGGTTACGTTCAGAGAAGTTATGTAAGATCAGGAGGATCTGGTGGGAGAGGAGGCGACTGGTTGAGATTTTCAATAATGGTAGGGAGGACATAGGGGTCTTGGAGAACCATTAATTCTCCATTAATTTTGAAATGTGCTTTGGAGTTGAGTTTGCTCACATTGATATATAACTGTTATGCGTAGAGTGTCAATAAATTCACAATTTGTGTCTACAAAATTGTTATTTTAAGATACGGAATGTACCAAAAAATTTGAAAAAAATCCGGATGTTTCAGCTTTTGTGGATTCCGATTAAAATATAATAATTTATTTTGAATTTTTGAACGGTTTGTTTTCTAAATTCAATTGTTTCAAGTTTTTTGTTAAGTTTTGTTGTTGTGTGGATGAATAGAGATGAAAAAAATAATATATCTAGAAACAATTTTAATTTGCTAAATCCTATGTTTTGATTGGAAATAATGTCGCGAATCCTTCACAAAGTTAACCACCAAATTTAATATCAAAACATTATTCCCATACATACGATATTTCTTTCTCAATTTATTCGTTCATTCTATTGTTTGCTAACCAAACTTGTTTTATACTTAGGTTCATATTTTATGGGTCTGTTGTTTGTTACACATATTTTTTTTCAACTCTAAATCTACGCTTTGTGGACCATGTGTTATTTCAGGTTAGTCGATACTTTTCGACTATTTTAACTTGTAAAATAAATTAAAAAACTCTTTATTTTGAAATATTAAATCTCATCTTATTACTTGAATTCATAATTTAAGGCATGCATTTACTTTTGAATGGTCATTATGCCCCTTTTGGTGACTATACCAATTAAATTACTTTTATACTTTGTTGACTGATTAGTTTGGAAACTTAGTAAAATGCTTACCAAATGGCTTAGTCAAACTTAAATAGTATATATTTGGCAATAAATTATCCTTGTGAAATTCACATTAATTGTATAGAAAAACATAGAACTTATTTCTCTCATTTTCTATAAATATATTTTGTATGTGCACAGCTTTAGTGTGACACAAAAGTAAAACACATAATAAAAATCAAACACTTTAGTTCTCGAGAAACATGTCAATGAAGCAAGGAATGGGAAGACAAACAAAGGGGAAGCAAAAAATTGAGATGAAGAAGGTTGAAGCCTACGGAGATAGAATGATAACGTTTTCGAAACGTAGATCTGGAATTTACAAAAAGATGAATGAAATCGTTACTTTGTGCAATGTCGAAGAGGGTTTTTTGGTTTTCTCTAAAGCCGGAAAGCCTTATTCATTCGCAAATTCATCTATGGAGGAAATGGCTGTCCGGTTAAAGAATCCTTCAAAACCTGAATCGTCCGCAAAAGACGATAACAATAATACTGGACCGCTGCTCGAAGCTTATAAGAAGAACCATATCAAAAACCTAGAGAAAAAATACAAAGATCTCCTTCAGGAGCTTGACATGGAGAATGAGAAGGCAAAATTGTGGAAGGAAATGAGGAACGAAAAGAAGACAAACAAAATGTGGTGGAACTTTAACCCTGAAGAATTGAGCGTGGAGGCGTTGGAGCTTAGGCACCAACCATTTGTTGAGTTACATGATCTGTTATGTGATATGTTGGAAAAGAACAATGATGGTTTATCTTCTGGTTCGGTTGGACGTCATGGTGGTGGCGACGGAGCTTGAATAAAATATGATTTGAATTGCTATTGTTCTGAATTTGTTTTTATTTGTCGTTGTCTTGAAAGATTTCGTTAAAATAATGATGATATATGATGAAACTATTCATCAACTCTTTTCTATTTCTATGGATGGTCTTTAGATTCTATTTTTTGTTTTTTGTTTTTAAATGCATTTGGTAATTTGTGTTGGTTAGTGATTTTGTTAATCTTACATTTATAGTCTCTTACAATAATATTCTTATTAATTTTGTTTCTATCGCTGCTCTTTAAACTCGTAATTTTAGTCATTGTATTGAAAGTCGTGTATGTTTTCATTGTATTTCTAATTTTTTTGATTAAACACATTTTATATATTTTTTTTTTTGGTATATTGTTTTTGACTTTCACTCATAATTTGTTTATTCCCAAAAGCAAATCACATTAGTTTCTTTAATTTTTGTTTCCCATATTTTTAATTTTCAAACTTTATCATATTAAAATTTGAACCGCGACTTACATACTAAACAAGTAAAAAACTCTTTGGTCACTGTGCCTTTTTGACGACTGGTTGTTACACCAAATAAATTACCTATATATATTGTTGGGTAACATGTGAAAAAATATAACTCAACCACAACAATTCAAAAGACCCAATTCTACAAGTTTTGGCTATCTCTTCACGCCATCTTATATGTAAGAGAGAAATTGTATTTTCCTCCCTTACAAGGACATACCAGCCTTGCGAGATGGTAACACACACTTTGACCCTCCTTATTCCACTGGGTTTTTAAGAAGTCTGGGATGTCTTCTTGTTGGTATTGCACTATACTATAATTCTAGAACTTGGTTGGCAAGAAAAGAGCTACATAGGGAGACACTACAAGCCTCCGATTCCCAACCTTCATCCTCCCACACGCCACCTACAGAGCCACGTTTTGTATCACACTTTGCCGGCGACTCGAACGAATGGTTAAAGGCTAGTTTCGAAGATGAGATGAAGAAAAGAATAGCTCTTGAATGTAACGTTTCTAAGCAAGAACAATTGATTTCTACACTTGTGAGAGTAGTAAAGAAGACCGTTCCACACTTATTCAAGAGATAATTAAAGAGAAAAACCGAAACTAGACAAGACGTTGATTTGGGAAGTCTTTCACTTATCTCCAATTTTGGTAAAGATGAGGACAACGATGAAGACTCCATTAGCCACCAATACTCACGTGTCTATGAAGCACACACACGTTGATTATGGACAGCAGTTGGTCGTCCATGAAGATGATTCAAGAGGCACAAAGATCATCAATTTAGAGACACACTTAGAGCCTTCAATTTAGAGAAGCTCCCGATAGGGCAAAATCCTGACCACCTACCTTTCGAACCAGGTGTATCGACTTCTATTTTATCCTTATCACTATTCTATTTTCATTACTATTTTCTATTTTGTTGAGTCCATCTCCCATATGTTGATTGCTTTCACTCCTAGTTGGTGTGAAGTAAGTCTGGGGGAATTTTCGCGTTCTAATATCTTTTTCAGTTTTCTTATGCTTGAGTCATTTTAATGATTTTATTTGAGTCTTTTTTTTAGTCTAAAACCTATGTTTGAAGCATAATATTTCATGAGAATGTATGCTTTTTTTAAAAATATAATTTAGTGACCATTGTCGCAGGGTTTGTTTAAACCTTGACTGGAATTTCCCCACTAGATTTCATCTTGCTTTATCTTTAACTAATTTTATTTTTGATTATATTTACACTAAACCATCTATTATTTCTCATTGGAGGAGTTAGATCAAGGAAACAAATTATACATTCAAGACATCTTTTTCCCTTTTTACCACCCTTTGTTGTCTTGAATGGCCAACTTATGTTTAGTTGGTACCACACATATACCCTTAAACTATTTTTCAGACCTCATGCACTCTTGGTTCCCATTTCTTTTCTTTTTTTTGAATTGAATGTCAAATTTATTAAAGACTAAAAAACAGGTTTTTACATCTTCATGCTATGGGGTATAACAATGATTGAATTAAAGAATTTGAAATCCTAAACTACACTTTTCCTAAGGGTTGCTCTTCATCTTGTATTAAACCAAGCTTCCATGGCCCCTTACAAATGTGCATCTCCATGCTCTCTAATTGTTGATATACGGTTCCGGATTTGTTCTTGGTTCCCATTTCATATATACATATATATGCAAAAACGTTGGAGAGAAAGAGGATCAATGTAGTACTAATCATTAGAGATGTGCCGATTTGGAGAACAATGGTGGAATACAAATATAAAGTTCAAGACTCAGTTTTCATTGGGATCAACAGAAAATGATAACAATTTCGTGCCCTTATTGACTCATTTGCTAAGGACTGTTCATCCCTTCATAAAAAAGAAAGAAGAAAAAAGATAAAAAAAGAAAAGAAAAAAATATACATAACAGGGAAAGAAAAAAATGTTTATAAGAGAGTCTAAGAGCAAAGAATAATCCTAAGGAACGGCATAGACTAGCTCAGGTGTGATTTACAATAAATTTCGGTAAGTTTAGGGGAAATGCATTAAAAGTATTAGTACTGCCGACGTCAACATGTCCGTTCTTTCTTGCGATTTTGCATAAATTCTTACCATCCTCGAGCGTCTCGTAACCCTAAACACTTATACCCTTACCACTTAAATTAGCTTTTCACGTTCTACCATCGTTTACCTTGAATGATTTATTTTGTGAGAAATACCACACTTAGAATCGGAAGAAGTGCGGTTGACATTTTGCATGATTGTTATTTATGGACCAGTTTACAATGGTCTTGAATGGTGTATGATCAAAATACCCTTGAATCGATCATCTTACATGTAGATTACGAATTTTTCTCTCGAGGTTACATTTAGAGAAGTTATGTAAGATGAGGAGGATCTGGTGGGAGAGGAGGCGACTGGTTGAGATTTTCAATAATGGTAGGGAGGACATAGGGGTCTTGGAGAACCATTAATTCTCCATTAATTTCAAAATGTGCTTTGGAGTTGAGTTTGCCCACATTGATATATAACTGTTATGCGTAGAGTGTCAATAAATTCACAATTTGTGTCTACAAAATTGTGATTTTAAGATATGGAATGTACCAAAAAATTTGAAAACAATCCGGATGTTTCAGCTTTTGTGGATTCCGATTAAAAAATAATAATTTATTTTGAATTTTTGAACGGATTGTTTTCTAAATTCTATTGTTTCAAGTTTTTTGTTAAGTTTTGTTGTTGTGTGGATGAATATAGATGAAAAAATAATATATCTAGAAACAAGTTTAATTTGCTAAATCCTATGTGTTGATTGGAAATAATGTCATGAATCCTTCACGAAGTGAACCACCAAATTTAATATCAAAACATCATTCCCATACATACGATATTTCTTTCTCAATTTGTTCGTTCATTCTATTGTTTTCTAACCAAACTTGTTTTAGACTTAGGTTCATATTTTATGGGTTTGTTGTTTGTTACACATATTTTTTTTCAACTCTAAATCTACGCCTTGTGGACCATGTGTTATTTCAGGTTAGTCGATACTTTTCGACTTAGGTTCATAACTCTTTATTTTGAAGTAGTAAATCTCATGTTATTACTTGAATTCATAATTTAAGGCATGCATTTACTTTTGAATGGTCATTATGCCCTTTTGATGCCTATACCAATTAAATTACTTTTATAGTTTGTTGACTGATTAGTTTGGAAACTGAGTAAAATGCTTACCAAATGGCTTAGTCAAACTTAAATAGTATATATTTGGCAATAAACTATCTTTGTGAAATTCACATTAAATGTATACAAAAATATAGAACTTATTTCTCTCATTTTCTATAAATATATTTTGTATGTGCACAGCTTTAGTGTGACATAAAATTAAACACATAATAAAAATCAAACACTTTAGTTCTCGAGAAACATGTCAATTAAGCAAGGAATGGGAAGACAAACAAAGGGGAAGCAAAAAATTGAGATGAAGAAGGTTGAAGCCTACGGAGATAGAATGATAACGTTTTCAAAACGTAGATCTGGAATTTACAAAAAGATGAATGAAATCGTTACTTTGTGCAATATCGAAGCGGGTTTTTGGGTTTTCTCTCAAGCCGGAAAGCCTTATTCATTCGCAAATTCATCTATGGAGGAAATGGCTATCCGGTTAAAGAATCCTTCAAAACCTGAATCGTCCGCAAAAGACGATAACAATAATACTAGACTGCTACTCGAAACTTATAAGAAGAACCATATCAAAAACCTAGAGAAAAAATACAAAGATCTCCTTGCGGAGCTTAACATGGAGAATGAGAAGGCAAAACTGTGGAAGAAAATGAGGAATAAAAAGAAGACAAACAATGAAGCGACCCGACCCGTTTTTTTTTTTTTTTAACATTTAACCCTTGGTCTCGGACTAGCATTCCCATAAATGCTATCCTCAACGACCAAGCAAAACACACAGAACAACCAGCGGATAACAAAAACAATTAAACCAGAAATCAATTCCATTAAACTAAACCAATCCACAAATTCCAATTCCACAAAACCAGCAACCTAACCAGGTTCTAAACAGAAATGGAAAACAACAAAATCACACAGCACTAAACCGAGACCCTAGATCATCTCCCTCTTCATTGCCATGATTCCACGATCACAATTTGCCTTTACCTGCATCACATGGAAAAAAGAGATGCGTGAGTATTATCACAAATACCCAGTGAGATGGTCATCCCATCTACGACTGCGCACTCAGACGCGATGGATCCGCTCTGGCAAACACGCATCAAACAATCACACAAACACAACAATGGCTCAACCACAGCCCAGACAGGCGGCCTGTCGATCGACACTACCACTTGGTGTCGATCGACACCCCTGTGCACACCTGTCGATCGACACACCCACGGTGCCTGTCGATCGACAGCTCCACAAGACCCTGTTGATCGACACAACCTCTTGCTGTCGATCGACAGCTCCTCGATCACCTGTTGATCGACACAACCTCTAGGTGTCGATCGACAGCTCTCGTGTTGCCCTGTCGATCGACACACCCAAGTGCTATCGATCCACAGGCCATCGCAGATTCATGGGAAATCGATCATAATCCTCTCGGATCGATTTCCTCCTCTGTGATGCCACGAAACCTGCACGCAAATCATACTCCACACAATCCAAACACAATTCACAGACACAATCAATCCAAAACACAATCCAATCAATCAATTTAACCTACCACCAATCAACCCTAACGAATCCACCGGCCCAGAAGCCATGGTCACGCACTCACCTTAGATTTTTGGATAGAATCTGATAGAATTGAGGCTAGACACGAATCCATGACAATCTCTACAAGAAATCTCCTCCAAAACTCTCAAGAAACGAAACCCTAATTCCGAAAAACTCACAGGAAACAGAGAACTCCTCTCAAACTCTGTCAGCTGCGTTTTTGGGACTTTGGTTCGCTCAAATGCGGCCAAAAACCCTTAAATACGAAGCCCTAGCGTTTCCCCAAACCGGCCCGGTCCAATTGAACGACTTAAAATGAAGAAGAAAACCAGCCAATTCGGGCACCTGTCGATCGACAGACACTAGGTGTGTCGATCGACAGCCCTTAAGAGCCCTGTCGATCGACAGACACCACGTGTGTCGATCGACAGACACCACGTGTGTCGATCGACAGACACCACGTGTGTCGATCGACAGACACCACGTGTGTCGATCGACAGACACCACGTGTGTCGATCGACAGACACCACGTGTGTCGATCGACAGCCCCCTCCATTTTCCTCAAAAATGGTTCACGGGCGTCACAAACAAAATGTGGTGGAACTTTAACTCTGAAGAATTGAGCGTGGAGGCGTTGGAGCTTAGGCACCAACCATTTGTTGAGTTACATGATATGTTATGCGATATGTTGGAAAAGTACAATGAAGACTTATCTTCTGGTTCGGTTGGACGTCATGGTGGTGGCGACGGAACTTGAATAAAATATGATTAGAATTGCTATTGTTCTGAATTTTTTTTTATTTGTCCTTGTCTTGAAAGATTTCGTTAAAATAATGATGATATATGATGAAATTATTCATCAACTCTTTTCTATTTCTATGGATGGTCTTTATATATTCTATTTTTTGTTTTTGTTTTTAAATGCATTTGGTAATTTGTGTTTGTTAGTGATTTTTTTAATCTTACATTTATAGTCTCTTACAATAATATTCTAATTAATTTCGTTTCTATCGCTGCTCTTTAAACTCGTAATTTTAGTCATTGTATTGAAAATCGTGTATGTTTTCATTGTATTTCTAAATTTTTTGATTAAACACATTTTATATTTATTATTATTTGGGTATATCGTTTTTGACTTTCAAACATAATTTGTTTATTCCCAAAAGCAAATCACATTAGTTTCTTTAATTTTTGTTTCCCATATTTTTAATTTTCAAATTTTATCATATTAAAATCTGAACCGCGACTTACATACTAAACAAGTAAAAAACTCTTTGGTCACTTTGCCTTTTTGACGACTGGTTGTTACACCAATTAAATTACCTATATATATTGTTGGGTAACATGTGAAAACTCAACCACTACAATTCAAAAGACCCAATTCTACAAGTTTTGGCTATCTCTTCACGCCATCTTATATGTAAGAGAGAAATTGTATTTTCCTCCCTTACAAGGACATACCAGCCTTGAGTGATGGTAACACACACTTTGACCCTCCTTATTCCACTTGATTTTTAAGAAGTCTGGGATGTCTTCTTGTTGGTATTGCACTATACTATAATTCTAGAACTTGGTTGGCACCAAAAGAGCTACATAGAGAGACACGACAAGCCTCCAATTCCTAACCTTCATCCTCCCACACGCCACCTACAGAGCCACGTTTTGTATCACACTTTGCCGGCGACTTAAACGAATGGTTAAAAGCTAGTTTCGAAGATGAGATGAAGAAAAGAATAGCTCTTGAAGGTAACGTTTCTAAGCAAGAACAATTGATATCTACACTTGTGAGAGTAGTAAAGAAGACCGCTCCACACTTCTTCAAGAGATAATTAAAGAGAAGAACCGAAACTAGACAAGACGTTGATTTGGGATGTCTTTCCCTTATCTCCAATTTTGGTAGAGATGAGGACAACGATGATGACTCCATTAGCCACCAATACTCACGTGTCTATGAAGCACACACACGTTGATTATGGACAGCAGTTGGTCGTCCATGACGATGATTCAAGAGGCACAAAGATCATCAATTTGGAGACACACTTAGAGCCTTCAATTTAGAGAAGCTCCCGATAGGGCAAAATCCTGACCACCTACCTTTCGAACCAAGTGTATCGACTTCTATTTTATCCTTATCACTATTCTATTTTCATTACTATTTTTTATTTTATTGAGTCCATCTCCCATATGTTGATTGCTTTCACTCCCAGTTGGGGTGAAGTAAGTCTGGGGGAGTTTTCGCGTATTAATATCTTTTTCAGTTTTCTTAAGCTTAAGTCATTTTAATGATTTTATTTGAGTCTTTTTTTTTTTCTAAAACCTATGTTTGAACCATAATATTTCATGAGAATGTATGCTTTTTTTAAAATATAATTTAGTGACCATTGTCGCAGGGTTTGTTGAAACCTTGACTAGAATTTCCCTACAAGATTTCATTTTGTTTTATCTTTAACTAATTTTATTTTTGATTATATTTACACTAAACCATCTATTATTTCTCATTGGAGGAGTTAGATCAAGGAAATAAATTATACATTCAAGACATCTTTTTTCCTTTTTACCACCCTTTGTTGTCTTGAATGGCCAACTTATCTTTAGTTGGTACCACACATATACCCTTAGAAAAATTTTCAGACCTCATGCACTCTTGGTTCCCATTTCATATATACATATATATGCAAAAACGTTGGAGAGAAAGAGGATCGACGTAGTACTAATCATTAGAGATGTGCCGATTTGGAGAACAATGGTGGAATACAAATATGAAGTTCAAGACTTAGTTTTCATTGGGATCAACAGAAAATGATAACAATTGCGTGTCCTTATTGACTCATTTGCTAAGGACCGTTCATACCTTCATAAAAAAGAAAGAAGCAAAAAGATAAAAAAAGAAAAGAAAAAAATATACATGACAGGGAAAATAAAATGTCTATAAGAGATCCTAAGGGCAAAGCATAATCCTAAGGAACAGCATAGACTAGCTCAAGGAGTTGGTGTGATTTACATTAAATTTCGGTAAGTATAGGGGAAATGCATTAAAAGTGTTAGTACTGCCGACGTCAACATGTCCGTTCTTCCTTGCGATTTTGCATAAAGTCTTACCATCCTCGGGCGTCTCGTAACCCTAAACACTTATACTCTTACCACTTAAATTAGCTTTTCACGTCCTACCATCGTTTACCTTGAATGATTTATTTTGTGAGAAATACCACACTTAGAATCGGAAGAAGTGCGGTTGACATTTTGCATGATTGTTATTTATGGACCAGTTTGCAATGGTCTTGAATGGTGTATGATCAAAATACCCTTGAATCGATCACCTTACATGTAGATTACAAATTTTATTCTCGAGGTTACGTTCAGAGAAGTTATGTAAGATCAGGAGGATCTGGTGGGAGAGGAGGCGACTGGTTGAGATTTTCAATAATGGTAGGGAGGACATAGGGGTCTTGGAGAACCATTAATTCTCCATTAATTTCAAAATGTGCTTTGGAGTTGAGTTTGTTCACATTGATATATAACTGTTATGCGTAGAGTGTCAATAAATTCACAATTTGTGTCTACAAAATTGTTATTTTAAAATACGGAATGTACCAAAAAATTTGAAAAAAAACCCGGATGTTTCAGCTTTTTTGGATTCCGATTAAAAAAATAATTTATTATGAATTTTTTCAACGGTTTGTTTTCTAAATTCAATTGTTTCAAGTTTTCTGTTAAGTTTTGTTGTTGTGTGGATGGATATAGATGAAAAAATAATATATCTAGAAACAAGTTTAATTTTGCTAAATCCTATGTGTTGATTGGAAATAATGTCACGAATCCTTCACGAAGTTAACCACCAATTTTAATATAAAAACATCATTCCCATACATACGCTATTTCTTTCTCAATTTGTTCGTTCATTCTATTTTTTGCTAACCAAACTTGTTTTAAACTTAGGTTCATATTTTATGGGTCTGTTGTTTGTTACACATATTTTTTTTCTACTCTAAATCTACGCTTTGTGGACCATGTGTTATTTCAGGTTAGTCGATACTTTTCGACTATTTTAACTTGTAAAATAAATTAAAAAACTCTTTATTTTGAAGTAGTAAATTTCATCTTATTACTTGAATTCATAATTTAAGGCATGCATTTACTTTTGAATGGTCATTATGCCCTTTTGATGACTATATCAATTAAATTACTTTTATAGTTTCTTGACTGATTAGTTTGGAAACTGAGTAAAATGCTTACCAAATGGCTTAGTCAAACTTAAATAGTATGTATTTGGCAATAAACAATCTTTGTGAAATTCACATTAAATGTATACAAAAACATAAAACTTATTTCTCTCATTTTCTATAAATATATTTTGTATGTGCACAGCTTTAGTGTGACACAAAAGTACAACACATAATAAAAATCAAATACTTAAGTTCTCGAGAAACATGTCAATGAAGCAAGGAATGGGAAGACAAACAAAGGGGAAGCGAAAAATTGAGATGAAGAAGGTTGAAGCCTACAAAGATAGAATGATAACGTTTTCGAAACGTAGATCTGGAATTTACAAAAAGATGAATGAAATCGTTACTTTGTGCAATGTCGAAGCGGGTTTTTTGATTTTCTCTCAAGCCGAAAAGCCTTATTTATTCGCAAATTCATCTATGGAAGAAATGGCTGTCCGGTTAAAGAATCCTTCAAAACCTGAATCGTCCGCAAAAGGCGATAACAATAATACTGGACCGCTACTCGAAGCTTATAAGAAGAACCATATCAAAAACCTAGAGAAAAATACAAAGACCTCCTTGAGGAGCTTGACATGGAGAATGAGAAGGGAAAATTGTGGAAGGAAATGAGGAACGAAAATAAGACAAACAAAATGTGGTGGAACTTTAACCCTGAAGAATTGAGCGTGGAGGCGTTGGAGCTTTGGCACCAACCATTTTTTGAGTTACATGATATGTTATGCGATATGTTGGAAAAGAACGATGATGGTTTATCTTCTAGTTCGGGTGGACGTCATGGTGGTGGCGACGGAGCTTGAATAAAATATGATTTGAATTGCTATTGTTCTGAATTTGTTTTTATTTGTCGTTGTCTTGAAAGATTTTGATAAAATAATGGTGATATATGATGAACTATTCATCAACTCTTTTCTATTTCTATGGATGGTCTTTATATTCTATTTTCTGTTTTTTGTTTTTAAATGCATTTGGTAATTTTTGTTTGTTAGTGATTTTGTTAATCTTACATTTATAGTCTCTTACAATAATATTCTAATTAATTTCGTTTCTATCTCTGCTCTTTAAACTCGTAATCTTGGTCATTGTATTGAAAGTCGTGTATGTTTTCATTGTATTTCTAATTTTTTTGATTAAACACATTTTATATATATTTTTTTTTTTTGGTATATCGTTTTTGACTTTCACTCATAATTTGTTTATTCCCAAAAGCAAATCACATTAGTTTCTTTAATTTTTGTTTCTTATATTTTTAATTTTCAAATTTTATCATATTAATATCTCAACTGCGACTTACATATTAAACAAGTAAAAAACTCTTTGGTCAGTTTGCCTTTTTGACGACTGGTTGTTACACCAATTAAATTACCTATATATATTGTTGGGTGAGTTAGTCTGCAACAAGTGTAGTGATCTCCAAATGGCATAGTCAAAATTAAATTTTGTGTATTTGGCAAAAAAACTCAAACGCCCCAACCCGGACTTCCTTATCCGCGATGAGGTTCTAGATCAGATTTTTTGACGAGACTTAGCAATTTTTGAGTTTTTCCTTTATTTAACATTTTAGCGTTTGATTCGTTTTAAAAATGACTTTTCAAGCATAAAACCTTTACTTCGATTAAAACGTGAGGTTCAATAACAATGAGAGTTTGTGAATAAGGTACTACATTGTAGAAGACCAAACTGATATAAACCACCATGCTTCCTCTCTTGACTTAGTCACCTCGGATCAAACATTACCATGGTTTGAATCTCTATACCTGCATTACAAGGGAGGCATAAGCAACAACAAAATTTAGGGAGAGCGGTCATCTCGTCCGACTTAGCCACATAGTTGATACTACAATCAAACCATCAATTTAATTAGTAAGTTATGCTTATTAACAATCTCACTTCAAGACTGATAATCCCAAGTCACTTGAGCAGTCTTCCCGCTACCAGACAAGCCTTAGCGAGCATTACTCCTCCTAAGCGTCTTGCCTAATCTATACTCTCAATGTAAGGAATCGAACATCGAGACCAAGCTAGCTAAAATCATAAAAGAATTAAGCAAACAGTCAAAATCACGTAAACAATCAAGACTCAATGAATCTATGCAAGAAAAGGACATAATACTTAACCCTATGGCTATGTACTCACTTTAATCACTCGGATTCGATGACTGCATCGGTTCGGTTTAGTTCCGACACATGCTGCCATAATGGATCGTCGAATCCTCGACCGCTGATCACCCAATTTCCCACAGACTCTGAAACGACCCGACCCGTTTTTTTTTTTAAACACATTAACCCTTGGTCTCGGACTAGCATTCCCATAAATGCTATCCTCAACAACCAAGCAACAACAAACAAACAACCAGCGGATAACAATAATAAACCAGGCATTTCATTCCATTAATCTAAACCAGTTCAACACAAATTCCACAAAAACCAACAACCTAACCAGGTTCTAAAACAGAAATGGAAAACATCAACAACACACAGCACGAAACCGAGACCCTAGATCATCTCCCTCTTCGTTGCCATGATTCCACGATCACAATTTGCCTTTACCTGCATCACATGGAAAAAAGAGATGCGTGAGTATTATCATAAATACCCAGTGAGACGGTCCTCATATCTACGACTGCGCACACAGACGCGATGGATCCGCTCAGGCAAACACGCATCAAACAATCACACAAAACACAACAACGGCTCAACCACAGCCCAAACAGGCAGCCTGTCGATCGACACTACCACTAGGTGTCGATCGACAGCCCTGTTCACACCTGTCGATCGACACACCCACGGTGCCTGTCGATCGACAGCTCCACAGGACCCTGTCGATCGACACAACCACTAGGTGTCGATTGACAGCTCCTCGATCACCTGTCGATCGACACAACCTCTATATATGATGCCCAAGTGCTGTCGATCGACAGGTCGTCGCAAATTCATGGGAAATCGATCATTATCCTCTCGGATCGATTCCCTCCTCTGTGTTAACACGAAACCTGCACAACAAACACAATCCAACAATCCATACACAACAAAACGAACAGAAACAACACCAATCATCACAATCAATCAATTCGACATACCACCAAACAACCCTAACAAATCAACCGGCCCAGAAGCCATGGTCACACACTCGACTTAGATTTTCGGATAGAATCTGCTGGATAATGAGGCTAGAAACAGATTCAGCTACAATCACCACGAAATTCCTCTTCAAATCGATCAAGAACGAAACCCTAATCCACAAACTATCAGGAACAAGAGAACTCCTCTCAAAACTCATTGTTTCTGATTTTGGGACTTTGGTTCGCTCAAATGCGGCCAAAAACCCTTATATATGATGCCCTAGGGTTTTTCCCAAACCGGCCCGGTCCAATTGAACGACTTAAATCGAACCAGAAAACCAACCAATTCGGGCACCTGTCGATCGACATACACTAGGTGTGTCGTTCGACAGTCCCTAAGAGCCATGTCGATCGACAGACACCAAGTGTGTCGATCGACAGCCCCTCCATTTTCACAAAAACATGGTTCACGGGCGTCACAATTCTCCCCCACTAAAACTGGATTCGTCCTCGAATCCTCTAACATTACTCCACAAACTACCCTGGCCTAACCCGCCAGCAACACCGGAGACTACATCTCCCAAACCCTCTCGAGGTTCACATCCGTCCTATGCACATAGACCCGTCTCAGACATTGATCGCTCATAGCTCATAACCACACCCTCTAACTCTCGGGATCGTCACCCCTTGAGTTCTCGGTGCCACATATCAACCCACCTCAGTCCACGCAGTCCTGACGGTGTTTGATACCAACTATCTTCATACCCCTCACTTTCAGAACACATAGTCCTCCAAGCACTCGGTATGCAGGGAACCCACACATCCCCTAGAGAGACACAACTCTCAAAGATCTGCCAGAGATCACAATCTCCATGAACTATCTCCATACCCTCACGTCCCCAGTCCACGCAGTCCTAGCGAACGATCGGTATGCAGGGAACCCACACATCCCCTGGACGACTCAACACTAGACGTCTATAATGCACCTCTGACCGGAATTACCTCCTAAGGTCTCACATGATATTCCCCTCCCGGAATACCATCACAATCGTGATCATCACAGATCACCCGGACCATCCCTCACCTCGGATGTCCCTGCAGAGTCTCCCCGGAACTAGACAGTTCTAACCACCGTAAAACTTCTATTCCGAGACTCTCACCCACTCACACACACAAACCGTTAGAGTTCCCACCGAAACTGGCAAGTTCTATCCGCAATAAAACTTCCATTTCGGGGTTCTCTAACCACAAACACATGACTCTCAAAGTCAAACACATAAGAAAAACACTTTCTTATTCACTGGAAAAATGTCATAATCATTACAACTTAATGAAAATACAAAAATCCACAACCAAAAACCTCACCACACACGGTGATCACAACACAAAAACTGAAACTGGAAACCACAAAGAAAAACGAATTCACTCTTCTGCTTGCTTCTCGAACCACTTCTTGAACTTCGTTTTCATCTTTGCCTCTGGTTCCCAAGTCTCCTCCTGAATACCGTCACAGTCCCACAAGACTCTCAACAACGGCACTCTCTTCCGGCGCAGAACCTTGATACTTCTCTCAAGAATCCTAACCGGCCTCATCCCTAAAGTCAGATTTGGCTGAAGATCTGCAGGAATCGTTACTGGTACCTCCTCAGAAGCATGCAAGCATCTCCTGAGTTTCGAAGCGTGAAACACATCATGGAATTTCTCCATAATCGGAGGCAGCTCCAACCGATAAGCAACTGGTCCCACTCGCTCCACAACCCGGAACGGACCCATGTACCTCGTACTCAGCTTATCCTCGGATATGGACCTGTTCAGACCCCGCATCATCGCCATCTTGAGATACACTCGATCTCCGACTGCAAACTCCAACTCTTTCCTTCTCCTATCGGCATAACTCTTCTGCCGATCCTGAGCTTCTTTCATGTTCAGCTTCACAACACGGATCTTCTCCGTCGTCTCCTGAACAAAATCAGCCCCAAAGATGCTCCTCTCCCCCACTTGGTAAAGCATAGCGGAGTACGACATGGCCTCCCATACAACGCCTCAAAAGGAGCCATTCCGATACTCGCCTGAAAACTGTTGTTATATGCGAACTCCACCAAACTCAAGTGATCCGCCCAATGACCACCCCAATCCAGCACGCACATCCTTAACAGATCTTCCAGTGTCTGAATCGTCCTTTCGGACTGCCCATCCGTCTGCGGATGATTAGCTGTACTCATGTGTACCTTAGTGCCCATCTCAGCCTGAAAAGCTCTCCAGAACACTGACGCAAACCTCGGATCTCGATCCGACACAATACTCGCTGGCACTCCACGCAACCTCACAATTTCCTTCACATACTTCTTAGCCAAGATCTCCGCTCCGTCTCTCTTCTTAATGGCCAGAAAATGTGCTGACTTAGTCAGTCGATCCACAATCACCCAAATCGCGTCATAGGTCCGAGAAACCGGCAACCCTACCACGAAATCCATAGTGATCATGTCCTACTTCCACTCTGGAATGGGTAAATTCTGTAATAAGCCACTAGGAACCTGATGCTCAGCCTTCACTAACTGACACACATTGCAAGCTGCAACCCAATCTGCCACATCTCTCTTCTACCCGACCCAATGATAATATCGTTTCAGATCCCGATACATCTTACTCGCATGAGCTTCTCTCAGAATTTCCTACCTCAAGTCCTCATCCTTAGGAACATAGACTCGTCCATGCACTAAGATAGTCCCGTTAGCAGAAACCTGATACTCGGAACCAGTAGCCTTGGAGAGATCTAACAACACCGGATCCTGCTCCTGAGCTACTCGGATCCTGCTCAAAAGATCCGCCTGATCTGCCGCCGCTAGCCCCAACGGTTCCTCTGAAGTAACACACAACCTCAAAGTACTAAGCATGCTCACCAAAATCTCCACATCCCGCTCCTGAGATGAATCATACCTTCTCCGACTAAGAGCATCTGCTACAGTGTTAGCCTTACTAGGATGGTAAACAATGTCCAGGTCGTAATCGGCCAACAACTCTGACCATCGCCTCTGTCGTACATTTAAATTCTGCTGAGTAAAAATGTACTTCAGATTATGATGATCAGTGAACACCTGAACTCTGCCACCATACAAGTAAGACCTCCAGATTTTCAACGCGAAGATCACTACAGCCAACTCTAAGTCATGAACAGGATAATTGCCCTCATGCTTCCTCAACTGCCTTGAAGCATAAGCAATCACCTTACCCTGCTGCATCAGCACACAACCCAAGCCAACTCCCGAAGCATCTGTGTACACTACATAAGGCTCACCCGGTTCAGGTAACGCCAATACTGGTGTACTAGTCAACATCGTCTTCAGCTTCGCGAAACTCAACTCACAATCCGCCGACCACACGAAAGGAACATCCTTTCCCGTCAGCTTCGTCATAGACTGAGCCATACTCGCAAAACCCTTGATGAATCTCCGATAATAGCCTGCCAACCCAAGAAAACTCCTGATCTCAGTCGCGTTCCTTGGTCTAGGCCAATCTTGGATAGACAGAATCTTCGCCGGATCCACAGATACTCCTTCTGCAAAAACGATGTGACCCAAAAATCCCATCTCTCTCTGCCAGAAACTGCACTTACTCAACTTCGCAAACAGCTTCTGTTCCCGCAACTTCTCTAGAACTCTCCTCAAATGAACCTCATGTTCCTCCAGACTCTTCGAATATACGAGAATATCATCGATGAAAATGATTACGAACTCATCCAGATACTCCTGAAAAACTCCGTTCATCAACCTCATAAATGCCGCCGGTGCATTCGTCAACCCGAATGGCATTACTACAAACTCAAAATGCCCATACCGAGTCCTGAAAGCCGTCTTCCGAACATCTGCTTCGTCTATCGGAATCTGGTGGTAACCGGATGCCAAGTCAATCTTAGAGAACCAAGTAGCCCCTCTCAACTGATCTAACAACTCATCAATTCGCGGAAGAGGATACTTGTTCTTCACAGTTACTCGGTTAAGACCTCGATAATCGCTGCACAACCGGAAACTACCATCCTTCTTCTTCACAAACAACACCGGTGCTCCCCACGGTGAAGTACTCGGTCGAATAAAACCCTTCTCCAACAAATCTTCCAACTGCTTCTTCAATTCCGCTAACTCTGCTGGAGCCATTCGATAAGGCGCTTTAGACAACGGCGTCGTTCCGGGTTCTAACTCAATCGTGAAAGGATCCGACCGAGATGGCGGTAATCCCTGCAACGACTGAAAGACATCCTCGAAATCCCGAGCGACCCGAATATCTCTCACAGCAACCCCACCAACAGCCTCCGGCATTACTATCGTGGCCAGGTAAGCCTCACAACCTCTCTCAATCATCGCCTCAGCTTGAACAAGGGAGATCACGAGACTTCCTGAAGTCGGTCTTACTCCTTGATAAACCAACCTTCCACCTTCCCGTTCAAATACCACTCGACCCCGGTGACAATCCAGATGGACTCTGTACCGATTCAACCAATCCATACCAAGGATAACATCGTACAGCTCCACCGGACTAATCACTAAGTCCGCTGGCATTAACTCTCCCGCTACCAGAATATCCACCTCCTTCGCCCGGCCATGCGTAGCTAGGAATTCTCCTCCAGCAACCATAACCGGTCCAGTCCGCTCACCAGCGTCACTCCGGATACCACTCCTCTCGGCATGGTCCGGAGTAATGAAGCAATTCGATGCTCCAGAATCAAACAACACGTGGGATTCACACCCACCTACAAACAAGGTCCCTACACAATTCCCAAGTGCTAAGCAACCTAACTTTCTATCACAGGCAAACAATCTAACACAAGCACCAAGAAATCCTACACTACTGAATTTACAAAGTCTGAATTAGAAAGTTACCTGTGATCGGTCTCGAGCTCGGCTCTCCCGGCGCTGCAATAGCCGGCGGACGCTTCATCGCAGCGATCTGCTCCACAGGCTGTACCGCCCCATATTGCGCTATTGGCTGCACAACTGCCACTGCCATCTGCTGCAACTTGGGACAGTTCAACCTGAAGTGCCCCGGCTCTCCACACTGATAGCACGTCCGAGCCGCTCGAAACTCGCTCTGCTTCGGGCAACTCGCCTTCTTGTGGTCTAGACTACCACTAACGAAACAGCCTCGGCCACTCTGGCCCGATCCCGAAGCGCTTTCCCACTTCCTCTTCTGTCCATGTGCAGGCTTGCCGCCTTTGCCAGGACCTGCCTGCTGCACCTGCTGCTGCTGAGGCCTCCGAGGCTGAACAGCTGAAACTACAATCGCAGCCTGCTCCCTCAGATCCTCCTCGATCTGCGCAGCCACCTCTACCAACTCCACTCTAGACCCGAACCTGATGCCTCTGCACCGAGTCCGCAAATCTGGTCGAAGTCCTCGCAAGAACCTCCGAACCTGAGCCTGCTCATCCTCCAAGCTCCTACCAGCATAACCCAGGAGTCTGTTAAACTCCACGTCATACTCCTGCACCGACCTCGTGCCCTGAGTCAAGTCCAAGAACCTCTCCTCTAAACGATCCAACGCCTCTTGAGGAAAGAACTTGGAGTTGAACTCCATCACAAAATCTGACCACGCCATCGTAGTCTCGGCCCATCTAGCCGCTACACTCCTCCACCAGAGATGTTCATTACCGTCCAAATAATGGACCGCCAAGTCAACCTTGTATCCCTCGGGACACCTAATCGAACGAAAGTTCCGCTCCACCCTCATCCGCCACTCATCAGCCTCCTCAGGCTTCACACTGCCCGCAAAAGAACCCGTACCGATCCTCTGCATCTGCTCCATCATACGGATATATGACGGAACCTCCTCAGCAACTGCAGCCCTCGGCTGCACCTCTGCCACTCGTGGCACCACTGGAGCCTGCACTGGCACCGCACCCGGTAACCGCTCCAACAACTGTGTCAGCAGGTCAGCCAGACGGTCATCTCTAGCTTGGGCTACACCCACGGCCGCAACCGCACCCACAGCTGGACCAACACCACCAACACCACCAGCCTCAACGGGACCCAAACCAGCCCCTACAGAACCCACACTGGCCCCCATACTGGCAGTCACACTGGCAGTCTGACCATCATGCACCGACTGCTGACCTGCCGCAGGCCCATGCGCGGAACTCTGAGCCTCACTCACGACTGGCTCCTCAACGAATCCACGACCCCGGCCTCGGCCCCCACGACCACGCCCTCTAGCTCCTCTAGCCATCTCACTGCACTCACACGCAGACCAGCTAAGAACTAGAAAGACTCAAACACAACAATCAACACTTACCGTGGAATCTCTTTGAAGGCTCGAAGGAAGATGATCTAGAACCCCCAAACTCATAGAATTGCAATTTTACCAAATTCAATCCTAGCAGTTCTAGCCCGTCCTAAAACCGTAAGGGCTCTGATACCAAACTGAAACGACCCGACCTGTTTTTTTTTTTTAAACACATTAACCCTTGGTCTCGGACTAGCATTCTCATAAATGCTATCCTCAACAACCAAGCAACAACAAACAGACAACCAGCGGATAACAATAATAAACCAAGCATTTCATTCCATTAATCTAAACCAGTTCAACACAAATTCCACAAAAACCAACAACCTAACCAGGTTCTAAAACAGAAATGGAAAACATCAACAACACACAGCACGAAACCGAGACCCTAGATCATCTCCCTCTTTGTTGTCATGATTCCACGATCACAATTTGCCTTTACCTGCATCACATGGAAAAAAGAGATGCGTGAGTATTATCATAAATACCCAGTGAGACGGTCCTCCCATCTACGACTGCGCACACAGACGCGATGGATCCGCTCAGGCAAACACGCATCAAACAATCACACAAAACACAACAACGGCTCAACCACAGCCCAAACAGGCAGCCTGTCGATCGACACTACCACTAGGTGTCGATCGACAGCCCTGTTCACACTTGTCGATCGACACACCCACGGTGCCTGTCGATCGACAGCTCCACAGGACCCTGTCGATCGACACAACCACTAGGTGTCGATCGACAGCTCCTCGATCACCTGTCGAACGACACAACCTCTAGGTGTCGATCGACAGCTCTCGTGTGACCCTGTCGATCGACACACCCAAGTGCTGTCGATCGACAGGTCGTCGTAGATTCATGGGAAATCGATCATTATCCTCTCGGATCGATTCCCTCCTCTGTGTTAACACGAAACCTGCACAACAAACACAATCCAACAATCCATACACAACAAAACGAACAGAAACAACACCAATCATCACAATCAATCAATTCAACCTACCACCAAACAACCCTAACGAATCCACCGGCCCAGAAGCCATGGTCACGCACTCACCTTAGATTTTCGGATAGAATTTGCTGGATAATGAGGCTAGAAACAGATTCAGCTACATCACCACGAAATTCCTCTTCAAATCGATCAAGAATGAAACCCTAATCCACAAACTATCAAGAACAAGAGAACTCCTCTCAAAACTCATTGTTTCTGATTTTGGGACTTTGGTTCGCTCAAATGCGGCCAAAAACCCTTATATATGATGCCCTAGGGTTTTTCCCAAACCGGCCCGGTCCAATTGAACGACTTAAATCGAACCAGAAAACCAACCAATTCGGGCACCTGTCGATCGACATACACTAGGTGTGTCGATCGACAGCCCCTAAGAGCCCTGTCGATCGACAGACACCAAGTGTGTCGATCGACAGCCCCTCCATTTTCACAAAAAATGGTTCACGGGCGTCACAGACTCAATCACCATTACCCACATAATTGATCGTTGTTACCCACACTCGAATTTGTTCCTTTCCTTTCAATTTTGCTATATTATTTTTCTCTACGAATCTTTCTAAGTCTTTTCCGAGCTACTCTGTGTAAAAAGGCAAATAGGCGTAAGTTTCCTCATTAAAAAATGTGTTAGCCGCCACGGAAAACTACACATGTAATTGTTCTCGCTCTATCCCACGTAGTAAGCCAAAGGTAACCTTTCCCGCTTATTTTTCGAAGACAACCATACATTCTGACCAAGTAACTCTTCCCGTTACAATATTTGTCGACAATGATCCAACTCAGATCAAACACTCCTACCAAGGAAACGTCCTTTCCCAAGCAAATTGTCCATCGCGGTAACCGCCGTCTGAATTCCGACTGCGGTAAAAAAAACTCTTCCAATTTCCTAGCTCAGTTTCACTTATTTTTCCAAAAATACACAAAGGAAATCTCGTTTCTCGTTTAGTACTCAATCTTGAATATTTGTGTAAGCTTCGGATGTTAAACTCTGTCACATATCTAAAAAAGTTGTTAATTTAAATAACCACTTAGGTATAAAATAGCATGAAATCC
The DNA here is from genome assembly GCA_900128785.1 of Arabis alpina. Taxonomy (NCBI): domain Eukaryota; kingdom Viridiplantae; phylum Streptophyta; class Magnoliopsida; order Brassicales; family Brassicaceae; genus Arabis; species Arabis alpina. The sequence continues at coordinate 37,082,981 of LT669794.1, read as the reverse complement.
ATTGTTTCCCCTCTCTATTTTTCCAACTCTAAACAAAATCCTTAAACCCTAATTCCCAATTTTCAGTTTCATCTTCCCTTCTCAAAATCAAAATTTATTTTGGCGAGAGAGACAAGACCATTGCTTAGAAAGAAAGAAAATCTAATTTTTATAATAGGAAGTATTTGACGAGCACGCGCCGTGAAGCGTTGAGTTTGTACATAGATATATTAGGGGTGGGGAAAAGTACCTATAACTGAAAAAACCGGGCCAAACAAAGGGGTATCGGTGTGGTATTGGATCTTCTTAAAATACTTATTGGTTTCCATTCTTAAAGTCCATAGGTCTCAGTTTGATTTCGGTTTATACCCAATAACCAAATAAGACCGAAAATTTGAAATGAGTTATTAAATATATACACCAATTTAATTACTCAACCCAAATTTTGTTCTTTAGAGTCTAAAGAATTCCCTATTTGGCAATATATAATTATCATGAAATTAACATTAAATGTATACGAAAAAAAGCAACATGTTTTTATTTCTTTCCTATTCCATAAATAGATTTTGTACGTCTATGGTTTTATTACGACACAAAACTAAAACCCCTACTAGAAATCAAACACTTTAGTACCTGAAAATATGTCCATAAACCAAGCAAGTGTAAACAGAAGACTAGCAAAATATCGAGATGAAGAAAGGAGTAAAGAATCATTCAAAATTTGAACCTTCCACAAGGGACGGTAATAACAATATTGGATCGTTTATTTAAGGAGCTCGACATAGAGAAGGCAAAATTGGGGAATGAATCGAGACACGAAAAGGAGATAGACAAAATGTAGTGGAACTTTACTTCATAAGACTTGAGCATAGAGACATGAAATGTTTGTTGAGTTAGTGATAAATTATACGGATCCAGTTTCTCGAATCAACTTGCCATAGGTACCTTTACCTCTTGACCATGACTTAAGGGTTAACAATCCGTTCCATGACCACGAGTTGTGCTAGTCCAGACATGACTAATATCATATTAACACCCATAATTTCATAAATCATAATTTTATTTGTTTGTAACAAGCTTACAAGGTTTAACTTTGGCCAAAGCCTAGAATCTAAAAGAGTAAAAAGATACCGCAAGCATAATTTTATAAAAGACATCGGAAACCTACTTCTGATGGTCTTATAATTCCACACACCCACTAGTGGTTGCCTCCAAAGGCTTACACCCTAAACAAATGGAGTCATGAGTACTAATTACTCAGTGAGCCAAGGCTACCCTAACATGCATGATCAATTACCAACTCATACCCAGAATAACAATAAATAGGCAATCCATAAGCAATCACACAATAATAAGTCTGGGATGTCTTCTTGTTGGTATTGCACTATACTAAAATACTAGAACTTGGTTGGCACGAAAATAGCTACATAGAGAGACACTACAAGCCTCCGATTTCCAGCCTTCATCCTCACGCCACCTACAGAGCCACGTTTTGTATCACACTTCGCCGGCGACTTAAACGAATGGTTAAAAGCTAGTTTCGAAGATGAGATGAAGAAAAGAATAGCTCTTGAAGGTAACGTTTCTAAGCAAGAAAAATTGATTCCTACACCTGTGAGAGTAGTAAAGAAGACCGTTCCACACTTCTTCAAGAGATCATCAAAGAGAAGAATCGAAACTAGACAAGACGTTGATTTCGGAAGTCTTTCGCTTATCTTTAATTTTGGTAAAGATGAGGACAACGATGATGACTCCATTAGCCACCAATACTCACGTGTCTATGAAGCACACACACGTTGATTATATACAGCAGTTGGTCGTTCATGACGATGATTCAAGAGGCACAAAGATCATCAATATAGAGACAGACTTAGAGCCTTCTATTTAGAGAAGCTGTAGAGAGGGCAAAATCATGACCACCTACCTTTCGAACCAGGTGTATCGACTTCTATTTTATCCTTATCACTATTCTATTTTCATTTCTATTTTCTATTTTATTGAGTCCATCTCCCATATGTTGATTGCTTTCACTCCTAGTTGGTGTGAAGTAAGTCTGGGGGAATCATCTCGTTCTAATATCTTTTTCAGTTTTCTTATGCTCGAGTCATTTTAATGATTTTATTTTAGTCTTTTTTTAGTCTAAAACCTATGTTTGAACCATAATATTTCATGAGAATGTATGCTTTTTTAATATAATTTAGTAACCATTGTCGCAGGGTTTGAAACGACCCGACCCTTTTTTTTAAATCATTTAAACCTTGGTCTCGAAATAGCATTCCCATAAATGCTATCATCAACGACCAAGCAAAACACCCTGTTACATTCAGCGGATAACCAATAAACTAAACTAGTCAATGCCATTAACCAAAAGAACAATCCAAACAATAACCAATTCAATGCGTTCCAGAACTAAACCACAACCTAGGCAGTTCTACGCAACACATAAAACAAAAGCTAAACAACCAGGACCCTAGATCATCCTCCTCTTCGTAGCCATGATTCCATGAACACACTTTGCATTTACCTGCATCATATGGGAAAAAGAGATGCGTGAGTATTATCATAAATACCAGTTAGACGGTCATCCATCTACGACTGTGCACTCAGGGACGATGGACTGCTCAGGCAAACACACAAATCACACAGCATCAAAAACGGCTCAACACCCCAAAAACAGACGTGTGTCGATCGACACTACCACTAGGTATCGATCGAAACACTGGTCCAGTGTCAATCGACACAATGGTCTAGTGTCGATTGACACACCTCATTGGTGTCGATTGACACTCCACAGACCAGGTGCATGTGTCGATCGACAAACTCCCTCAGGTACCTGTATCGATCGACACACCTTAGTAGTGTCGATCGACACCGATCGCAGACTTGCCGGAATCGAACCTTCTCCTCTCTGATACGATTCCGAGCCTGTCTATAACCATCAACCTGCACATAAACCACAACAAACACCACAACAAGTGCACACAATCACGAAATCAACAATCCATGATCAATCAATACACACAAACCTATCACCACAAATCCCTAACGATCCATCGGCCCATAAGCCATGGTCACGCACTCACCTTTGATTCTTGGATAAAAACTGATGGAATTGAGACTAGACTCGATATCCATGACAACCACCACAAAATTCTACTCCAAAACACCCAAGAACAAAACCTTTCTCACAAAAACTCACAAGACAACAAGAGAAATTCTCTGAGACTCTTTTTCACTGATTGTGGCTTCTCTCTCGATCAGAATACGACCAAAAAGCCTAAATACGGATCCCTAGGTTCCTCAAACCGAACCAACTCAAACCGGCCGATTAAAAATCGAAACAAAAAACCGCTCATTAAGACTGTGTCGATCGACACTCCCTCTAAACAAACCGGCCTCAAGCCAAACCACGTGTGTCGATCAACACACCTCACTAGTGTCGATCAACACACCCTTCCAATTTCTCCAAAATTACGACTTACATACTAAACAAGTAAAAAACTCTTTGGTCACTTTGCCTTTTTGACGACTGGTTGTTACTCTAATTAAATTACCTATATATATTGTTGGGTGATTTAGTCTGCAACAAGTGAAGTGATCTCCAAATGGCAGTAGAATTTAAATTTTGTGTATTTTGCAGAAAAAACTCAAAAGCCCCAACACGGACTTCCTTATCCACGGTGAGGTTCTAGATCAGATTGTTCGACGAGACTTAGCAATTTTTGAGTTTTTCCTTTATTTAATATTTTCAGCGTTTTATTCGTTTTAAAAATGATTTTTCAAGCATAAAACCTTTACTTAGATTAAAACGTGAGGTTCAATAACAATGAGAGTTTGTAAATAAGGTACTACATTGTAGAAGACCAATTACACTGATATAAACCACCATGCTTCTTCTCTTGACTTAGTCACTTTGGATCAAACATTACCATGGTTTGAATCTCTTTACATGCATTAGAAGGGAGGCATAAGCAACAACAAAATTTAGGGAGAGCTGTCGTCTTGTCCGACTTAGTCACATAGTTGATACTACAATCAAACCATCAATTTAATTAGTAAGTTATGTTTATTAACAATCACACTTCAAGACTAATAATCCCAAGTCACTCGAGCAGTCTTCCCGCTACCAGACAAGCCTTAGGGAGCATCACTGCTCCTAAGCGTCTTGTCTAATCTATACTCTCAATGTAAGGAATCGAACATCGAGACCGAGCTAGCTGAAATCATAAAAGAAATAAGCAAACAGTCGAAACCACGTAAACAATCAAGACTCAATGAATCTATGCAAGAAAACGACCTTATACTTAACTCCACGGCCATGCACTCACTTTAATCACTTGGATTCGATGATTGCATCAGTCCAATTTAGTTCTGACACCTGTTGCAATAATGGATCGTTGAATCCTCGACCGTCGAACACCCAATGTCCCACAGAGTCGATCACCGTTACACACATAATTATCACCGTTACCCACACTCGAGTTTTTTCCTTTCGACTCAATTTTGCTATATCATTTTTCTCTATGAATCTTTCTAAGTCTTTTCCGAGCTACTCTGCGTAAAAATTCAATTATGCGTAAGTTTCCTCATTAAAAGTTTTGTTAGCCGCCACGGAAAACTACACATGTAATTGTTCTCGCTCTTTCCCACGTGGTAAGCCAAGGGTAACCTCTCCCGCTTATTTTTCAAAGCCAACCATACATTCTGGCAAAGCAATTGTTCCCATCAAAACAATTACAATATTTGTCGACAATGATCCAACTCAGATCAAACACTCCTAACACGGAAACCTCCTTTCCCAAGCAAAACTGTACATCGCGGTAACCGATGTCTGAATTCCGACTGCGGTAAAAAAAAAACTCTTCCAATTTCCTAGCTCAGTTTCACTTATTTTTCCAAAAATACACAAAGGAAATCCTGTTTCTCGTTTAGTACTCAATCATGAATATTTGTGTAATCTTCGGATGTTAAACTCTGTGACATATCTATAAAAGTTGTTAATTTAAATTACCACTTCGGTTTAAAATAAAATAAAATCCATTGTTTACCCTCTCTATTTTTTCCAACTCTAAACAAAATCCCTAAACCCTAATTCCCAATTTTCAGTTTCATCTTCCCTTCTCTTCCCTTCTCAAAATCAAAATTTATTTTGGCGAGAGAGACAAGACCATTGCTTAGAAAGAAAGAAAATCTAATTTTTATAGTAGGAAGTATTTGACGAGCACGCGCCTTGAAGCGTTGATTTTGTACATTGATATATTAGGGGTGGGAAAAAGTACCTATAACTGAAAAACCGGGCCAAATAAAGGGGTATCGGTGCGGTATTGGATCCTCTTAAAATACTTATTGGTTCTCATTCTTAAAGTCCATAGGTCTCAGTTTGGTTTCGGTTTATACCCAATAACCGAGTAAGACCGAAAATTTGAAATGAGTTATTAGATATATACACCCATTTAATTACCCAACCCAACTTTTGCTCTTTAGAGTCTAATGTTGTCCCTATTTGGCAATATATTATTGGTTCTCATTCTTAAAGTCCATAGGTCTCAGTTTGGTTTCGGTTTATACCCAATAACCGAGTAAGACCGAAAATTTGAAATGAGTTATTAGATATATACACCCATTTAATTACCCAACCCAACTTTTGCTCTTTAGAGTCTAATGTTGTCCCTATTTGGCAATATATTATTATCATGAAATTAACATTAAATGTATACGAAAAAAAACAACATGTTTTAATTTCTTTCCTATTCTAGAAATAGATTTTGTACGTCTATGGTTTTATTACGACACAAATCTAAAACCCCTACTAGAAATCAAACACTTTAGCACCTGAAAATATGTCCATGAACCAAGCAAGTGCAAACAGAAGAGTAGCAAAATATTGAGATGAAGACAATTCAAGCTTACGAAAGTAGAATGATAACATCCTCAAAACATAAATCCAAATGTTACAAAGAGATGAACTAAATCATTAATTTGTGTGATGCTGAAGTGGAATTTTGTTTTCTCTCAAACCGTCAAGGCTTACTCTTTCACAAATTCATCTATGAAGAAAGTAGCCGGCCAGTTAAAGAATCGTTCAAAATTTGAACCTTCCACAAGGGACGGTAATAACAATATTGGATCATTTATCAAAGCTTGTAAGAAGAAATATATAAAAACCTAATGAAAATATATGGATTTATTTAAGGAGTTCGACATAGAGAAGGCAAAATTGGGGAATGAATCGAGACATAAAAAGGAGATAGACAAAATGTAGTCGAACTTTACTTCATAAGACTTGGGCATAGAGACACGAAATGTTTGTTGAGTTAGGGGATAAATTATACGGATCCAGCTTCTTGAATCAACCTGCCAGAGGTACCTTTACCTCTTGACCATGACTAAATGGTTAACAATCCGTTCCATGACCACGAGTTGTGCTAGTCCAGACATGACTAATATCATATTAACACCCATAATTTCATAAATCATAATTTTATTTATTTGGAACAAGCTTACAAGGTTTAACTTTGGCCAAAGCTTAGAATCCAAAAGAGTAATAAAAAGATACCACAAACATAGCTTTATAAAAGACATCGGAAACCTACTTCTGATGGTCTTATCATTCCACACACCCACTAGTGGTTGCCTCCAAAGGCTTACACGCTAAACAAATGGAGTCATGAGTACTAATTACTCAGTGAGCCAAGGCTACCCTAACATGCATGATCAATTACCAACTCATACCCAAAATAACAATAAATAGGCAATCCATAAGCAATCACACAATAATAAGAGAATGCACATGTGAAAACATATAACTTAACCACAACAATTCAAAAGACCCAATTCTATAAGTTTTGGCTATCTCTTCACGCCATCTTATATGTAAGAGAGAAATTGTATTTTCCTCCCTTACAAGGACATACCAGCCTTGAGTGATGGTAACACACACTTTGACCCTCCTTATTCCACTTGGTGGTAACACACACTTTCAAACGAGGTGTATCGACTTCTATTTTATCCTTATCACTATTCTATTTTCATTACTATTTTCTATTTTATTGAGTCCATCTCCCATATGTTGATTGCTTTCACTCCCAGTTGGTGTGAAGTAAGTCTGGGGGAATTTTCACGTTCTAATATCTTTTTCAGTTTTCTTATGCTTGAGTCATTTTAATGATTTTATTTGAGTCTTTTTTGGTCTAAAAACTATGTTTGAACCATAATATCTCATCAGAATGTATGCTTATTTTAAAATATAATTTAGTGACTATTGTCGCAGGGTTTGTTGAAACCTTGACTGGAATTTCCTTAGAAGATATCATTTTGCTTTATCTTTAACTAATTTTATTTTTGATTACTTTACACTAAAGCATCTATTGTTTCTCATTGGAGGAGTTAGATCAAGGAAACAAATTATACATTCAAGACATCTTTTTCCCTTTTTACCACCCTTTGTTTTTTTGAACGGCCAACTTTTGTTTAGTTGGTACCACACTTATATCCTTAAACTATTTCTCAGACCTCATGCACTCTTGTTTCCCATTTCATATATACATATATATGCAAAAACGTTGGAGAGAAAGAGGATCGATGTGACACCCGTGAACCATTTTTTTAGGAAAATGGAGAGCTAGATGGTGGTTATGAGTTATGAGCAATAAATGTCTAAGACGGGTCTATATGCATAGGACGGATGTGAGCCTCGAGAGGGTCTGGGCGATGTAGTCTCCGTTGTTACTGGCAAGTTGGCCATGTGGTTAGCCTTAAGGGTTGTGTTTGAGGATTCGAGGACGAATCCAGTTTTAATGGGGGAGAATTGTGACACCCGTGAACCATTTTTTTATGAAAATGGAGGGGCTGCTGATCGACACACGTGGTGTATGTTGATCGACAGGGTCCTTAAGGGCTATCGTTCAACACCCATGGTGTGACGCCCGTGAATCATTTTTGAGAAAATTGGAGGGGCTGTCGATCGACACACGTGGTGTCTGTCGATCGACAGGTACCCGAATTGGTTGGTTTTCTACTTCGATTTAAGTCGTTCAATTGGACCGGGCCGGTTTGGAGAAACCCTAGGGCTTCATATTTAAGTCTTTTTGGCCGCATTTGAGCGAACCAAGCCTCAAAAATTAGCAGAGAAAGAGTTGAGAGGAGTTCTCTTATTTCTGTTAGGGTTTTTGAGTTAGGGTTTCGTTCTTAATCGATTTAAAGTGGAATTTCGTGGGGGTTGTAGCTGAATCCGTTTCTGGCCTCAATATCCAGCAAATTCTACCCGAAAATTTAAGGTGAGTGCGTGACCACGGCTTCTGGGCCGGTGGATTCGTTAGGGTTGTGTGGTGGTAGGCTTGAATTGATTGATTGATCTTGTTTGTGTTGAATCTGTCTGTGAATTGTATGTGGATTGTTTGGATTGTGTTTATTTGTGCAGGTTTTGTGTTAACGCAGAGGAGGAATCGATCCAAGAGGATATTGGTCGATTTCCTATAAATCTGCGACTGCCTGTCGATCGACAACACTTGGGTGTGTCGATTGACAGAACAACACGAGCGCTGTCGATCGACACCTAGTGATTGTGTCGATCGACAGGTGGTCGAGGAGCTATCGATCGACACCTAGAGGTTGTGTCGATTGACAGGGTGTTGTGGAGCTGTCAATCGAGAGGCACTCAGGTGCGTCGATCGACAGGTATGAACTTGGGTGTCGATCGACACCTAGTGGTAGTGTGGATCGACAGGCCGCCTATTTGGGCTGTGGTTGAGCCGTTGTTGTGATTTGTGTGATGACTTGATGTGTGTTTGCCTGAGCGGATCCATCGCGTCTGAGTGCGCAGTCGTAGATGGGATGACCGTTTCACTGGGTATTTGTGATAATACTCACGCATCTCTTTTTTCCATGTGATGCAGGTAAAGGCAAATTGTGATCGTGGAATCACGGCTAAGAAGAGGGACATGATCTAGGGTCTCGTGTTGGGTGTCTCATGTTGTTTTCATTTCGTTTTAGAACGGCTGTTAGGTTGCTGGTTTTGTGGAACTTTTTGATTTGGAATTTATTGTTGAACCGGTTTAGCTATTTTAATGAAATTGATTGCTTGGTTTAATTGTTTAAGTTATCCGTTGTTATTTTATTGTTTGCTTGGTTGTTGAGGATAGCATTTATGGGAATGCTAGTCCGAGACCAAAGGCTTCTTGTTTAAAAAAAAAAAAATGGGTCGGGTCGTTTCACATGGTGTGTGTCGATCGACAGGTCCTTATTTGGTCGGTTTTATGGTTCGATTTTAATTGTTCAATTGGACCGGGCCGGTTTAGGGGAAAAACTATGGTTCGTATTTAAGCCTTTTTGGCGGCATTCTGATCGAAACCAAGTCTCAAAATTAGTGGAAAAGAGTCTGAGAGGAGTTTCTCTTATTCCTGATAGTTTTGTGAATTAAGGTTTTGTTCTTGGTCGTTTTGGAGTGGAATTTCGTGGTGGTTGTAGCTGATTTCGTTTCTAGCCTCAATTCCCATCAATTTCTATCAAAAATCCAAGGTGAGTGCGTGACCATGGCTTATGGTGAAACAACCCGACCCGTTTTTTTTTTAACAATACATTAAACCCTTGGTCTCGGACTAGCATTCCCATAAATGCTATCCTCAACAACCAAACAAAACACACAGAACATACTACAGCGGATAACCAACAATTCAAACCAGATGAAACTAAATAAAAATTTCCATTTAAAATTTATTAAACCGGTTCAACACAAATCCAATCAAATTCTAGAACAACACGAAGCACGAAACTCGAGACCCTAGATCATCTCCCTCTTCGTAGCCGTGATTCCACGATCACAATTTACCTTTACCTTAGATTTCCGATAGAATTCGCTGGATATTGAGGATAGAAACGAACTCAGCTACAACCACCACGAAATTCCACTCCAAATCGATCAAGAACGAAAACCTTAACTCAAAAACCCTAACAGAAACAAGAGAACTCCTCACAACTCTTTTTCTGCAGATTTGAGACTTGGTTTCGCTCAGAATGCGGCCAAAAAGCTTATATACGAAGCCCTAGGGTTTCCCCAAACCGGCCCGGTCCAACTGAACGACTTAAATCGAACCAGAAAACCGACCAATTTAAGTACCTGTCGATTGACAGACACTAGGTGTGTCGATCGACAGCCCTTAAGAGCCTTGTCGATCGACAGACACCACGTGTGTCGATCGACAGCCCCTCCATTTTTCTCAAAAAATGGTTCACGGGCGTCACAATTCTCCCCCACTAAAACTGGATTCGTCCTCAAATCCTCAAACACTACCCACCAAGCTACCCCCTGACCAACCCGCCAGTAACACCGGAGACTACATCTCCCAGACCCTCTTGAGGCTCACATCCGTCCTACGCATATAGACCCGTCTCAGACATTGATTGCCCATAGCTCATAACTCATAACCACCATCTAGCTCTCGGTGCCTAGTACCAACCCACCTCAGTCCGCGCAGTCCTGACGGTGTTTGATACCAACCATCTCCACACCTCAAACCATCAAGACACACAGTCTATCAAGCTCTCGGTATGCAGGGAACTCACTATCCCCTGGAGAGACGTGTCTCTCAAAGATCTGCCAGAGGTCGCAACCTCCCAAAACTATCTCCATACCCTCACGCTCTCAGTCCTCGCAGTCCTGACGAATGATCGGTATGCAGGGAACCCACTATTCCCCGGAGAGACGCATCTCTCAAGATCTGCCGGAGACTCATCTCCAAGAAAGAACCCATGTCTATCTCTGAGCTATGCAATCAATTCCTAACGTCTATAATGCACCTCTAACCGGAACTACCTCCCAATGTCTCAATATGATACTCCCAACCCATAATACCATCACACACATGATCATCACAGATCATCTGGACCATCCATCACACCGGATGTCCCCGCAGAGCCTCTCCGGAACTAGACAGTTCTAACCACCGTAAAACTTCTATTCCGAGACTCTCCCACACATACACACACAAACCCGTTAGAATTCCACAGAAACTGGCAAGTTCTACCCACAATAAAACTTCCATTCCGAGGTTCTCTAACCACAAGCACATGACCAATACCCAGATCATCTGGACAACCCATCACACAGGGTGCCCCTACTAGAGTCTCCTTGAAATAGACAAGTTCTAACCACTATAAGACTTCTATTTCGAGATCCTCCAACCACCTACTCAAGGCTAACAAAGCCGAAACAGAAGAACCTCATGGCTACAATACCATTCATCCACACTCATGGCTACCACAACCACCACACTCACATCATAAGAACTACACATCTTATGAAACCGGAAGAATGTCATAATCGTTTCGACTCCACGAAAATACATAATTCCAACCACATCACCACACCTGGTGATCACTACCAAACCAGACATTGGAACCCATGAGACCCAGTTCACTTCCCGGCTTGCTTCACAAACCACAATCGAACCTTGTCTCATTTTAACCTCTGGTTCTCAAGTCTCTTCCTGGACACCGTCACAATCCCACAAGACTCTCGACAACGGCCCCCTTTTTCCGGCGCAAGATCCTGGCACTTCTCTCAAGGATCCTTACCGGCCTCAACTCAACCGCCAAAAACTGAAGATCTGCAAGAGTCCTCACCACTACCTCCCAAGACCCATGTAGACACTTCCTGAGCTTCGACACATAGAAAACTCAAGAAAGTTCTGCATGATCTGAGGTAGCTCCAAACAATAAGCAACTGGTCCCACTCGCTCCACCACCCGGAACGAGCCCATAAACCACCAACTAAGCTTATCCTCTGCAATGGATATGTTTGAACCCTGCAACATCTCCACTTAAACTCTAGCTCATTCCTCCTTTTATCGGCATAACTCTCAGCCGATCAAGAGCGTCTTTCAAGTTCAGTTCGCAACCCGGATCTTCTCCGTCGTCTTCTGAACAAGATATGCACCATATATGCTTCTCTCCCCAACTTGGATCTAGCATAAAATGTGTGACATGGCCTCCCATATAAAACTCAAAAGGAGCCATACCACTACTGGCCTGAAAGCCCTTACAAACTCAGAAGTGCACCTCGGATCTCTGTCTGACACAAAACTCGCTAGCACTCCAAGCCACCGCACTAACTCGCTCACATATTTCATAACCAGCACCACTGCTCCCTCAGTTTTCCTAATGGTCAAAAAATGTGTTAACCTAGACAGACGATCCGCAGTCACTCAAATAGCAACATGAGTCCAAGAAACTGGCAACCCTGCCGCAATATCTAAGGAAACATGCCCCACTTCCCCTCTGGAATGGGTAAACAACCCCCACCAACTAGCAACTTATAGCAAATAGCGACCTAATTAGCCACGTCTTTCTTCATCCCGACTCAGAGATAGTACCGTTTCCGATCACTATGCCTCTTTGTCGCTTCCGGATGAATAGGAAACATGCTCTCATTAGCCCCTCACAGAAATCTCTTGCCTTAAACTTCAACCTTAGGCACACAGACTCACACGTGCCCTAAGATAGTTTCAAAAGTCGGGACCTAATAACCAGAAGCTTCAACCTTAGAAGAATCCACGAACCCTGATCCTTCTCTTGAGCTACTCGAAGCGTGCTCAAAAGGTTTACCTGATTAGTTGTCTCCAGCCCCAACGGCTCTCGTGAGATAACGCACAACCTCAACGTATCAATCTCACTCACCATACTTCCACAGCATGCTCTTCAGCCAAAGCATACCGCCTCCGACAAAGAGCATCCACCTCCAGCTAAGTTCACCACGATGGTAAATTATAACAGAACTCAATATGTTACAACTCCACCCATCACTTCCGCCTCAAATCCCAAGACCACACAAAAGAACCTACTCCTCTAACCGCTTGGTCATAGATTGAGCCATACTCGCAAATGCCTTTTGATGCAACTCCTGAAATAACCTGCCAACCCGAGAAAACTACTAATCTTAGTTGCATTACTCGGTCTAGGCCAGATCTCAGATAGATTACATCTTAAGTGGATCCACAAAAACTCCATCTGCTGAACAATAAGACCCTGAGAAACCCATTTCCCTTGCCAAAAACTACACCTGCTCATCCTATCAAACTGCTTATGCTCTTGCAACTTCCCCAAAACTGCCCTCTCCTTGCTCATGCTGCCCAGAACTCTTCGAATACACCAAGATACCATCAATGAAGTTAAATCACGAACTCATCCAGATATTCCTGAAAGGCTTCGCTCATCAACCTTATAAACGCAGCTAGTGCATTCGTCAACCCGAAAGGCATCACCACAAACTCAAAATGCCTATACCGACTCATGGAAGCCGTCTTCGTGACATCTGCCTCATCGATAGGAATCTCGTGATAACCGGATGCCAAGTCAACTTTGAAGAACCAAGTAGCCCCTCTCAACTGATCCAACAACTCATTAATTCTCGGAAGAGGATACTTGTTCTTCACAGTGACTCGGTTAAGCCCTCGATAATCGAAGCACAACCGGAAACTACCACAATTCCTCATTACAAACAACACCGGTTCTCCCTACGGTTAAGTACTCGACCGAAAGAAACCCTTAACTCAACAAACCCTCTAGCTGCCTCATCAGTTCTACCAATTCTGTTAGAGCCCTCCGGTAAGGTGCCTCAGATAACGACGTCGTCCCAGGCTCTAACTCAATCGTGAAAGGATCCGACCGCGACGATGGTAATCCCTGCAACGACCGAAAGACATCCTCACAGTCCTGGACAACCCGAATATCCTCACTAAAACCTCATCTACAGACTCCGCCAGCACAATAGTCTCCAAGTAAGCCTCGCAACCCCTCAGTCATAGCCTCAGCCTAGACCCGAGAGATCATGAGACTCTCAGAAGTCGGTCTCACTCCCTCATAAACCAAACTTCCTCCACCATGCTCAAACACAACACGACCCCGGTGACAATCCAGATGAACTCTGTACTGATCAAGCCAATCCGTACACATGATGCCATCATACAGTTCCGCTGGCATCAACTCACCAGGCACTAGAATCTGCACGCCTCTCGCCCGGCCATGAGTAACTAGTAACTTTTCTCCCACTTACTCTTTTGTCCTTGTGCAGGCTTACCGCTATGCTAGGTATTACCTGCTACTGAGACTTAATAGACCGAACAGCTAGGCTAACCACCACAGCCTACTCCCTCAAGCCTCCACAACGCCTCCAGCAGTCTCAACCAACTATGCTCTCGTAGCATTCATGGACACTCCGCACCGTGTCCTCAAACTGATCGAAGTCCTCTCAAGAACCTCTTACCACCATGAACCATGAGTCGGTTAAACTCCAAATAATATCCACAAACTGATCTCTCTCACACATCCAGTTCCAGACACCTCGTCTCTAAACGATCCGCAGCCTCTCGAGGAAAGAACTTGGCATCACACTTTGCCCAAAAGTCCACTCAGGCCAACTCTACCTAAACCCTCCTAGCTACAACACAACACTCGCAAAGAATCCTACACCAATTCTCTGCACCAGTTCCCTTATCCGCAGATAAGACGGAACCCTACCAACAACCGCAGCCCTCAGCCGCACTTCTGCCACTTGTGGCCACACTGGAGCCTAACTGGCACCGCACTCTGTAACCGCTCCCACACTGCTGAAGCCAATCCGCCAGACGATCATCTCGACGCTGAGCCCACCCGCTGCCGCACCCGCACTACCAACCTCACGAGGACCCACACCAGCCCCCGAAAGCCAACCTAGGACCACACTATCCCCACCAGCCCTCACACTTGGTTGCACGCTGGCAGTCTCAATGGCGCTCAAGCCATCTTGAAGCGTCTACGGATCGCTCTCAGCCACATGCGCAACACTGTGAGCCGCACTACCAGCAAACTCACTCACTAGTACCCGCCACCACAACTACTGTAACATATCTGTCAAACGATCATCTCGTCACCTGGACTCCTCCTGCGGACGCACCCGAACAGCGAGCGAATCCAGCACTAGCTTGAGTACCAGCCCTGGCCCCACAGCCCTCACACTGGCTCTCACATGGGCACTCCCAATGGCACGCACGCTAATACCCAGACCCTCCTGATACGTCTACGGATCTGCCACAGTCTCAAACGTGGAACCCTGAGCCGCATCTCCAGCCGACTCACTCACTGGTCCCCGACTTTCACAGACACCCCGGCCCCCATGGCCACATTCTCTAGTACCTCTAGCCCACACCATGCACTACCACAGTACACAAGCTACACACTAGAGAACAACAAACAAAACACACATCACACTTACCGTGGAATCTCTTTGACGGCTCGAAAGAAGATGATCTAGAACCCCCAAAATCATAGAATTGCAGATTTATCCAAATTACAATCCTAGCAGTTCTAGCCCGTCCTAAAACCGTAAGGGCTCTGATACCAAACTGAAACAACCCGACTCTTTTTTTTTAACAATACATTAAACCCTTGGTCTCGGACTAGCATTCTCATAAATGTTATCCTCAACAACCAAGCAAAACACACAGAACATACTACAGCGGATAACCAACAATTCAAACCAGATGAAACTAAATAACAATTTACATTTATAATTTATTAAACCGGTTCAACACAAATCCAATCAAGTTCCAGAACTAACCATCAACCTAGCCAGTTCTAATAACAATAACTGAAAACAACACAAAGCACGAAACTCGAGACCCTAGATCACCTCCCTCTTCGTAGCCGTGATTCCACGACCACAATTTGCCTTTACCTTAGATTTCCGATAGAATTCGTTGGATATTGAGGCTAGAAACGAACTGAGCTACAACCACCACAAAATTCCACTCCAAATCGATCAAGAACGAAAACCCTAACTCAAAAACCCTAACAGAAACAAGAGAACTCCTCTCAACTCTTTTTCTGTAGATTTGAGACTTGGTTTCGCTCAGAATGCGGCCAAAAAGCTTATATACGAAGCCCTAGGGTTTTCCCAAACCGGCCTGGTCCAACTGAACGAGTTAAATCGAACAAGAAAACCGACCAATTTAAGTTCCTGTCGATCGACAGACACTAGGTGCGTCGATCGACAGCCTTTAAGAGCCATGTCGAGCGACAGACACCACGTGTGTCGATCGACAGCCCCTCCATTTTTCTCAAAAAATGGTTCACGGGCGTCACAATTCTCTCCCACTTAAACTGAATTCGTCCTCGAATCCTCAAACAGTACCCACCAAGCTAACCCCTGGCCGTCCACCAAGGCGAATTGTGATCGTGGAATCACGGCTACGAAGAGGGAGATGATCTAGGGTCTCGTGTTTGGTGTTGTTTTCAGTTATTGTTGTTAGAACTAGCTAGGTTGGTGGTTAGTTCTGGAACTTGTTTGGATTTGTCGTTGAAATGGTTATCTTGAGTTTTAATGGAACTCAGTAGTTTGGTTTTATTTGTTATCCGCTGTCGTTTGTGTTTTGGTTGCTTGGTTGTTGAGGATATCATTTATGGGAATGCTAGTCCGAGACCAAGGGTTTATTGTTTTAAAAAAAAATGGGTCAGGTAGTTTCAGTTTGGTATCAGAGCGATACAGTTTTAGGACGGGCTAGAACTGTTAGGATTGTTAATCTGGTAAAATTGACAATTATGTGGGTTTGGGGGTTCTAGATCATCTTCCTTCGAGTCTTCAAAGAGATTCCACGGTAAGTGTTGTTTGTTTTGTGTTTTGTTCTTTAGTGCTTAGCGTGGTCTGAGACCGACTTCTGAGAGTCTCGTGATCTCTCGGGTATAGGCTGAGGCTATGACTGAAGGGTTGCGAGGCTTACTTCGAGACTGTTTTGCTGGCGGAGTCTGTAGGTGAGGTTGTAGTGAGGGATATTCTGGTTGTCCAGGACTGTGAGGATGTCTTTCGGTCGTTGCAGGGATTACCGTCGTCGTGGTTGGATCCTTTCACGATTGAGTTAGAGGCCGGAACGACGTCGTTGTCTAAGGCGCCTTATCGAATGGCTCCAGCGGAGTTGGCAGAATTGAAGAGGAAGTTGGAGGATTTGTCGGAGAAGGGTTTTATTCGGTCGAGTACTTCACCGTGGGGAGAACCAGTGTTTTTTGTGAGGAGGAATTGTGGTAGTTTCCGGTTGTGCTTCCATTATCGAGGGTTTAACCGAGTCACAGTGAAGAACATGTATTGTCTTCCGAGAATTGATAAGTTGTTGGATAAATTGTGAAGGGCTACTTGGTTCTTCAAGGTTGACTTGGCATCCGGTTAACACCAGATTTCTAATTATGAGGTGGATGTCAGGAAGACGGCTTTCTTGACGAGTTATGGGCAGTATTAAGTTAGTGGTGATGCTGTTTGGGTTGACAAATGCACCAGTTGCGTTTATGAGGTTGATGAGCGAAACCTTTCAGGAGTATCTGGATGAATTCGTGATTAACTTCATCGATGGCATCTTGGTGTATTCGAAGAGTACTGGGGAGCATGAGCAAAGAGAGAGCAGTTTTGGGGAAGTTGCAAGAGCAAAAGTTGTTTGCTAGGTTGAGCAAGTGCATTTTCTAGCAAAGGAAAGGGGTTTTCAGGGTCTTACTATTTCTATAGATGAAGTTTCTGTGGATCCAGTCAAGATGCAATCTATTTGAGATTTGGCCTAGACCGGGAATGCCTCTGGGATTAGTAGTTTTCTCAGGAGTTGTATCAAAAGGTTTTGCGAGTATGGCTCAACCTAGGACCAATCGGTAAGAGGAGTAGGTTCCTTTTGAGTAGTCTTTGGTCTAGGAGGGGAAAGTAATGGGTGGAGTTGTAGCAGATTGGGATCTGTTTATAGTTTACCCTCGTGGTGAACTTAGCTAAAGGCGGATGCTCTTAGTCGGAGGTGGTATGCTTTGGCTGAGGAGCAGGATGTGGAGGTATGGTTGAGTGAGATTGGTACGTTGAGGTTGTGCGTTATCTCACGAGAGCCGTTGGGGCTGGAGACATTTAATCAGGCAAATCTTCTGAGCGTGTTCGAGTAGCTCAGGAGAAGGATCAGGGTTGGTGGATTCTTCTTAGGTTAAAGGTTCTGGTTATCAGGTCTCGGCGATTGAAACTATCTTAGGGCACTGGTGAGTCTGTGTGCCTAAGGTTGAGGTTTGAGACATAAGATTTCTGTCAGGGGCTCATAAGAGCATGTTTCTCTATTCATCCGGAAGCGACAAAGAGGCATAGTGATCGGAAACGGTACTATCTCTGAGTCAGGATGAAGAAGGACGTGGCAAATTAAGTCGCAGCTTGCGATAAGTTGCCAGTTGGGCATGTTTCCTTAGATATTGCGGCAGGGTTGCCGGTTTCTTGGACTCATGTTGTTATTTGAGTGACTGTACATTGTTTATCTATGTTAGCACATTTTCTGACCATTAAGGTAACCGAGGGAGCAGCGGTTCTAGTTATGAAATATGTGAGTGAGTTAGTGCGGTTCCTTGGAGTGCTAGCGAGTTTTGTGTCAGACAAAGATCTGAGGTGTACTTCTGGGTTTGTGAGGGCTTTCAGGCCAGTAGTGGGATGGCTCCTTTTGAGTTTTTTATGGGAGGCCATGTCGCACTTTTTATGCTAGACCCAAGTGGGGAAGAAGAGCATATATGGTACAGCTCTTGTTCAGAAGACGACGGAGAAGATCCGTATTGTGAACTGAACATGAAAGAGGCTCTAGATCGGCCGAGGAGTTGTGCCGATGAGAGGAGGAATGAGTTAGAGTTTAAGGTGGGAGATAGAGCGTATCTCAGAGTGGAGATGTTGCAGGGTTCTAGCAGATCTATTGCAGATGATAAGCTAGGGCACTGGTTTCATGGGCTCGTTCCGGGTGTTGGAGCGAGTGGGGCCAGTTGCTTATCATTTGGAGCTACCTCAGATCATGCAGAACTTTTTTGAGTGTTCCATTTGTCGAAGCTCAGGAAGTGTCTACATGGGTCTTGTGAGGTAGTGGTGAGGATTCCTGCAGATCTTCAGTTTTTGGCGGTTGAGTTGAGGCCGGTAAGGATCCTTAAGAGATGTGTCAAGATCTTGCGCCGGAAAAGGGTGCCGTTGTCGAGAGTCTGGTGGGACTGTGACGGTGTCCAGGAAGAGACTTGGGAACCAGAGTTAAAGATGAGAAAAGGTTCGGTTGTGGTTTGTGAAGCAAGCCGGGAAGTGAACTGGGTCTCATGTGTTCCAATGTCTGGTTTGGTAGTGATCACCAGGTGTGGTGATGTGGTTGAAATTATGTATTTTCGTTTGAGTTGAAACGATTATGACATTCTTGCGGTTTCATAAGATGTGTAGTTCTTATGATGTGATTGTGGTGGCTGTGTAGCCATGAGGTTCTTGTGTTTTGGCTATGGTACCCTGGAGTAGGTGGTCGGAGGATCTCGAAATAGAAGTTTTATAGTGGTTAGAACTTGTCTATTTCGGAGAGACTCTAGCAGTGGCACCCAGTGTGATGGATTGTCTGGATGACCTGGGTATTGGTCATGAGTGTGTGGTTAGAGGACCTTGAAATGGAAGTTTTATAGTGAGTAAAACTTGCCAGTTTCGGAGGAACTCTAACGGGTTAGGTGGTCGGAGGATCTCGAAATGGAAGCTTTATACTAAGTAGAGCTTGCCAGTTTCAGTGGAACTCTAACGGGGCATATGTGTTATGCGTTTAGAGAGTCTCAGAATAGAAGTTTTACTGTGGGTAGAACTGTCTAGTTCCAGAGGGACTCTGCAGGGACATCTGGTGTAAGGATGGTCCAGATGATCTAAGATAGTTTCAAACGCCGAGACCTAATAGCCAGAACCTTCAACCTTAGAAGAATCCACCAACCTTGATCCTTCTCCCGAGCTAGTCGAACATGCTCAGAAGGTTTGCCTGATTAACTGTCTACAGCCCCAACGGCTCTCGTGAGATAACGCACAATCTCATCGTATCAATCTCACTCAACCATACCTCCACATCTTGCTCCTCAGCCAAAGCATACCGCCTCCGACTAAGAGCATCCGCCTCTAGCTAAGTTCACCACGACGGTAAACTATAAACAGATCCCTATCTGCTACAACTCGACCCATCACTTCCGCCTCAAATCCCGAGACCACACAAAAGGAACCTCCTCCTCTAACCGCTTGGTCATAGATTGAGCCATACTCGCAAAACCTTTTGATGAACTCCTGCAATAACCTGCCAACCCGAGAAAACTACTAATCTTAGTTCCATTCCTTTTGTCTAGGCCCAAACTCAGGTAAACTTAATCTTAGTTGGATCCACAGAAACTCCATCTGCCGAAATAGTAAGACCCTGAAAAACCTATTTTCCTTGCCAGAACTGCACTTGCTCAAACTAGCAAACAACTTATGCTCTTGCAACTTCCCCAAAACTGCCATCTCCTTCCTCATACTCCCAGGACTTTTCGAATACACCAAGATGCCATCGATGAAGTTAATCACGAACTCATCCAGATACTCCTGAAAGGCCTCGCTCACCAACCTCATAAACGCAGTTGGTGCATTCGTCAACCCGAAAGGCATCACCACTAACTTAACAATAACTTAACACCGCCAATAACACGTCCAGAAAACCGTCTTCCTGACATCCACCTCATCACTAGAAATCTGGTGTTAACCGGATGCCAAGTCAACCTTAAAGAACCAAGTAGCCCTCACAATTGATCCAGCAACTTATCAATTTCCGGAAGAGGATACTTGCTCTTCACAGTGACTCGGTTAAGCCCTCGTTAGTCGATGCACAACTGAAAAGTACCACAATTCCTCATCACAACCAACACCGGTGCTCCCCACGGTGAAGTACTCGACCGAATAAAACCCTTCTCCAACAAATCCTCCAACTGCTTCTTCAATTCTGCCAACTCTGCTGAAGCCATTCGATAAGGCGCCTTATACAACGGCGTCATTCCGGGCTCTAACTCAATCGTGAAAGGATCAGACCGAGACGGCGGTAATCCCTGCAACGACTGAAAGACATCCTCGAAATCCCGAACAACCCGAATATCTCTCACAGCAACCCCACCAACAGCCTCCGGCATTACAATCGTTGTCAAGTAAGCCTCGCAACCTTTCTCAATCATCGGTCTCACTCCCTGATAAACCAACCTACCACCTTCACGTTCAAACACCACTCGACCCGGGTGACAATCCAGATGAACTCTGTACCAATTCAACCAATCCATACACAGGATAACATCGTACAGTTCCACCAGACTGATCACCAAGTCCGCCAGCATCAACTCACCAGCCACTAGAATCTCCATGCCTCTCGCCCGGCCATGAGTAACTAGTAACTTTCCTCCAACAACCATAACCGGTCCAGTCCGCTCACCAGCGTCACCCGGATACCGCTTCACTCAGCACGCTCCGGAGTGATGAAGCAATGATACTCCAGACTCAAACCACACGTGGGACTCACTACTGCCCACTACAAAGGTCTCCACACAACTCCCATGTGCTAAGAAACTTAACAAACTCGCCAACTATGACCCATGCTTCCACACCCGAAGTATCCTCGGCCACTCTAACTCACCGCGGAAGTATCCTCCCACTTCCTCTTCTGTCCCTGCGCAGGCTTGCCGCCATGCCAGTTATCACCTGCTGCCGAGACTTAATAGACTGAACAGCTGGGCTAACCACCGCAACTTGTTCCCTCGAGTCCTCGACAATGCCTCCAGCAGTCTCAACCAGCTATGCTCTCCTTGCATACATGGACACTCTGCACCGCGTCCTCAACATGATTGAAGTCCTCTGAAGAACCTCTTAACCTGGGCCTTCTCGCCCTCCATGTTCCTACGAGCATGAACCAGATAAACCACGAGTCGGTTAAACTCCAAATCATACTCTCGAACCGACATCGCGCCCTGAGTCAAGTCCAAGAACCTCGCCTTAAGCCTATCGAATGCCTCCTGAGGGAAGAACTTGGCGTTAAACTCCACCACAAAGTCTGCCCAAGATATCACCGTCCGGGCACGCCTCGCTGCAACACCCCTCCACCAGAGATGCGCATCACCGTCCAAATAATGGACTGCCAGATCAACCATGTATCCCTCTGGACACCTGATCGAGCGAAAATTCCGCTCTAACCTCATCCCGTACTCATCAGCCTCCTCAGGCTTAGCAGCTCCTGTTAAAGAACCCGTACCGATCCTTTGCATCTGCTCCATCATCCGGATAAAAGACGAAACCTCCTCAGCAACCGCAGCCCTCGGCTGCACCTCTGCCACTTGTGGCAAAACTGGAGCCTGCACTGGCACCGCACCCGGTAGCCGCTCCAACAACTGCCTCAACATTTCAGCCAGACCATCATCACCAGCCTGCGCTACTCCTGCGGCTACACCAGCACCCCCAGCTGCGCCAACACCACCAGCACCACCAGCCTCAACGGGACCCAAACAAGCCCCAACAGGACCCGAACCGTACCCCACACTAGCAGTCACACTGGCGAACTGACCATCATGGAAAGTCTGCTGAACAGTTGCAGCCCCACGCGTGGAACTCTAAGCCTCACTCAAGCCTGGCTCATCCACTGGTCCACGATCTCTACCTCGGCCTCCACGCCCACGCCCTCTAGCAGTCTTAACCATCTCACTTCACTTAATAAAGTACCCAGCTAAGAACTAGGAAGACCAACAACAAACATAAAACACACTTACCGTGAAATCTCTTTGAAGGCTCGAAGGAAGATGATGTAGAACCCCCAAACCCACAGAATTGCAATATTTACCAAATTACAATCCTAGCAGTTCTAGCCTGTCCTAAAACCGTAAGGGCTCTGATACCAAACTGAAACAACCCGACCCGTTTTTTTTTATCAATCAATCCTTGGTTTCGGACTAGCATTCCCATAAATAATATCCTCAAGAACCAAGCAAAACACACAGATTACACTACAGCGGATAACCAAACAAACCAACAGTTCAATTCCATCAAATAACTAAACAAACATTCCAAATCAACAAGTTCCAGCAACCCAAATCAATAATGAAACAACACGAAAACGAGACCCCAGATCATCTCCCTCTTCATAGCCATGATTCCACGATCACAAATTGCCTTTGTCTGCATCACATGGGAAATAGAGATGCGTGAGTATTATCATAAATACCCAGTGAGACGGTCATCCCATCTACGACTGCGCACTCAGGCACGATGGACCGCTGAGGCAAACATACAACAAAGACATCACACAAACACAAAGGCTTAACAACAGCCAAACAGGCAGGCTGTCGATCGACACTACCACTAGGTGTCGATCGACACACCCTGTACATACCTGTCGATCGACACTACCTCTAGGTGTTGATCGACAGCACGTGAACTGGTTGTCGTTCGACAGTTTTCGTCCTGGTCTGTCGTTCGACACACCTCGTGTGTGTCGTTTGACAGGCCTTTCGCATAATCCTGGGAAATCGATCATAATCCTCTCGAATTGATTCCTCCTCTGCGTCAACACAAAAATCTGCACAAAACAACAATCACAACACAACAACCAATACACACAGCCACAATCAATCAACACAAGATCAATCCACACGTTCCAAACCTATCATCAAACAACCCTAACGTTCCGTCGGCCCAGAAGCCATGGTTCGCACTCACCTTGGATTTTCGATAGAAATCGATGAGAATTGAGGCTAGAAACGAAATCAGCTACAACCACCATGAAATTCCACTCCAAATCGATCCAGAACGAAACCCTAACTGACAAAACTATTAGGAACAAGAGAAACTCCTCTCTGACTTTTTTCCACAGATTTTGAGACATGGTTTCAATCAGAATGCGGCCAAAAAGCCTTATATACAAACCCTAGTTTTCTCCCAAACCGACCCGGTCCAACTGAACGACTAAAATCGAACCAGAAAACCGACCACTTAAAGGCCCTGTCGATCGACACGCACCACGTGTGTCGAACGACAGCCCCTTAAGTGCCCTGTCGATCGACATACACCACGTGTGTTGTTCGACAGCCCCTCCATTTTCCTTAAAAATGGTTCATGGGCGTCACAATTACAATATTTGTCGACAATGATCCAACTCAGATCAAACACTCCTAACACGGAAACGTCCTTTCCCAAGCAAAATGTCCATCGCGGTAACCGATGTCTGAATTCCGACTGCGGTAAAAAAACACACTTCCAATTTCCTAGCTCAGTTTCACCTATTTTTCCAAAAATACACAAAGGAAATCTTGTTTCTCGTTTAGTACTCAATCTTGAATATTTGTGTAATCTTCGGATGTTAAACTCTGTGACATATCTATAAAAGTTGTTAATTTAAATAACCACTTGGGTATAAAATAATATAAAATCCATTGTTAACCCTCTCTATTTTTCGAACTCTAAAAAAAATCCCTAAACCGTAATTCTCAATTTTCAGTTTCATCTTCCCTTCTCTTCCCTTCCCTTGTCAAAATTAAAAATTATTTTGGCGAGAGAGACAAGATCATTGCTTAGAAAGAAAGAAAATCTAATTTTTACAATCGGAAGTATTTGACGAGCACGCGCCGTGAAGCGTTGAGTTTGTACATAGATATATTAGGGGTGGGAAAAAGTACCTATAACTGAAAAACCGTGCCAAATAAAGGGTTATCGGTGCGGTATTGGATCTTCTTAAAATACTTATTGGTTCTCATTCTTAAAGTCCATAGATCTCAGTTTGGTTTCGGTTTATACCCAATAACCGAATAAAACCAAAAATTTGAAATGAGCTATTAGATATATACACCCATTTAATTACCCAACCCAAATTTTGTTCTTTAGAGTCTAAAGTTTTCTCTATTTGGCAATATATTATTATCATGAAATTATCATTAAATGTATACGAAAAAAACAACATGTTTTTATTTCTTTCTTATTCTAGAAATAGATGTTGTACGTCTATGGTATTATTACGACACAAAACTAAAGCCCCTACTAGAAATCAAACACTTTAGTACCTGAAAATATGTCCATGAACCAAGAAAGTGCAAACAGAAGAGTAGCAAAATATCGAGATGAAGACAATTCAAGCTTACGAAAATAGAATGATAACATCCTCAAAACGTAAATCCAAATTTTACAAAGAGATGAACTAAATCATTACTTTGTGTGATGCTGAAGTGGAATTTTGATTTTTCTCAAACCGTAAAGGCTTACTCATTCACAAATCCATCTATGAAGAAAGTAGCCGGCCAGTTAAAGAATCGTTCAAAATTTGAACCTTCCACAAGGGACGATAATAACAATATTGGATCGTTTCTCAAAGCTTGTAAGAAGAAATATAAAAAAACCTAATGAAAATATATGGATTTATTTAAGGAGCTCGACATAGAGAAGGCAAAATTGGGGAATGAATCGAGACACGAAAAGGAGATAGACAAAATGTAGTAGAACTTTTACTTCATAAGACTTGAACATAGAGACACGAAATGTTTCTTGAGTTACGTGATAAATTATACGGATCCAGCTTCTCGAATCAACCTGCCAGAGGTACCTTTACCTCTTGACCATGACTTAAGGGTTAACAATCCGTTCCATGACCACGAGTTGTGCTAGTCCAGACATGACTAATATCATATTAACACCCATAATTTCATAAATCATAATTTTATTTATTTGTAACAATCTTACAAGGTTTAACTTTGGCCAAAGCCTAGAATCTAAAAGACTCATAAAAAGATACCACAAACAAAATTTTCTAAAAGACATCGGAAGCCTAGTTCTGATGGTCTTATCATTCCACACACCCACTAGTGGTTGCCTCCAAAGGCTTACACGCTAAACAAATGGAGTCATGAGTACTAATTACTCAGTGAGGCAAGGCTACCCTAACATGCATGATCAATTACCAACTCATACCCAAAATAACAATAAATAGGCAATCCACAAGCAATCACACAATAATAAGAGAATGCACATGTAAACAAATATAACTCAACCACAACAATTCAAAAGACCCCAATTCTACAAGTTTTGGCTATCTCTTCACGCCATCTTATATGTAAGAGAGAAAGTGTATTTTCCTCCCTTACAAGGACATACCAGCCTTGAGTGATGGTAATACACACTTTGACCCTCCTTATTCCACTTGGTTTTTAAGAACTCCGGGATGTCTTCTTGGCGGTATTGCACTATACTACAATTTTAGAACTTGGTTGGCACGAAAACAGCTACATAGAGAGACACTACAAGCCTCTGATTCCCAGCCTTCATCCTCCCACACGCCCCCTACAGAGCCACGTTTTGTATCACACTTCGCCGGCGACTCAAACGAATGGTTAAAAGCTAGTTTCAAAGATGAGATGAATAAAAGAATAGCTCTTGAAGGTAACGTTTCTAAGCAAGAAAACTTGATTTCTACACTTGTGAGAGTAGTAAAGAAGACTGTTGCACACTTCTTCAAGAGATCATCAAAGAGAAGAACCGAAACTAGACAAGACGTTGATTTGGGAACTCTTTCGCTTATCTCCAATTTTGGTAAAGATGAAGACAACGATGATGACTCCATTAGCCACCAATACTCACGTGTCTATGAAGCACACACACGTTGATTATGGACAGCAGTTGCTCGTTCTAATATCTTTTTCAGTTTTCTTATGCTTGAGTCATTTTAATGATTTTATTAGAATCTTTTTTTTAGTCTAAAACCTAAGTTTGAACCATAATATTTCATGAGAATGTATGCTTTTTTTTTAATTTAATTTACTGACCATTGTCGCAGGGTTTGAAACGACCCGACCTTTTTTTTTTTTAAATCACTTAAACCTTAGTCTCGAAATAGCATTCCCATAAATGTTATCCTCAACGACCAAGCAAAACACCCTGTTACATACAGCGGATAACCAATAAACCAAACAAATCAATGTGTCGATCGACACTACACAGACCAGGTGCATGGACGATCGACACACTCCCTCGGGTACCTGTGTCGATCGACACACCACAGACCAGGTGCATGGACGATCAACACACTCCCTCGGGTACCTGTGCGATCGACACACCACAGCCCAGGTGCATGGACGATCGACACACTCCCTCGGGTACCTGTGTCGATCGACACACCTCAGTACTGTCGATCGACACCGATCGCAGACTGGCCGGAATCGAACCTTCTCCTCTCTGATACGATTCCGAGCCTGTCTATACCCAACAACCTGCACATAAACCACAAAAATCACCACAACAAGTGCACACAATCACGAAATCAACATTCCATGATCAATCAATATAGACAAACCTATCACCACAATTCCCTATCGATCCATCGGCTCAAAAGCCATGGTCACGCACTCACCTTGAATTTTTGGATAAAAACTGATGGAATTGAGACTAGACTCGATATCCACGACAGCCACCATGAAATTCTACTCCAACTCACCCAAGAACAAAACTTTTCTCACAAAAACTCACAAAACAACAAGAGAAATTCTCTGAGACTTTTTTTCACTAATTGTGGCTTCCCTCTGGATTAGAGTACAACCAAAAAGGCTTAAATACGGAGCCCTAGGTTCCTCAAACCGAACAAACTCAAACCGGCCGATTAAAAATCGAAACAGAAAACCGCTCATTAAGACTGTGTCGATCGACACACCTCACCTGTGTCGATCCACACTCCCTCTAAACAAACCGGCCTCAAGCTGAACCACATGTGTCGATCAACACACCTCACTTGTGTCGATCAACACACTCTTCCAATTTCTCAAAAATTGGTTCACAGGTGTTACAATTCTCCCCCACTAAACTTGGATTCGTCTTCGAATCTCGAAACACAGCCATCCTGGCTAAACACCTGGCCAACCTTCCAGTAACACCGGAGACTACATCTCCCAGACCCTCTCGAGGCTCACATCCGTCCTATGCATATAGACCCGTCTCAGACATTGATCGCTCATAACTCATAACTTATAACCACACCAGCTAACTCTCGGGATCGTCACCCCTCAAGCTCTCGGTGCCTAGTACCAACCAACCTCAGTCCGTGCAGTCCTGACGGTGTCCGGTACCAACCATCTCCATACCCCTCAAACCATCAAGACACACAATCAGTCAAGCTCTCGGTATGCAGGGAACTCACTATCCCCTGGAGAGATGCATCTCTCAAAGATCTGCCAGAGTTTGCAATCTCCAAAACAAATTATCTCCATACCCTCGCGCTCAGTCCTCGCAGTCCTGATGAACGATCGGTATGCAGGGAATCCACTATCCCCTGGAGAGACACATCTCTCAAAGATCTGCCGGAGAACGCATCTCCAAGAAAGAACCAATGTCTCTCTCTCTGAGTTATGCGAGGAAATCAATATCCCCGAACGAAATCAATTCTTAGTATCTGTAATGCACCTCTGACCGGAACTACCTCCCAAGGTGTCAACATGATACTCTCAACCCGGAATACCATCACAAACATGATCATCACAGATCATCTGAACCATCCCTCACACGGGATGTCCCTGCAGAGTCTCTCTGGAACTAGACAGTTCTACCACCATAAAACTTCTATGTCGAGATCCTCTCAACACATAAAAACACATATCCTGTTAGAGTTCCACCAAAGCTGCCAAGTTCTTCTCACTATAAAACTTCCACTTCGAGGTTCTCTAACCACAAACACATTACTACCATAGTCAAACACATAAGAAATACTCATCTTATTAATCTAGAAAAATGTCATAATCATTACAACTCAAATGAAAATACATAATCCACAACCACAATCTTCAATGTCACACGGTGATTACAACACAAAACTGAAACTGGAAACTATAAAACAAGTTGACTCATCGGCTTGCTTCTCAAACCACTTCTTGAACTTTGTTTTCATCTTAGCCTCTGGTTCCCAAGTTTCCTCCTGAACACCGTCACAGTCCCACAAAAGTCTCAACAACGGTACCTTCTTCATGCGCATAACCTTGATACTCCTCTCAAGGATCCTCACCGGCCTCATCCCAACAGTCAGGTTAGGCTGAAGATCTGCGGGAATCGTCACTATTACCTTCTCAGATGTATGCAAACATCTCCTGAGCTTCGACACATGAAACACATCATGGAACTTCTCCATGATCGGAGGCAGCTCCAACCGAGAAGCAGCTCGTCCCACATCGTTTCTTGAACAAAATCTGCACCATAAATGCTCCTCTCCCCCCACTTGAACATAGAGGTGTACGACATGGCCTCCCATACAACGCCTCAAAAGGAGTCATACCAATACTCGCCTGATAACTTTAATTATAGGAAAACTCCACCAAACTCAAGTGATCCGCCCAATGACCACCCCAATCCAGCACACACATCCTCTACAAATCTTCAAGTGTCTGAATCGTCCTCTCAGACTGTCCATCCGTCTGGGGATGATTACCTGTACTCATATGCACCTTAGTGCCCATCTCAGCCTGGAAAGCTCTCCAAAACACTAGACAAACCTCAGATCTCTATCCGACACAATACTCGCTGGCACTCCATGCAATCTCACAATCTCCTTCAATACTTCTTAGCCAAGAACTCAGCTCCATCTGTTTTCTTAATGGCCAGAAAATGTGTTGACTTAGACAGTCGATCGATAATCACCCAAATGGCATCAAAAGTCCGAGAAACCGGTAATCCTACTACGAAACCCATGGTAATCATGTCCCACTTCCTCTCTGGAATGGGTAAACTCTGCAACAACCCAATCGGAACCTGATGCTCAGCCTTCACTGGCAACCCAATCCGTCCCATTGATAATAACGTTTCAGATCACGATACATCTTAATCGCTCCCAGATGAATAGAAAACTTGCTCGTGTGCGCCTCTCTCAGACTCTCCTGCCTCAAGTCTTCATCCTTAGGCACACAGACCTGTCCATGCACTAAGATAGTCCCATTAGTAGAAACCTGATACCCAGAACCCGCGGCCTTAGGTAGATCAACCAACACCTGATCCTTCTCCTGAGCTACTCAAATCCTACTCAACAAATCCGCCTGGTATACTGCCTCCAACCCCAACGGCTCCTCTGAGGCAACACACAACCTCAAGGTACAAATCATACTCACAAGAGTCTCCACTTCTCGCTCCTGAGATGAATCATACCGCCTCCGACTAAAAGCATCTGCCACAGTATTAGCCTTACCAGGATGGTAAATAATGTCCAGGTCATAGTCTGCCAACAACTCCGACCATCGCCTCTGTCGTACATTCAGATTCTGCTGAGTAAAAATGGACTTCAAATTATAATGATCGATGAACACCTGAACTCTGCCACCATACAGATAAGACCTCCAAATCTTCAAGGCAAAGATCATTGCCGCCAACTCTAAGTCATGAACAGGATAGTTACCCTCGTGCTTCCTGAACTGCCTCGAAGCATAAGCAATCACCTTACCCTGCTGCATCAACACACAACCCAAACCAACGCCTGAAGCATCTGTATACACCATGTAAGGCTCACCCGGCTCAGGCAACGCCAACACGAGTGTACTAGTCAACATCATCTTCAGCTTTGCGAAACTCAACTCACAACCAGCAGTCCACACATAAGGAACATCCTTCCCTGTCAGCTTCGTCATGGATTGAAGCAATCACCTTAGTAGTATCGATCGACACCGATCGCAGACTCGTCGGAGTTGAACCTTCTCCTCTTTGATCTGATTCAGAGCCTATCTATACCCATCAACCTGCACATAAACCACAATAACCACCACAACAAGTGCACACAATCACGAAATCAACAATCCATGATCAATCAATACACACAAACCTATCACCACAAATCCCTAACGATCCATCGGCCCAGAAGCCATGGTCACGCACTCACCTTGGATTTTTGGATAGAAACGGATGGAATTGAGACTACACTCGATATCCACGACAACCACCACGAAATTTTACTCACAAAAACTAACAAGACAACAAGAGAAATTCTCTAAGACTCTTTTTCACAAGACAACAAGAGAAATACCAACTCAAACCGGCCGATTAAAAATCGAAACAGAAAACCATTCATTAAGATTGTGTCGATCGACACTCCCTCAAAACAAACCGGCCTCAAGCCGAACCACGGGTGTTGATCGACGCACCTCACTAGTGTCGATCGACACACCTCACTAATGTCGATCGACACACTATTCCAATTTCTCAAAAATTGGTTCACGGGTGTTACAGGTTTGTTGAAACCTTGACAAGAATTTCCCTAGAAGATTTCATTTTTCTTTATCTTTAACTAATTTGATTTTTGATTATATTTACACCAATCCACCTATAGTTTCTCATTGGAGGAGTTAGATCAAGGAAACAAATTATACATTCAAGACATCTTTTTCCCTTTTTACCACAAACCTATCACCACAAATCCTTGACGATCCATCGGCCCATAAGCCATGGTTAGGCACTCACTTTGGATATTTGGATAAAAACTGATGGAATTGAGACTAGACTCGATATCCACGACAACAACCACGAAATTCTACTCCAAAACACCCAAGAACAAAACTTTTCTCACAAAAACTCACAAGACAACAAGAGAAATTCTTTGAGACTCTTTTTCACTAATTGTGGCTTCCCTCTCGATTAGAATACGGCCAAAAAGGCTTAAATACGGAGCCCTAGGTTCCTCAAACCCAACAAACTCAAACCGGCCGATTAAAAATCGAAACAGCAAACCGCTCATTAAGACTGTGTCGATCGACACACCTCACCTGTGTCGATCGACACTCCCTCTAAACAAACCAGCCTCAAACCGAACCACGTGTGTCGATCGACGCACCTCACTAGTGTCGATCGACACACCTCACTAGTGTCGATTGACATACCCTTCCAATTTCTCAAAAATTGGTTCACGGGTGTTACATGATTTGTTGAAACCTTGACAAGAATTTCCCTAGAAGATTTCATTTTGCTTTATCTTTAACTAATTTGATTTTTGATTATATTTACACCAATCCATCTATAGTGTCTCATTGGAGGAGTTAGATCAAGGAAACAAATTATACATTTAAGACATTTTTTCCCTTTTTACCACCCTTTGTGGTCTTGAATGGCCAACTTATCTTCAGTTGGTACCACACATATACCCTTTAAACAATTTTTCAGATCTCATGCACTCTTGTTTCCCATTTCATATATACAAATATATGCAAAAACATTGGAGAGAAAGAGGATCGACGCAGTTCTAATCATTAGAGATGCGACGATTTGGAGAAAAATGGTGGAATACAAAGATGAAGTTCAAGATTCAGTTTTCATTGGGATCAACAGAAAATGATAACAATTTTGTGCCCTTATTGATTCATGTGCTAAGGACCGTTTATCCCTTAATAAAAAAAAATATACATAATAGGGAAAGAAAAAAATGTCTATAAGAGAATCTAAGGCCAAATAATCATCCTAAGGAATGACGTAGGCAAGCTCAAGGAGTTGGTGTGATTTACAACAAATTCCGGTAAAAATCTAAGTTTAGAGGAAATGCATCAAAAGTGTTAGTACTGTCGACGTCAACATGTCCGTTCTTTTTTACGATTTTGCATAATGTCTTACCATCCTTGGGCGTCTCGTAACCCTAAACACTTATATCCTTACCATTTAAATTAGCATTTCACGTCCTACCATCGTCTACCTTGAATGATTTTTTTTATGAGAAATTCCACACTTAGAATCGGAAGAAGTGCGGTTGAAATTTTGCAGGATTGTTATTTATGGATTAGTTTGCAATGGTCATGAATGGCGTATGATCAAAATACCCTATAATCGATCATCTTATATGTGGATTACAAATTTTATTCTCGAGGCTACGTCATAGAAGTTATGTAAGATCACGAGGATCTGGTGGGAGAAGAGGCGACTAGTTGAGATTTCCGATAATGGTATGGGAGGACCTAGGGGCCTGGGAGACCATTAATTCCCCATTAATTTCAAAATGTGCTTTGGGGTTGAGTTTGTTCGCATTGGTATATAACTGTTATGGGTAAAGTGTGAATAAAGTCACCATTTATGTCTTCAAAATTGTGATTTTAAGATACGGAATGTACCAAAAAAATTGAAAAAAAAACCCAGATGTATCAGCTTTTGTGGATTCAGATTAAAAATAATAATTTATATTGAGTTTTTTCGACAATTTGTTTTGTAAATTCAATTGTTTCAAGTTTTCCGTTAAGTTTTGTTGTTGTGTGGATGGATATAGATGAGAAAATAATATATCTAGAAACAAGTTTAATTTTGCTAAATCCTATGTTATGTTTGGAAATAATGTCACGAATCCTTCACGAAGTTAACAACCAAGTTTAATACCAAAACATCATTCCCATACATACGATTTTTCTTTCTCAATTTGTTCGTTCATTCTATTTTTTGTTAATCAAACTTGTTTTAGACTGAGGTCCATATTTTATGGGTCTTTTATTTGTTACACTTTTTTTTTCAACTCTAAATCTACGCTTTGTGGACCATGTATTATTTCAGGTTAGTCGATACTTTTCGACTACTTTAACTTGTAAAATAAATTAAAAAAAACTCTTTATTTTGAAGTAGTACATCTCATCTTATTACTTGAATACATAATTTAAGGCATGCTTTACTTTTGAATGGTCATTATGCCATTTTGATGACGATATCAATTAAATTACTTTTATAGTTTGTTGACAGATTAGTTTTGCAAGTGAGTAAAATGCTTACCAAATGGTTCAATCAAACTTAAATAGTATATATTTGGCAATAAACTATCTTTGTGAAAGTCACATTAAATATCTACAAAAACATAGAACTTATTTCTCTCATTTTCTTGTGCACAGCTTTAGTGTGACACAAAAGTAAAACACATAATAAAAATCAATCACTTTAGTTCTCGAGAAACATGTCAATGAAGCAAGGAATGGGAAGACAAACAAAGGGGAAGCAAAAAATCGAGATGAAGAAGGTTGAGGCCTACGGAAATAGAATGATAACGTTTTCAAAACGTAGATCTGGAATTTACAAAAAGATGAATGAAATCGTTACTTTGTGCAATGTCAAAGCGGGTTTTTGGTTTTCTCTCCAGCCGGAAAGCCTTATTCATTCGCAAATCCATCTATGGAGGAAATGGCTGTCCGGTTAAAGAATCCTTCAAAACCTGAATCGTCCGCAAAAGACAATAGCAATAATACTGGACCGCTACTCGAAACTTGTAAGAAGAACCATATCAAAAACCTAGAGAAAAAAATACAAAGACCTCCTTGAGGAGCTTGACATGGAGAATGAGAAGGCAAAATTGTGGAAGGAAATGAGGAACGAAAAGAAGACAAACAAAATGTGGTGGAACTCTAACTCCGAAGATTTGAGCGTGGAGGCGTTAGAGCTCAGGCACCAACCATTTGTTGAGTTACATGATATGTTATGCGATAAGTTGGAAAAGAACGGTAATGGTTTATCTTCTGGTTCGGTTGGACGTCATTGTGTTGGCGACGGATCTTGAATAAAATATGATTTGAATTGCTATTGTTTTAAATTTGTTTTTATTTGTCGTTGTCTTGAAAGATTTAGTTAATATAATGGTGATATATGATGAAACTATTCATCCATTCTTTTCTGTTTCTATGGATGGTCTTTAAATTCTATTTTTTTTTTTAAATGCATTTGGTAATTTGTGTTTGTTAGTGATTTTGTTAATCTTACATTTATTATCTCTTACAATATTATTCTAATTAATTTTGTTTCTATCGCTGCTCTTTAAACTCGTAATTTTAGTCATTGTATTGAAAGTCTTATATGTTTTCATTGTATTTCTAATATTTTTTTGATTAAACACATTTTATAATTTATTTTAGTTTTTTTGTTTTGGTATATTGTTTTTGACTTTCACTCAAAATTTGTTTATTCCCAAAAGCAAATCACATTAGTTTCTTTAATTTTTGTTTCCCATATTTTTAATTTTCAAACTTTATCATATTAAAATCTGAACTGTGACTTACGTACTAAACAAGTAAAAAACTCTTTGGTCACTTTGCCTTTTCGACGACTGGTTGTTACACCAATTATATTACCTATATATATTGTTGGGTGATTTAGTCTGCAACAAGTAAGGGATCTCCAAATGGCTTAGTAGAATTTAAATTTTGTGTATTTGGCAGAAAAACTTAAACGCCCCAACCCGGACTTCCTTATCCACAATGAGGTTCTACATCAGATTGTTCGACGAGAATTAGCAATTTTTGAGTTTTTCCTTTATTTAACATTCTTAGCGTTTTATTCATTTTAAACAGGACTTTTCTAGCATAAAACCTTTACTTAGATTAAAAAATGAGGTTCAATAACAATGAGAGTTTGTTAATAAGGTACTACATTCCAGAAGACCAATCAAACTTATATTATCCACCATGCTTCCTCTCTTGACTTAGTCACCTCTGATCAAACATTACCATAGTGGGTAATCTCTTTACCTGCATTACAAGGGAGGCATAAGCAACAACAACATTTAGGGAGAGCGGTCGTCTCGTCCGACTTAGCCACATAGTTGATACTACCATCAAACCATCAATTTAATTAGTAAGTTATGCTTATTAACAGTCACACTTCAAGACTGATAATCCCAAGTCACTCGAGCAGTCTTTCCGCAACCAGACAAGCCTTAGGGAGCATCACTCCTCCTAAGCGTCTTGCCTAATCTATACTCTCAATGTAAGGAATCGAACATCGAGACCGAGCTAGCTAAAATCATAAAAGAAATAAGCAAACAGTCGAAATCATGTAAACAATCAAGACTCAATGAATCTATGCAAGAAAAGGACCTAATACTTAACCCTACGGCTACGCACTCACTTTTATCACTCGGATTCGATGATTGCATCGGTTCGGTTTAGTTCCGACACTTGCTGCCATAATGGATCGTCGAATCCTCGACCTCCGATCACCCAATTTCCCACAGACTCAATCACCATTACCCCCATAATTGATCGTTGTTACCCACACTCGATTTTGTTCCTTTCCTCTCAATTTTGCTGTATGATTTTTCTTTACGAATCTTTCTAAGTCTTTTCCGAGATACTCTGCGTAAAACACTACAAGAAAACAGATAATTTGTGACACCCTTATTCGTCACAAAATTATCACAAATGGGACATTTGCGACTACTTAGTGACAAAAACAGGTCGTAGCAAAAATGTTGTCGCTAATTTCTGTAGTCGCAAATTAGCGACTACTTTGTTACGCTGTTTTGGACGTCGCAAATTAGCGAGTACTTTCTGACAACAGTACATAGTAGAAAATTAGTCACACTTTTGTGACGACATCTGGAAGTGGGAAATACACGACGAAGTAGCGACGCGTGGTATTTGTGACTACTTTGTGACTATTCTTATCAATCGTTAATTTACGACTAATTAGTGACGACTTTTTAGTCACTAATAAGAGACTGATTAGTGACGATTTTGTAGTCACAAATAAGCGAGTGATTAGTGACAATCTTTGTAGTGTCTAAATGTCATAGTAGTTACAAATTAGTCTCAGAAGCGTCACTAATAAGGGACGACTGAGCGACGCGTGGAAAGTTTTTGGTCATTTTTCAGTTACAAATTTGGTACGGCTACTATTTAGATTTGATAGTTTTGAAAAGCCTAAATCAAAATCATAGCTAAAATTCTTGTAAATTATACAAAGCATAGGTTTTTAAACATTTAGCTTGACAAAAGAAGCTAAATAATTGAAACATTAGTTGAGAGAGTTGAGAGTACAAAAGATAATTATACAAAAGATTGAAATTAACATTTAAAGTTTGTTCAAGACATAAAGACTTAGAGAGTTCCAGAGAGAATCATACTGTCAAGTTTGTTGACCTTCTTGAGAGGTTGTTGTGTGTTGTGCATTGGGTTCCGGCTCAGTGGAGTTGGTTGAGTGACCGTTGCTCGTCATGAAATCGGTAACCATCTTCTCTAATTGAGCGATCCTCAACTGACTATCCTTGAGCTCAGTAGAAAGGCGCAGATTTTCCGCATCATGACGCTTGTTATCTTCATCTTGTGCAGCAAGCTTTTCACGAGCTTCTTTAAGGTCGTCCAGGATCTCTAAGAGAGATGTCGTAGAAGACTCAGCGTAACAGGTCTTCCTTTTCCCATTCCTTACTTCAAGCTCTTGTGATAGTTGACCCATTCCATAAGGGTTACCTTTGGGATCGAACCTAGTACACTACAACATACACATATACATTGTATTCAGAAGCTCAAATCCAAGCAATAACAAGTTAAGAAAAAATCCAGTTTGATCAATACTAAATGGAAGCTCAAGTACACAGCCCTAAATCCAAGTATGATCAATACTAAATCCAAGCTCTAATACACAACCCTAATTCTAAACTCAAGTATTCAGAAACTAAAATCGAAGATTAAGTACACAGCCCTAAATAGAGTTTGATAAACACTAGCAAAGAAGTATTCAGGAACAAATCACCTAATTGAGAAAGAACCACAATGTAGAACAATGTTTCTGAAGCATAAACACATGGAAAACAAAAACAGAAGGATAAGAAATCAAACATACCGTAAGGAAGATTTCATTCTTCTGAGCAATGGTGAGATTACGATGAGTGGAATTCTCAGAAGCATCTGAGTGTTCTGGTGCATCGGCCTCGTGCTCCAGAACCTCTTGCAGGGCATTTTCATAACTCTCAGTGACTTCCTTAGCTTTCTGATCATTGAAGGAGCCATCGTCATTGGTATGAGTCCTCCTAAAGACTTCACCCCATGAGACAGGTCGGCCTAGTTCTTCCTCCTGCAACAGTAGATAAGATTGATTAGGTACAGAAGTTAATTTGTAACAATAGGAAAAGAAAATATTATTACCATATCTAGTTGAATGGTCAAGTAAGAAGACTGGCCACCTCTATGTCTGTGAGCTCCAAGTCCATTACGATGAGACATACGAGAGTTGGAAGCTGTTATGCTCTTAGTCTGAGCCTCTGGAGTATCCCAATGGAGGCACATGTAATCCCAAAGTTTCTCACCAATCCAGGTTGGCCTGACCCTCTTCTTCTTAGCCTGACTCACAATTCCCCTCATCCGCTTTGTCGCAATCTTGTTGAAATGAGACCTAACAAGCTCAGTGATCTCTAACTCCCAATTGTACTTGCTCCACACAGTCAAATACATAGTTAAGCATCTATAATTGGAACATAATTGGAAAGTATGTAAAGCAGAAAAGATTACCGCAAAAGTTCTGAAATATCTTTCTTGCTTGTCAATAGGTGTGACAGTCCAGCTATAGAAAGGTCCATCAAACTTGTGACGAAAAATTCCAGCGATGACACGAGTAAGTTTGCCTTTGTCTCGAGTGAACCTAGCAAAAAGATATAAACACAGGTTAAGAAACTGATTAAACAACTTAGCTAGCAGATACATCGGACAATGATGCAAACCAATGCGCAGTGATACAATGATGCAATTAAACCAGTTAACAAGAATGAGACAATGATGCAAACTAAAGCAAACCAATACAATGATGAACACATAAACTACACATTTACAAAAATAAAACACATAGTTTGGAATGAAATCAACTTACCAAATTCTCTTTCCGACTGTGGGAACATGACTGAGGAGAGGCAAAGTTTGGCACCCTGGAAGAGCCAAAACGTCATCCAAAAGCTGCTGGTAGTCTTGCCCTTCTAGTTCCGGCTTAACAACATGTTCGTACTAAACTTCCATGTCTTCAACCTCGTCATCACCACCTTCCTCATCATCTTCCTTATCTTCTTCCTCTTCCTCATCTTCCATCTCAATCTCCCGACTACCGGGTTGGCGATTGAGATTGAGTTATGGAGATAGATGAAACAATGGAGCAGGAGCCCCGTTTGATAGAGGAGGGTACTGAAGTGGAACATCCCTAGTCCGAGAGACTGAGACAGTCCCTTGAGACATCGGCGTACCCTGAGAAGGAGTCGTATGCTAACGGTTGGAGTTACTTGAAGAAGTCAGACCGCTGTTTAACATAACTCATCTAGTTGGTGAAGCTGCGTCATTGTCTTCTCCGGTTAAATTTGCTCCACGAGCCACCACGAGTCTCTTAGTACCACCGGCAGGAGCAAGATCCTTGTCTTGAGTCTTTGAGAGAGTGTGAGAACCACCAGCTGCAGCAGGACGCTTCCCATCTGCTTTTGAGAGTGGCGGAGAACCACCGTCTGCAGCAGTACGCTTCCCATCAGCCTTTGAGAGTGGTGGAGAACCACCGTCTGCAGTAGTAGGGTTCCCAACAGCCATTGAGAGCTTCAGATAACCACCGCGTGTAGCAGGACGCTTCCCATCATCCTTCGCGCATATACGAGAACCACCACCATCAGCAGGACGCTTCCCATCATCCTTCGCGCCTGTACGAGAACTACCACCACCAACAAGACTCTTTGAGGGTTTCTGAGAACCACCGCCTCTTCCACCGCCACCTCCGCCTCTTCCACCGCCTCCTCCGCCTCTTTCTGAGCCCCTATTCTTGTTGTTGGAATCAGATAAGTCGTTCGATCTGGTTTAGGGTTAAGATGTCGGTTAGGGTTTCCGCAGACTAGAGAATAGAATGATTTAAAGAAAGAGATGAAGATTAGTGGTTGTGTTTGAAAACGGAGAGAATCGGAGGCTTAGGGTTTGAGAGATGAAGAATCGGATCGATTTCTTCAATGAGGGATCGAATCGAACTGATGATGCGATACAGAGAGATGGAGAAGGAAAGATTAAGAGATAATCGAACAATGAAAGAAAGATTTTGTGGAGAAATCGGAAGATTCGATGAAAGAGTCGAATCGCCTAGAGGAGAAGAGAGAAAAAAAATATTCTAGGGTTTGTACGAAATGAATTTGGGAATTAGTCTGATTTCCTTTTTTCTGTGTAGTCACTAATTCGTCACTAAGACGTGGGAAACCATTTGCAGATTTTAAGCCCAAATATTTTGTTCTGTAGGCCCATAAATTCGTCACAAGTGAGTTGCAATGTATTGATTTAAATGCAAAACTTAAAACAGAGCGTGGGTAATCAATTGCAAAGTAGTCACGATATTTTTATGCGTCGTAAATTAGTCACAAAGTAGTTGCTATTTTGTGACTAATTTGTCACACAGGTTAGTAGTAGCAAATGAAACCCTAAACCCTAAACATTTGGACCAAAGACTTTGGTCCATTAAAACTCCAAATCATTTGAAATGCATTCCTTGATTGTCTGTTTTATTGTATCCATCAAAATAGTAGTAATCATATATTTTGGGCAACTTACAATGTATTGATTTATATGCAAAACTTAAAACAGAGTGTGGGTAATCAGTTGCAAAGTAGTGACAATATTTTTATGCGTCGTAAATTTGTCACAAAGTAGTGGTCATTTTGTGACTAATTTGTCAAGTAGTCACAATTAAGCATCAAACTTTAAAAATACAAAAAAGTGTGGTTCAAGTATGGTTCGAACCCGGATACTTATGGGTGTATGGTAAGTGTCAAACCATTGTGTCATTGTGTTCAATCGGTATTTGGATACACTAAAATTTATATATACGTGAATCAAACTTTAAAAATACAAAAAAGTGTGGTTCAAGTAGGTTCGAACATGGATACCTATGCGTGTATGGTAAGTGTCAAACCGTTGTGCCATTGTGTTCAATCGGTATTTGGCTACATTACAATTTATATATACGTGAATCAAAATTTAAAAATACAAAAAAGTGTGGTTCAAGTAGGTTCGAACCCGGATACCTATGCATGTATGGTAAGTGTCAAACCGTTGTGCCATTGTGTTCAATCGGTATTTGGATACATTAAAATTTATATATACGTGAATCAAACCCAAAAAAAACAAGTTTGGTTTCCTTGGTTCAAATCAGTATTCTGATAGTTTAACAAATTAAATTACCGAAATTGTAAAATACAATCACACAAATATATTACATAATTTTTTTTTAAAATCGTGGAAATAACTAAACACACTTGCAAAATAAAATCATTCAAACATAATCACACAAATATGTTACATATAATTTTGAATCGCGATTCAAACTTCATCGTCATCGTCCGAGGATGATAAATTACATTGAAACTCATCTTCTGGATCATCGTCTCCAATTTCAAAATCGAAGTCTTTCTTTGGTTGTGCTCGATCAACTAAAGAATCGACATTGATTTCATCAACGGTAGACATTAATCCTTCATCATAAGTTTGTTGCAAAACAACGACCTCTTTCTCGTTATACTTTCCTTGAACATGATTTCTTGGATTTACTTTCAAAACAGATTGCCATACTTTTCGAGAACCTTTCGTATTTGGATATGTCAGATAACACACCTGATCAGCTTGGGATCCTGACATTAATTAACTATTTGATTAATAAAAACACACAAACAAATATATATATAATCAATAATTTGGATGATGAAAACATACCCAATATGTATGGTTCGTTGTTTGGATATTTCCCAGTTTTAAGGACATCGACAACACCTACCGAGCTCTTTCTTGTCCCTATGTGAGGAGTAGGGTCCAACCATTTACATTGGAAAAGTAGGATCTTCAAATTCAAAGATCTTGGATATGTGAGCTCGATAATCTTTTCTACGGTTCCATAATAATCATCTTCCACATACGCTTCAGAATAATTTTGCCCTCTAACACATACCCCATAATTCATTGTTTTCCTATCTTTTTCGTGGTCCTCAGTGTGAAACATATACCCCCTTGTAAAATACATGGGCCATTCAGTTGCCTTGTTTAGAGGAACGTCGACTATATCATAAACCCATAGTGGAAAATGTTGTTCATGTCTCGTTGCATTCACATACATAGATCGATTGATAAAGTTTTCCATTTCTTGATATACGTAAGAAGAATTTAATAATTAACTCATAGAAAGTACATACATATTGGTAGATCCACGTGTGAAAGTCATTAGTTAGGTCTGTATTTTCCAATCGAATATGTGCATCGACCATGCTGTGTTGCCAAAACACGACTAAAACGTAAGGATGGAAAACTATATAAATATGTTATACATCATTGTGTGATGAATCACAATTACCTCTCAAACTGCCGAAAATACTCACAATTACGCAAAACATACGCATGAACGCTCTTATATTCCTTATCTCTGAACCACAAATCACTACTTTGTCCACTTAGACGACCCACTTCCTTAAATATATCTTGTACATCTACATTGTATAGGGGCACTTCACCTTCATCATACCGAGAAGCCCTGAAAACATTACCATGTCTTGTAAAGTGATTGGAAGAGAAGCATATATAAGTAACAAACAAGTGAATGTAAATTAATAATTACCTTCTTCTTCTAGTTGTAGAAATTTGTGGCGGAAAGTAGTGTTCTGAGAAGTAAGATATCTCCTCCTTCATGTACGGATGCACAATGGATGCCCTTGGATATCTTTTGTTCTTCGCTAAGCGTTTCAAATGTCCAAAAAATCTTTCAAACGGATACATCCATCTGTATTGCACTGGACCGCCAAGTTGTGCTTCGTATGGTAGGTGGATCGGAAGGTGCTCCATCACATCAAAGAAAGACGGTGGAAAGATTTTTTCCAAATTACAGATAATCATCACAATGTTATCCTTCAAAACTAGGAGGCGGCTTTTATCCAATGATCTACTACTTAGATCACAGATAATGCTCCAAGTGCTGCAGTTCAATTTCTTTATATAAGTCCAACATTTAAATCCTTATCTAATACCAATTAATATAATGATGATTGTAATGTAAATATACCTGATATTGCTTGGTGGACATTACGCGGGAGAAGTTCTGCAAATATGAAAGGAAGCAAGCGTTCCATAAAAACATGGGCATCATGACTTTTCATTCCTGAAAACTTTCTACCTTTGATGTCTGCACAACTTGCTAAATCTGACACATAGCCATATGGAAACTTAACTTTATTTTTGACCCACTATAATAAGGTAGCTTTTGCTTTTGATGTTAGTCTCCAAATCGGAAATGGGGCGTTCCCACGAGCGTCAAGATGCATTTCCTTCCGAGCACAGAACGTTGCGACATCTACTCTTGACTTGAGATTATCTTTCGATCTGTCTTTGACATTCATAACAGTATACATGATGTTATCTTCAACATTCTTCTCGATATGCATCACATGCAAACAGTTTCGTATATTCAGATCAACCCAGTACGGAAGCTCCCAAAATATGCTTTCTTTATGGCAGTTATGCCAATTCCCATAACCGCCAGGTTTAGTCTCATGCCCATTTCCGCCGCATTCTGATGTTTTAGGTGCCCCGGTATTTAGTATACGCTGGTATACTTGTTCACCCGTCAACATTGCAGGTGGACACTCGTCCAAGGCGCTCTTTCCCTTAAGAAAATTAACTTTATTCTTTCGTAATGGATGATTATCTGCTAGAAATCTTTTATGATTGTCAAACCAACACGTCTTCCTACCTGCTGGCAAGTAGGAAGCATTTGTATCACTCATACAAAGTGGACATGCTAAATTTCCATTTGTCGTCCATCCCGATAACATCCCATATGCCGGAAAATCACTTATTGTCCATAGGAGAACAGCTTTCATGTTGAAGTTTTGATTTAACGACACATCATATGCCTCAACTCCATGATTCCATAAGTCCTTTAATTCCTCGATCAATGGTTGGGAAAAACATCAAGACTTCCTCGTGGATGATTTGGTCCGGAATTCAAAATCGTCAAAAACAGATACTCCCTTTTCATCGCCATATCCGGAGGCAAGTTGTACGGTGTCATGATCACCGGCCACAATGAATGGTTTTTGGACATTCCAAAAGGATTGAAACCGTCAGTGCATAATCCCAAATACACGTTTCGCGTTTCCTCCGCAAATTGTGGATGTGTTTGATTGAAATTTTGCCACTCTTCCGCATCAGATGGGTGAACCATTATTCTGTCTTCTGTCTAGTGCTCAGCATGCCACCTCATCGACGCTGCAGTCCTCTTGGATTAGTACATCCTCTTTAATCTGTCAGTTATGGGTAGATACCACATCTTGCTGACCGGTATTTTAGTACGCCCCTGACTTGCCTTGTATCTCGGTTTTTCACAAAACCTACAATGGTCCAACTGCACATCATCTTTCCAGGAGAGCATACAATTACCAAAAATTCATCTGCCAGATTATTTGTGAGAGGATCAATTCGGTTGTACATCCACTCTCGTTAGAATTAAACATATTTTTTGGGTTTATTTCGGGTTTGTGGGTTTTTTCGTGTTTTTTGAAATTTTCCTTTTTTGGGTTTTCTTTTCTC
Organism: Arabis alpina; assembly: GCA_900128785.1. Classification (NCBI taxonomy): domain Eukaryota; kingdom Viridiplantae; phylum Streptophyta; class Magnoliopsida; order Brassicales; family Brassicaceae; genus Arabis; species Arabis alpina. The sequence continues at coordinate 37,038,914 of LT669794.1, read as the reverse complement.
GGATTTTTGGGATTTTTTTTTGGGTTTTTTTGGATTTTTTTATTTCTGATTTTAAGAGAGAGAGATTTGTTAGAAATGGATAAAGAGAGGTGTGTTGTAAATGGAAAGGGAGAGGTGCGTTGCTTATATAGAAAAACATTAGTCACTACTTTGTGACTCCTAAAAAGCAGTCACAAATTAGTGACACTTCTACGACGATTTAGTGAAGCTTTAGCGACTACTTGAAGGAGTCACAAAAATTAGGTTCCTCACCAACCAACCGCATTAATCACGTGTCCACCCACTTGACTTCATTGCCGACATAGCTACCGACATAAATATTTGTGACTGATTTGTAACACTTTTATACAGTCCGTTAAGAGTCACAAAAGTGTCGCAAATTTGTGACTAACTCGTGACTACAATTAGTCACCACGGTAGTTGTCACAAAATCGTCGCTAATTAGTGACTTCTGTTTTGTAGTCGTTGGTTCGTCGCTAATATGCGACGACTTAACAACGGTCTCTATGCGTCGCTAATATGTGATGACTTCGCGACTGATAATATATAGTCGTTACGGCATCGCAAATTTGTCATTAATCGGTCGCAAATTAAGTGACTGAAAAATCAGTCACAAAATGTAGTCACTAATTACCTGTTTTCTTGTAGTGAAAAGGCAATTATGGGTAAGTTTCCTCATTAAAAAATGTGTTAACCGCTAGGGAAAACTACACATGTAATTGTTCTCGCTCTATCCCACGTAGTAAACCAAAGGTAACCTTTCCCGCTTATTTTTCGAAGACAATCATACATTCCGGCCAAGTAACTATTCCTGTTAAAACAATTACAATATTTGTCGACAATGATCCAACTCAAATCAAACATTCCTAACACGGAAACGTACTGTCCCAAGCAAACTGTCCACTACGGTAACCGCTGTCTGAATTCCGACTGCAGTAAAAAAACTCTTCCAATTTCCTAACTCAATTTCACTTATTTTTCCAAAAATACACAAAGTAAATCCCGTTTCTCGTTTAGTACTCAAACTTGAGTATTTTTGTAAACTTCGAATGTTAAACTCTGTCACATATCTAAAAAGGTTGTTAATTTAAATAACCACTTGGGTTTAAAATAATATAAAATCCATTGTTTCCCCTCTCTATTTTTCCAACTCTAAACAAAATCCCTAAACCCTAATTCCCAATTTTCAGTTTCATCTTCTCTTCCCTTCTCAAAATCAAAATTTATTTAGCGAGAAAGACAAGACCATTGCTTAGAAAGAAAAAAAATTAATTTTTATAACAGGAGTTATTTGACGACCCCGCGTCGTGAAGCCTTGAGTTTGTACATAGATATATTAGTGATGGGAAAAAGTACCTATAACTGAAAAATCGGGCCAAATAAAGGGGTATCGGTGCGGTATTGGATCTTCTTAAAATACTTATTGCTTCTCATTCTTAAAGTCCATCAGTTTCAGTTTGGTTTCGGTTTATACCCTATAATCGAATAAGACTGAAAATTTGAAATGAGTTACTAAATATGGGTAGAATGTCAATATCTTAACCATTTGTGTCTTCAAAATTGTGATTTTAAGATACAGAATTTACCAAAAAAATTGAAAAAAAAACCCGGATGTTTCCTCTTTTTATGGATTCCGATTTAAAAAAAAAATATTTTGAATTTTTTTCAACGGTTTGTTTTCTAAATTCAAATGTTTCAATTTTTCTGTTAAGTTTTGTTGTTGTATGGATGGATATAGATGAGAAAATAAATCCTATGTGATGATTGGAAATAATGTCACGAATCCTTCACGAAGTTAACAACCAAATTTAATATCAAAACATCATTCCCATACATACGATATTTCTTTCTCAACTTGTTCGTTCATTCTATTTTTTGTTAACCAAACTTGTTTTAGACTTAGGTCCATATTTATGGGTCTGTTGTTTGTTACACAATTTTTTTTTCAACTCTAAATCTACGCTTTGTGGACCATGTGTTATTTCAGGTTAGTCGATACTTTTCGACTACTTTAATTCGTAAAATAAATTTAAAAACTCTTTATTTTGAAGTAGTACATCTCATCTTATTACTTTAATTCATAATTTAAGACATGCATTTACTTTTGAATGGTCATTATGCCCTTTTGATGACTAGACCAATTAAATTACTTTTATAGTTTATTGACTGATTAGTTTGGAAACTGAGCAAAATGCTTACCAAATGGCTTAGTCAAACTGAAATAGTATATATTTGGCAATAAACTATCTTTGTGAAATTCACATTAAATGTCTACAAAAATATAGAACTTATTTCTCTCATTTTCTATAAATATATTTTGTATGTGCACAACTTTAGTGTGACACAAAAGTAAAACACATAATAAAAATCAAACACATTAGTTCTCGAGAAACATGTCAATGAAGCAAGGAATGGGAAGACAAACAAAGGGGAAGCAAAAAATCGAGATGAAGAAGGTGGAAGCCTACGGAGATAGAAAGATAACGTTTTCAAAACGTAGATCTGGAATTTAGAAAAAGATGAATGAAATCGTTACTTTGTGCAATGTTGAAGCAGGTTTTTTGGTTTTCTCTCAAGCCGGAAAGCCTTAGTCATTCGCAAATCTATCTATGGAGGAAATGGCTGTCCGGTTAAAGAATCCTTCAAAACCTTAATAGTCCGCAAAAGGCGATAACAATAATACTGGACCGCTACTCGAAGCTTGTAAGAAGAACCATATCAAAAACCTAGAGAAAAAATACAAAGACCTCATTGAGGAGCTTGACATGGAGAATGAGAAGGCAAAATTGTGGAAGGAAATGAGGAACGAAAAGAAGACAAACAAAATGTGGTGGAACTTTAACTCCGAAGATTTGAGCGTCGAGGCGTTAGAGCTCAGGCACCAACCATTTGTTGAGTTACATGATATGTTATGCGATATGTTGGAAAAGAACGGTGATGGTTTATCTACTGGTTCGGTTAGACGTCATTGTGGTGGCGACGGAGCTTGAATAAAATATGATTTGAATTGCTATTGTTCTAAATTTGTTTTTATTTGTCGTTGTCTTGAAAGATTTAGTTAATATAATGGTGATATATGATGAAACTATTCATCCATTCTTTTCTGTTTCTATGGATACTCTTTATATTCTATTTTTTGCTTTTTTTTTTAAATGCATTTGGTAATTTGTGTTTGTTAGTGATTTTGTTAATCTTACATTTATAGTCTCTTACAATATTATTCTAATTAATTTCGTTTCTATCGCTGCTCTGTAAACTCGTAATTTTAGTCATTGTATTGAAAGTCTTATATGTTTTCGTTGTCTTTCTAATATTTTTTTGATTAAACAGATTTTATAATTTATTTTTGTTTTTTTTGTTTTGGTATATTGTTTTTGACTTTCACTCAAAATTTGTTTATTCCCAAAAGCCAATCACATTAGTTTCTTTAATTTTTGTTTCCCATATTTTTAATTTTCAAACTTTATCATATTAAAATCTGAACTGTGACTTACGTACTAAACAAGTAAAAAACTCTTTGGCCACTTTGCCTTTTCGACGACTGGTTGTTACACCAATTATATTACCTATATATATTGTTGGGTGATTTAGTCTGCAACAAGTAAAGGATCTCCAAATGGCTTAGTAGAATTTAAATTTTGTGTATTTGGCAGAAAAAACTTAAACGCCCCAACCCGGACTTCCTTATCCGCAATGAGGTTCTACATCAGATTGTTCGACGAGAATTAGCAATTTTTGAGTTTTTCCTTTATTTAACATTCTTAGCGTTTTATTCATTTTAAACAGGACTTTTCTAGCATAAAACCTTTACTTAGATTAAAAAATGAGGTTCAATAACAATGAGAGTTTGCTAATAAGGTACTACATTGCAGAAGACCAATCAAACTTATATTATCCACCATGCTTCCTCTCTTGACTTAGTCACCTCTGATCAAACATTACCATAGTGGGTAATCTCTTTACCTGCATTACAAGGGAGGCATAAGCAACAACAAAATTTAGGGAGAGCGGTCGTCTCGTCCGACTTAGCCACATAGTTGATACTACAATAAAACCATCAATTTCATTAGTAAGTTATGCTTATTAACAGTCACACTTCAAGACTGATAATCCCAAGTCACTCGAGCAGTCTTTCCGAAACCAGACAAGCCTTAGCGAGCATCACTCCTCCTAAGCGTCCTGCCTAATCTATACTCTCAATGTAAGGAATCGAACATCGAGACCGAGCTAGCTAAATCATAAAAAAATAAGCAAACAGTCGAAATCACGTAAACAATCAAGACTCAATGAATCTATGCAAGAAAAGGACCTAATACTTAACCCTACGGCTATGAACTCACTTTAATCACTCGGATTCGATGATTGCATCGGTTCGGTTTAGTTCCGACACTTGCTGCCATAATGGATCGTCGAATCCTCGACCGCCAATCACCCAATTTCCCACATACTCAATCACCATTACCCACATAATTGATCGTTGTTACCCACACTCGAATTTGTTCCTTTCCTCTCAATTTTGTTATATGGTTTTTCTCTACGAATCTTTCTAAGTCTTTTCCGAGCTACTCTGTGTAAAAAGGCAATTATGGGTAAGTTTCCTCATTAAAAAATGTGTTAGCCGCCACGGAAAACTACACATGTAATTGTTCTCGCTCTATCCCACGTAGTAAACCAAAGGTAACCTTTCCCGCTTATTTTTCGAAGACAACCATACATTCCGGCCAAGTAACTATTCCCATTAAAAAAATTACAATATTTGTCGACAATGATCCAACTCAGATCAAACATTCCTAACACGGAAACTGTCCCAAGCAAATTGTCCACTGCGGTAACCGCTGTCTGGATTCCGACTGCAGTAAAAAAAACTCTTCCAATTTCCTAGCTCAATTTCACTTATTTTTCCAAAAATACACAAAGTAAATCCCGTTTCTCGTTTAGTACTCAAACTTGAGTATTTTTGTAAACTTCGGATGTTAAACTCTGTCACATATCTAAAAAAGTTGTTAATTTAAATAACCACTTGAGTTTAAAATAATATAAAATCCATTGTTTCCCCTCTCTATTTCCCCAACTCTGAACAAAATACCTAAACCCTAATTCTCAATTTTCAGTTTCATCTTCTCTTCCCTTCTCAAAATCAAAATTTATTTTGGCGAGAGAGACAAGACCATTGCTTAGAAAGAAAAAAAATTAATTTTTATAATAGGAGTTATTTGACGAGCACGCGTCGTGAAGCGTTGAGTTTGTACATAGATATATTAGGGATGGGAAAAAGTACCTATAACTGAAAAAATCGTGTCAAATAAAGGGGTATCGGTGCGGTATTGGATCTTCTTAAAATACTTATTGGTTCTCATTCTTAAAGTCAATACGTTTCAGTTTGGTTTCGGTTTATACCCTATAACCGAATAAGACTGAAATTTTGAAATGAGTTATTAAATATATACACCCATTTAATTACCCAACCCAAATTTTGTTCTTTAGAGTCTAAAGTTTACCTATTTGGCAATATATTATTATCATGAAATTAACATTAAATGTCTACGAAAAAAGGCAACATGTTTCTATTTCTTTCCTATTCTATAAATAGATTTTGTACTTGTCCATGAACCAAGCAAGTGCAAACAAAAGAGAAGCAAAATATCGAGATGAAGATAATTCAAGCTTACGAAAATACAATGATAACATCTATGAGATGATGTTATCATTGTATTTTACAAAGAGATGAACTAAATCATTACTTTGTGTGATGCTGAAGTAGTTTTTTATTTTTTCTCAAACCGTAAAGGCTTATTCATTTACAAATCCATCTATGATGAAAGTAGCCGGTTTAAAGAATCGTTCAAAATTTGAACCTTCCACAGGGGACGGTAATAACAATATTGGATCGCTTGGCAAAGCTTGTAAGAAGAAACATATAAAAACCTTATGAAAATATATGGATTTCTTTAAGGAGCTCGACATAGAGAATGAAAAGGCAAAATTGGGGACTGAATCGAGACACGAAAAGGAGGTAGACAAAATGTAGTAGAACTTTACTTCATAAGACTTGACCATGAAGACACGAAATGTTTGTTGAGTTACGTTATAAATTATACGGCTCCAACTTCTCGAATCAACCTGCCAGAGGTACCTTTACCTCTTGACCATGACTTAAGGGTTAACAATTCGTTCCATGACCACGAGTGGTGCTAGTCCATACATGACTAATATCAGATTAACACCTATAATTTCATAAATCATACTTTTATTTATTTGTAACAATCTTACAAGGTTTAATTTTGGCCAAAGCCTAGAATCTAAAAGAGTCATAAAAAGATACCACAAACATAGCTTTCTAAAAGACATCAGAAACCTACTTCTGATGGTCTTATCATTCCACACACCCACTAGTGGTTGGCTCCAAAGGCTTACATACTAAACAAATGGAGTCATGAGTACTAATTACTCAGTGAGCCAAGGTTACCCTAACATGCATAATCATTTCCCAACTCATACCCAAAATAACAATAAATAGGCAATCACACAATAATAAGAGAATGCAGATGTGAAAAAATATAACTCAACCACAACAATTCAAAAGACCCCTTACTACAGTTCCTTTTCTAATAACATGTTACTACAACAAAACCTACAGAGCAAACTGACAACTTTCATTGCCTCTTTTACCTTACTCGACCTTAACTATAAAGACTAAAAGACCAGTGATCTGACTACTGCTATACCACAACCCTAGGTTGCAATCCCGTTTTTTGTGAATTATAATTGGTTTAGTCACGGTCCTAGGCTGCAATACCGTTCCTCCGTGACTCTCGATACATGACCGTCAACCGCTCCCTACTATTGTTAGGAAGTTAAATGTTACATGATCTTCTTGATCACTTGAAACGTCTAACTACAAACACAACAAAAAAGAACTTTACCTTAGCACAGCACGTATCATACAAATCACATGCAAATCAAGCTTCCTCTTGAAATTAGCCAAATTCTTAAAATTCTAGCATGAACTTGTACAACTATAGCATAACAATTAAACAAACATGTGTGTTCTACTCCTCTAACACACGACAAGCATCACCAAGATTCACCTTGATCCGAACTTTGAACTTATGCTCTAAACCAGACCTTTCTTCACTTGAACGAACATAACATAGGCTAGATTTTTTACTATTCGCGAACTACGTGATGGTTCAAGATGTCAGCCTGGAGTGGATCACAAACGCGGACAAAGGTTTGGGGTTTCTAAGGCAATTTTCTAAGAGGTTCTCCACCTTTCCTATGAAGAAAATAAGAGCTCATCGGTCCTATATATAAAACTTAAGCAACCAGGTTGCTAGAGAGCTGAGTGAGCAGCACTTTATCCTGCTTGTTATTAACTCATCCTACACGATCGCGACACATCACGTTTTCAATGATTTGTCGCACATGGTGGCGACACCTCATGTTTACGGTTTTGTTGTGCTTCTGACTTATCGTGGTTATGGATTTGTCGTGTTTGGTCAATTTGAGCAGGTCAATTTTGTGCACGTCCATTCCGAGCTGTTAAGATTGGGTACGTAATAAAACCTATTGTTTAGTCAAAGGATGGGAAAGCTTACTATAGATAATCCTGACGGATCTGTGGTTACTCAAAGTAATGTGAGAATTGGGAAGGGAGATTTACCGGTGTTTAGAGGGACTCCATATGTGCTTTGTGTTGTTTCTTCCTTTCGCAATCTCTTTTTTTTTTGTTTAGTCGCGACATCAAACTTGAGAGAAAGTGAGATTCGAGTGAGATTAGCATAGGATTTGTGATCGGATTCGTACCGGATCTTTAACACTGTCTTTTTCTATTAAGTTTTCCCATTGGTGTTGTTAGTTTATCATTCAGTTTTGAGATTTATAAAACGAGAGATTCTCTCCGCATTGACTCGCCATTCTTTGCAAGAACTATCGTTTAAGAAAAAGTAGGTCCCGACTAATTCTTTTTCCAAACTCTCTATTGAATTGAATTTAGCGTTATACTCTGCACCATACGTCAGTGATAATTGCTGTAGCACCTACCGTTAAAACTGAAACAAAGAAGTTATGTTTGGAGATATGTCCTTCGTTTGAGCCAAGTATGCTTGCTCATTAAGGGAAAAATGTTAAGTTTGAAAAGCTAATTTGGGATGATATTAGGAGCAATATTTTAAATAGGCTCAAATCTCAAAATTTACAAATACTCGCTATAACGTCGTTGGCTAAAACAAAGAACATTTAATTGAATGTCAACGCACAAATACCATCGTCGCAAGTCTCCCACGTGCGATGCCATGCACGGGAATTACCTTCTCTTGTTATTATTATCTCAATGTCAAATCCTTCTTTCAGTGAGTTATATATATATATTGGTTGCTTGAGTCAATGAATTAAGGAACTAAACAGATAGAATGCTTGAAAACTAGATAACCCAAATAAATCAATATTCTAATGTCACATATACAATTGGCCCATTCGCTGCATGTCATATTAATAAAGTCCTTGCATGGTTTAAGAAAAAAAAAAATGAAGTATCAAATAATAGTAGTCATCTTAGATTCATATTAATTGCTAACCAAACTTCTAATATGTACACAAATATGGACCGTATGATCAGAATTGGAGTTCCCCATATGGAACTTTTTTTTTCCTCAGTTGTTTTTTCTTTGTCAAAAAAAAAAACCCTTTCTTACGGAACAATCAAACTCAAGAGGGATTCATTATTAATAACGTAATGATAATTATATTTCCAAATTTATCGGGATTGTTCGTTCATAAATGAATATAAAAGTAGTAAGTAATCAGGGTCAACATGCACGCAAGTGTAGATACGGCTTTAAATGCTTTTGAACGGCGAGTCTTACTTTTTACGATAGCTTTTTAAGCTTCTCCGGCGGCGTTGTCACCGGCCGTCAACTTCATCATCTTCATACTAATAAACCATTAATTAACTAGTTTCGATAATACAGTTGACATTTACGTGTGTGTAATCTCTCTCTCTCTAGCTACCTAGTCTCTATATATATATAAACCAAGAACAAGAAGAGTGCTTGAAGAAAAAGGCTGATCATTGTAATTATTAAGAGTAAAGTGTTATATCTTTGGACTCAAACAAACATTGATCATAATAAACCGGAAAATGAGTTCATCGAACGGAGGTGTACCGCCTGGTTTCCGGTTTCACCCAACAGATGAAGAACTTCTTCATTACTACTTGAAGAAGAAGATTTCTTATGAAAAATTCGAGATGGAAGTCATCAAAGAGGTTGATTTGAACAAGATTGAGCCGTGGGATTTGCAAGGTATATATCTCGTTTTATTTATACATGTCACAAAAGCATCGTTCTCTTCTACTCCCTCTCTTTGTTTTAGGAGAATTGTTTGTTATGAACTAAGTAATGATGTTTCAAGCAAAACTAATTATTATTTTTTACTGTTTTTGAATATTTAATCTTTGTAGATTGATTCTCTAATATTTAAATTGTGTTTAAATAGACAATAATTGATGTTTTAATTCAAAAAACAATAAAAATTAAATGATTTTTTAAACATCACCTATAAAAGGAGAGGGAGTATTTATTAGCCAATGAATATGTTTATATATACAAATTTGATCTACAATTTTTTTACCAATAAGAATATAATTCTAGCTACAGGCTACAACAATCCATATGTCTAATTGTTAATATAAAGAATTGTTTGCTTTATTTTTGGCAGATAGATGCAGAATAGGATCAACACCGCAAAATGAGTGGTATTTCTTCAGCCACAAGGATAGGAAATATCCGACAGGGTCAAGAACGAATCGTGCAACTAACTCAGGGTTTTGGAAAGCAACGGGACGTGACAAGATCATAAGAAACTGTTACAAGAAGATAGGCATGAGGAAGACTCTTGTCTTCTACAAAGGAAGAGCTCCTCATGGCCAAAAGACAGATTGGATCATGCACGAATATCGTCTTGAAGACAATGATGATGACCCTAGTGTACGTAATCTCTTATTTTCTTAGAAAGTAGTGAAAACCGGTCCATTTTTTTTTAATGAGCCAATATATATGCAGGAAGATGGATGGGTTGTTTGTAGAGTGTTCAAGAAGAAAAATCTATTCAAAGTAGAGAATGGTATTGGCTCCAACATCAACAATAATAGGCTTGAATCTCGTAGTTTCAAAAGCCCTTACAACCATGGGATTACAACTTTCGAGCTTAATAAGCCTGCAGATATTGGTCTAAACCAATACCAACCACCAATGTTTCAGTCTCAAGCTATATTGACTTCTTCTCATCACAAGCCTCTTTCAATTGGCTATGACTACTCGTTAGCTCTTCTTCCAAGGGAAAGCGAGAGCGAGGGGATACAATACCAGCAAGGGTGCGAGCCATCAGGGGTTGAGGTTGGCACTTGCAAAGCAGTAGGTGAATGGGGAATGGTGACTTATCACACAGGAAATAACGATGATCCCTCTAGAGCAATGAGGTTTGAAGACAACAACAATTCCTCCTCGGTCCAGCCACCTTCGAATCTGCTTTCGTTGCGAGGTGAAAATGGATTTCTTGGGTTATTCTAAGTAGATGCTTATGTTATATTGTTCATCTCCTTGTATGTTTGTGTTTTTTATTACATGTCATTTCTGGTTGGAAGCAAATTGCTTCACTGAAGAAGTTAATCAAACGGTTTTAATTAGTTGATGTTTTGCTTCACTAAGAATCGATAAGGGATATGTCTCAGTCTATCTTTGCTTTATGTTGTCCAAGTGACTAAAGATTAATTAAACTGTTTCTGAGTTTTGTTTATCGTAAGATTAATTAATTTAAAGGTTTTGAGAAACTAAATGAGGAAAAAGCTAAAAAAATTTAAATTAAAAAGAATAGACTACCTTTTCAAAAATTAAAGAATATACCATATTTTATTTAATTATATAATTAATTTAAATTGATATAAACAATTTAAACATCAGTTTGTAATTCATAGATGTCAAAAAGACCATTTTCACCATTCGATCTTTTAATAATATCTAAAAGACATTGCAGACAACATAAATGACATTCAGCATACGTTGGAGGAATCATGCACTACATTACTCACCAAAGCGCATCCACTTTGGATAAGCGGAATATATTTGGTCTTGTATTACAATCACCCATCATAAGTGCCATATCATCAATCTCGAAAACATACCACCCAAGCCCATGAAGGAATTAATATCCTTCCAAGAGCCATCAATATAGTTTTTTAATCCTGAATAACTTCTAGGGCCTATGAGAAGTCCCAACTCTAATGGATGTTGTCGCGAATCCTCAGCATGAGCCGGCTCCTATGAAATTGCATGCGCCTTCACATTTTTTATAACAATATTTAGAACTATATCTATTCTTCTGAATACCTTATCATTCCGTGCTTTTTTAATATACTAATATTATCCACGAAACCCTATGATCTCATATGTTGGAAGTATACGCTAGAATAGGAAATCCATATTTGTAAACACTAATGATACTCGAAAAATATTCGATGTCATAATAACAGTCGAAGGAGCCTATATATGAAACGATGTAGGGCATTCAAAAATGGCATGGTTTATTGTCTCTTCTATTCCACAAGGGGTGCACTGTGTATCCCATCGGATTCTCTATTATGCAAATTTTCACTTACCAAAAGACATCTCCCAAGAACTTTCCACATGAAATGCCTTAGTTTTGGCGGGCACTAAATCTTCCATGTTTCTGCTTGCAACGACTCTATTGTCGAGACGAAATGATAATATGAATGTATACTGCCGTTTTTTGTTTGGTAACCTGATTTTTTCATCTATGTTTCATATTTAGTATGATGCCAGTTTACCGAATCAGGTCAATATATTATGTATTGGGATTTTGCGGACAATTTTCACATCTTCGAGGACTATTATCACACTGATCTAAGCCATATTATATATCCTTAACATAGGAGAAACCAAAATGATTAACAATAAAGAATAAGTAATAATTAATAGTTTTAGTTTTTGGTCTTACAATCATTTTTTCATTTAATTTTTTACTTCATTTTATTTCTCTATTCAAATTAAGAATTATAAAACACATTTATTATATGAACTTTCTTTATATTATCTTTGACTTACTAATATTCATTTGTAAAAAAAATCTATTATATAGGTAAGGTATTGAATGTAGAAAAAAATATAATGTATATATAAGTATTGTAGTGGTATGTAAAAACAAAATAAAGAAAGAAGTTTGATTTTTAAAACAAGATCAAAATATATCCAAACATTGGTTTATTTGAACAAGGGCCAGGTACAAGTTGGGGTAAAGAATATAAACAAACTATGTCTTTCTAATTACATAGTTTTCAGTAGTTTCATGATGGTAATTTTTTGAGTTTTTTGATAATATGAAGATTGATTTTTTTTTTTTAAATGTAATTGAATATTATGTAGTTTTTGGGGTGGTTTAAACATCCAGCAAAGATGCTAATAATTTCTCATCTAATATTTACTCTTAGTAATTTATGCAATTATAGTTTTCAACTAGTATAGTTGGATAATTGTGGAGTTTCTTGAATGCTTTCATTTTAGCTGTTAGTTTATAAAACCTATATTACCCAAGTGAATTTTATTACAAACGAAATATTTTTATTAAAGTATATTCTGTTGGGGTCGGATTTCACCCGCTGAGCCTCGACCTCCAAAGTTATGATAAGCAACGCGCATGTTTCAAGCAAGCAAGAGATAATATAACCCCTAGGTCATTTCACCCGCAGAAGAAGGTGAAGATCTCCTGAAAATCCCTAAATCCTCCGAACCTTCTACCTGTTGAAGGAACCTTCGAAGTGGTCTTCGTCTCGGGAGAAGCCACGATGCAGCGTCGGGGAGGTCACAGAGCCAGCAGAAGGCACTGCAGAGACGAAGGCTGCCTGGCACCGATGTCACTGAGCAGTGACACCGATGACAGGCAGTGGCGCCGACGTCACTGCCCAGTGACGCCGATGTGCCTGGCCTCATCGGCATCCAGGCAGTTGACATCGGCGCCTGAGCCTTTCCCATCGGCTTCAGGTCCTTCAACGCCCGTCAGAACTTCAGCAAGGGTTCCAGAAGGTTCAGCATGTCAAAGCCCAGCAACGAAGCCCATAGGCTTGACCGACATAGGCGAAAAAGGCAATCCTTAAGGGTTTAGGAAAAGGGCTTAGCCGACTTAGGGGGTTATATATAGGAATGCAAAAACACTTGTAAAGATTCATGGACAATTTTTATCACACAAGCAATACAAAGCAATTACAAACCCTAATTTCTCTTTGCTCATCATTGTTCTTCATAGCTTATCTTCAGAAATCTCTGCTTCCTCTCGAAACCCTTACAAATCTAATTGTGCGAATTCCGGCTTCCACAATTTGGCGCCGACCAAGGGGAGCTAGAGAATTTCTTACACCAAAAAGCTACGTAACAACTCAAAGATGGTGAGTGGCGAAGAAAACACATCCCGCAGAGACAACCGGGAAAGAGAACCTTCGATCGAGGCGACTGCTGCGAAAACCCCTGCTCATGATGATCTAACCGAGGTGAAGAAGATGCTAGCAGACTTCCTCACCGAGAAGAAGAAGAAAGCCAAGATGATCGAGGAAAACTCGAAGGAACTGAAAGCTCTTTCGCGAAGAAAAGGCGAAAGACCCAACACGACAAGACTCAGAGCGCGCGTCGATCCTCAACGTCTCGACTTCTCAGCGCCTCGCACTACTCGGGAAAACCCAGAAGATCTGCCACCACCGCCGCCGCGTTGAGAAGCGGATAAATCTCCCGAACGCGTCGTAAACGTCTCTGACGAAGAAGAACCAGCTCCCCCTAAGCGTACAAGCACGGAAGGTGCAGAAGGAGCCCGACCAGAACCGCGCGCCCCTGACAACCACAGCGCGTCGAGCTCTTCCAAAACAGAGGTTGTAAAAGACACATCAGAGTACACCAACTACTCCAGTGAGGAGCGATACAAGAAAGAGCAAGAGCGTAGAGCATTCAAACGATCCTACGCTTCAGACCTCGCTGCGGTTAAGGCTCAGATGGATAGGGTAACTTCAGACCTAAAACGTACCCAATCGCAAATACACCATGGAGCAGGAAAGGCTCCTGCCATCGCTCAGGTACTAGAAAAGGCGAGGAACACACCCTTCGACGAACGAATCGCGAAAACGAAAATATCCGATCCAGGAAGGATCAAGTTACCCATCTACGAAGGAACCACTGACCCTTCTGATCATCTCATAGAATTCGAAGTTGCCTTGGGGAGAGCGAACTTCAAAGAAACGGAAAAAGACATCGTCTACTGCAAGCTGTTCGTGGAAAGTCTTAAGGGGCCTGCGCTACAATGGTTCTACAAGCTGGAGAAAAACTCAGTCCACACTTTTCTTCAGCTTTCCGAGTTGTTCGTTCAACACTACAACATCTTCATGGAACGGAAGATCTACGACTCAGAACTGTGGAACAATAAGCAAGGCGAGAACGAGAGTCTTCGATCTTTCATGACGAGGTTCAAAAGCACGCTTTCAAAGGTTGAAGGTATCAGCAACAAGTCAGCCCTGGAGGCCCTGCGAGGGGCACTTCGGTGCCCATCCCCATTCTGGCAAGAGATGAGCGTCAACACGCCGATAACAATTCAAGACGCTCTCCATCGTGCAGCCGACTTCGCTCGAACCGAAGAGGAAATCCAAGCCAGGAAAGGCGGAAAGACCAAACAAGCAAGCGAACCAGCCAAAGTCGCTGTACCTAAGAAAAGCAACCCCGCCTACGTTCAATACGAAGAAGGATCCGGAGGGGCTCATAATTATCAAGTGGAGTCGTCGGATCGCGGACGCAGAAGAGGCCATGGGCGCGGTCATGGAAGAGGAACTTGGAACAACACTTGGACTAGAGAATCAAAGGACTATGACGAGAAAATATACTGTGATTTCCACAAGGCAAGTGGTCACTCCACCGCAAGGTGTCGCGAGTTAGGGCGACAACTCATAGCCAAGCTCACAGAGGGCACCTTGAAAAACAACAACAGCTTGTCAGATTTCAAGCCAGAGGAGAGAGCTCCCGCTAATGTCGAGGAACAAGCAGATACTCCCAGACGCCAACGCCGCGACGACGGCATGGAAAACGAACAGCAGCGCGAAGTTATCAACATGATAATGGGAGGCTCGCAGTACTGTGCTGATAATGAAACGGCGATCGAAGCTTACCAACGTCGCGCTGACGTCTGCGCAAACATATCAGCACCTGCAAAGCCAAGGCTTTCCAGCGACTCAATTACCTTCGACGAGAAGGACACCGAGGGTCTCGATCAACCACATAACGACCCCTTGGTAATCAATCTGACTGTCTACGACTTCAACGTCGCTCGCGTCCTCATCGATACAGGAAGCTCGGTGGATGTCATCTTCAAGAAAACACTTGAGCGAATGAAGATCGACCTGTCCACAATCAAAGGGAGGCCTAAACCCATAACAGGCTTCTCTGGCGAAACAACCATGACAATGGGAACAATTCGCCTTCCTGTCCAAGCTGGCAACATGAAGAAGATGGTCGACTTCACCGTCTCCGATCATCCAGCAATCTACAACATGATCATGGGAACTCCGTGGCTCAACCTGATGAGAGTTGTACCTTCAACATACCACTTATGCCTCAAGTTCCCAACGCCCATCGGTATAAAAACGATATGGGGAAATCAGAGGGATTCTCGTACCTGTTTTCTGGCTGAGCATAAGATGAGAAACATCGAGAAGAAGAAGGATGACCCTGAACCTCAAGGATCACGAAAAAGAGCGAGAACCAGCCCCGAGCAGGTCAAGAACTTGACTGACCTCTTATAGCAATTACAGATTGCAGAAGGTCGTGTAGAAGAAGAGCGACCCACCTGCGAACCTGTAGAGTCTATATGCATTGACGAGCAACATCCCGAAAGATGTGTTGAGATCGGAGCTAAGCTTGATGAAGACATTAAAAAGAAGCTCGTGGTCTTCCTCCAGAAAAACATCAACACCTTTGCGTGGGCAGCGGAAGACATGCCTGGAATAGACATCAACGTGGCCAGCCACGAACTCAACGTCGACCCGACCTTCAAGCCAATAAAACAAAAAAGGAGGAAGCTCGGTCCCGACCGAGCAAAAGCGGTAAACGACGAGGCCGAAAGGATTATACGCGTCGGATCAATCACCGAAGTCAAATACCCCGATTGGCTCGCCAACTGAGTCGTGGTAAAAAAGAAGAACGGGAAGTGGCGTGTCTGCGTGGATTTCACGGATCTGAACAAAGCATGTCCGAAAGACAGCTTCCCTCTACCTCACATCGATCGCTTGGTGGAAGCAACAGCGGGAAACAAACTCTTGACATTCATGGACGCCTTCTCAGGCTATAATCAGATTTTAATGCACCCTGAAGATAGAGAGAAGACCGCTTTCATCACCGACCGAGGAATCTACTGTTACAAGGTGATGCCCTTCGGCCTAAAAAACGCAGGAGCAACGTATCAAAGGCTCGTGAACAAGATGTTCAGGGATCAGATAGGCAAAACAATGGAGGTGTACATAGACGACATGCTCGTGAAATCCCTCGAAGAAGAAGACCACATCTCTCACCTAGAAGCATGCTTCGAACAGTTGAACTTTCACAACATGAAGCTAAACCCCACGAAGTGTAGGTTTGCGGTAACATCAGGAGAATTCTTGGGATACCTAGTCACTCGTCGTGGCATTGAAGCAAATCCGAAGCAAATCGACGCGCTCATCCAAATGGCATCCCCAAGAAACAAGCACGAGGTGCAGAGACTAACTGGACGAGTCGCTGCGCTTAACCGTTTCATCTCGCGCTCGACTGACAAGTGCCTGCCTTTCTATGACACGCTGCGAGGTAACAAGCAATTCGAATGGTCTGAAAAATGCGAAGACGCTTTCAAACAGCTCAAAGAATATTTGGCGACCCCGCCTATCCTTGCTAAACCAGTCACCGGGGAACCTCTTTTCCTCTACATTGCCGTTTCAGAAACAGCAGTGAGTGCTGTGTTAGTTCGCGAAGAGCGGGGCGAGCAAAAGCCCATATTCTATGTTAGCAAGACCCTCACCGACGCAGAAACAAGATATCCTCAGCTAGAGAAGCTAGCTCTTTCGATCGTCATGGCATCACGAAAGCTAAGGCCTTACTTTCAATCTCATACCATCGTGATTCTCAGCACTTTCCCTTTACGTACGGTCTTGCATAGTCCAAGTCAGTCTGGCAGATTGGCTAAGTGGGCTATAGAACTTAGCGAATACGACATCGAGTATAAAGGACGAACGTGTAACAAGTCACAAGTGTTAGCAGATTTCCTTATCGAACTCCCAGAAGACCAGTCCGCGAAGGAGGTTCGACCAGGGATCTGGGAACTACACGTCGACGGCTCATCCTCCAAAAACGGGTCTGGAGTAGGGATACGCCTAGCATCACCAACAGGCGAGATCCTCGAGCAATCTTTCCGTCTGGGCTTCAGAGCCTCCAATAACGAAGCAGAATAACGAAGCAGAATACGAAGCCATCATCGCTGGAATGAGACTCGCCAAAGGACTCAACATCGAGCACGTTCACGCCTTCTGCGATTCACAACTGGTCTCCAACCAGTTCAGTGGCGAGTACGCAACCAAAGACGATCGGATAGAAGCTTATCAAAAAATAGTCAAGGACCTTGCCTTGACATTCAAAGAGTTCACTCTGACACGAATTCCTCGAGCGGAAAACATTGACGCAGACGCCTTGGCAAACCTTGCCTCCGCTTCGGCTCCACCAAAAGATCCAACCTTGAAACGGATTATCCCCGTAGAGATCATCGAATTCCCGAGCATCAAACAAGACATGACGCTCGCTATATCGACGCGATCACAGACTGTTAAACAGGTTGAAGCCACTACTGAAACAAGGGTCAACGACGTCGAGATGACAGAAGCCGAAGCAAACACCGAGCCTGCGCCGTTAACGACGCCAGCACCTGACACCGACGCCATCGGATCCGAAGTCATCGGTGCCGATGTCGCCGAAGACCTAAGGCAACTCGAAGAGTCCCCCACGCAGAACCTTCCGCTTGAGCCTGTAAACAAAGACATGACCGTCCCCATGGACACAGATGAAGAACCCGAATACGGTTGCGACAAACCCTGGATGGATCAAATTCGTGCTTACATCGTCGGTGGAAAGCTCCCTAACAACAAGTGGGCAGCTCGCAAGATACAGAAACAAGCCGCTCGAAACGTCCTGTTCGACGACAACATCTACAGACGGGGATTCTCTGGTCCTTTGCTCACCTGCGTAGAGGGACAAGAGGCCAGACAAGTCATGGAAGAAGTACACAGCGGATCCTGCGGCAATCACTCAGGAGGCAAAGCCTTGGCAATCAAAATTAAGCGACACGGCCACTTCTGGCCCACCATCGTGAACGATTGCATTAAGTTTTCAGCCAAGTGCGAAAAATGTCAACGTCATGCTCCGAAAATTCATCAACCAACGGAGAAGCTCTCTTCTGTCACCTCTCCTTACCCATTCATGAGATGGGCAATGGACATCGTAGGACCTCTGCACGCGTCAAAACAAAAGCGTTTCCTACTTGTTCTAACGGATTATTTCTCAAAGTGGGTGGAAGCTGAGGCTTACTCAAGTATCAAAGACGCCCAAGTCGAAAGTTTCGTCTGGAGAAACATCATCTGTCGTCACGGAATTCCATTCGAAATTATCACCGACAACGGTTCTCAGTTCATCTCCAACAGGTTCGAGGCCTTCTGCGCAAAGTGGAAAATTCGACTCAACAAATCTACTCCTCGTCATCCACAGGGAAATGGACAGGCAGAAGCAATGAATAAAACGATTCTCGATGGCCTTAAGAAACGTTTGGACGCGAAGAAGGGTCGCTGGGCAGATGAGCTGGAAGGCGTTCTATGGTCCCACCGCACCACTCCCAAACGCGGAACGGGAGAAACTCCTTTTGCTCTTGTCTATGGAACTGAATGTGTCATACCCTCCGAAGTGACTTCTCCAGGACCGTGACGTCGTCTCTTAACGGAAAACGAAGAACTCAACGATTCACTCCTCCTTGATGAACTGGACTTCCTTAACGAAAGGCGCGATCAGGCACTCATCAGAATAGCCAACTATCAAAACGCAGCCGCACGCTATTACAACTCCAAGGTTCGAGAAAGACGTTTCCGCGAGGGTGACTTGGTCTTGCGCGAGGTCTTCCAGAATACAGCAGAGCGGAACGCAGGCAAACTAGGAGCTAACTGGGAAGGACCTTACAAAGTCACCGCTGTAGTCCGTCCCGGCGTCTACGAGCTCGCCACCATGGCTGGCACGCCAATACTTCATTCATGGAATGCGAAGCACTTGAAGAGGTACTATCATTAGTCCTCTTCTAAGGCCCTTGCCTTGAACTACGAGGCGACTTGATCCTTGCAAAGGGTACGTAGGCAGCTTGTCTTCGGACGAGTTCAATTACCCTCCTCCGTCTCAAAGGGGGGGAGTAAGTGTTTTAACGAACTACGGGGCGACTTGATCCCTGCAAAGGGTACGTAGGCAGCTCGTCTTCGGACGAGTTCAGTTGCCCTCCTCCGTCAAAAGGGGGGGGGAGTGGGGTACGTATACTCATAATACTCCCATTTTGAACTTGGTATCTGCTTCAAGTAATAGGCATTTGACTCAAGTCTCTTGGACTTCTTTTGTGATTACTCGAAGCTTTGTTTAAACAATATTATCAATTACATCCTCCAGGGATTCTTCAAAGCCTTTTCAAAAAGCAAAGTTCAATCCGCTGTCGTTGCTGCTGGCCACAGCAACAATGTGTGAACCTGAACACATTGACATCCATCACCGGATCCTAAGCGCGCTATATAAGTTATAACAATCAGTTTTAGGGCTTTTGACTCTGGCTGGTTTTAATGTTCACTTCCTGGTCTTTTGACCACGAATGTTCGTTCAAAAACCCAACAACACCGTTGGTAAAAAGCAGCTGCCAATGGTTACTTAGGTTTATACACCGAATAATCATTCAGAAAGCCCAACAAACGCGTTGGTCAAATCAAAAGGTGTGATCGCTTCTGAACAGACGTGTTCGGAAAGCACCGCCATTCTACAAAACTCAACAGCAACGTTGGTAAAAATAGAAAACTCAACAACAACGTTGGTACGAAAAGCCTAAGGCATGCTATGGTACGAACAACCTTCAACCTATGACAAAAGGTTTGGTCAACAAAACGGATATCATTACTCTTGAAAGTTCTATCAAAGGTAAAAGCACGAGGCACAATCAAGACAAAATCATAGAAAAAGCGTTATAGAAATCAGAAAACCGCTACAGTGCGAAGTAAGCATAGTCTTAGATCGGATACAAACCATCCAACGCTATCTCCGAAAGTTAGGAATAATCATGTCCGAATATCATAAAACAAGCTAAATCTATAAAAAAACGAAGACAAGAAAGATCAGTTATCAGCGCCCTCGTCGCCTGTCGCCTCGGCGTCGTCCTCATCTGACAACTCGACGTCGTCGTCAACAGCACCAGCAGGAGCCGTGGGGATCTCAAGGGCCCTCCGGACACCAGCAAGAAGGTCTGCGAACACGTCATGGGCATCGTAGATCGGTTGACGCCGCTTACGCAGCGCCTTGACCTCCGTCGGGAGATCTGGCGGGTCTGATCCCTGAAGAAGGCCTATGAACTCCAAGTTCGCATCGATCTCAGTAAGGTTCAACATGTCATTCTGGACCTTCCCGCCAATCTCCGCAAGTAGCCCGGCAGCCTCGCTGGTCCGCACCACCAAACTGCGAGTCATCTCGTCTCTGGCCTCTGCAACGGCAGCGTCGATCCTAGTGCGCTGAAGGTCGCTAGCAGAGCTAAGCTCACCCCTCAACCGAACTGTCTCACCCTCGGCCTTAGCACACCGCGACTTGAGCTTCAACAGCCTATCTTCATAATCCTTCTTGACCCTTTGCAGAGCAAGAGCATCGCGCTCGAGAGCTTCGTTCCGCTCCACAGTCTCATTCAGCCTCGACTGTAGGGCGGCATTGGCCTCTTTGGCCGCACTAAGCTCGCCTTCAATGGAGCGAACGTCCTCATCGTAGTCTCCAACCAAACGGTCAAAGAGGAGGGAGAGCTGCAAAAACACGTCGTATTAGATTCGCAGAAAGAACATATTAAGCCGTAGAAAGTGCTAAAGGAAGGAATGCGGAAAGAGAGAATCAAACCTCAGAATATCTCGACTTCACTACCGAGTAAGCCTCGGCACGGAGCAACCCGTCGCCATCGCTCGTGCAAGATACTCCGCCAACGGTTGCTGCAGGAAACGCGTCCGCCCTTTGCCTCTTCGAAGGGGTCGCACGGTCAACGCCTTTTCCTTTACCACTAGAAACGCGGGCTCTCTTTGCTGACAGCCTGCGGAACTCTGCAACGTCACCCAAAGAAGGAGGAGGAAGAGCAGCCTTCGGTGCAGAAGGTCGCGAGGTTCTCGCCCGCGTCGACGGAGCAGGCGGAGTCGAGGTCGTCGGCGTCGCCACCCTTGGTGCACCGGTGCCCGAAGACCCTCTGGCCTTCGCTGCTGCCTCGAGCGCAATCTGCTCACGGAGAGACAACCTCGCCTGGCCTCGCCCAAGAACCTTCCTCGGAAGGATATCAGCAGAAAGTGCTCTCTCAATCCTCTTTCGGCTGAACGACCTCCTCCAATTGCCAATCCCAGAAGAGAGTTCCTTGTGCATTGCAGCGAGAAACTCCTTCGAGACTTTAGGCATCGTCGGCTTCACTGCAAAAGATAAATTCAAAGGGTTAGTAAACGGAAAGCTAAAACAAAATCACTAAGAGTTGGTTACCTCGTCTTTCCCATCTCGTCTTGACAAGGTCAATGCAATCCGCCTCGACGGTCCTCTCGGATATCTCAGCAAAGAAGAAGCGGTACTCGAAGTGGTCATCCTTACTTGGAAACCCAGCGATGAGTGCCATCCCCGACGAGTTGGCAACACTATACTTGAGCTCTTCGCTTAGACCACGAGTCCTAAAATCAGTCAAGTAGGATAAGTTCTCAATGCTAATGTCAACGCCGCACTCTCTGCTCAACACGTAAATACCGAGAAGATGTCTAATGCCCCTGGGGTTAATCTGAGCAAGGCAGACACCATGAACCGCTAGATAGCGCATGAGGAGCGGGGCAGCGGAAACCAGAGCAGGCACTGATCGAAGTAGTTCTCAAACAAAGTCATGTATCCCGCAGGCGGGGCGTCAGCTCTATCAGCAGGAGTGGGAGCAATCAGCACGATCTCCTCTGAAATCCCGCAGTGCCTTCGGAGTCGCCTCAGTGACTTCGGGTCTGAGAGAGAAGACCCAGGAGGATCAGGACAAACCTTCGCCTTCGTTTTCAACTTAACCTTCCTCGTTCGCCCAACCTCAAGAGACACGTCCTCGTCACTAGACGCTTTGGAGTCGGATGAACATGAGGAGGACGAGGCAAATGCATCACCAGGTGGGAGATTTGGGCTCTCGTCATCAACAAATAATGAATCGTCGAGGTGGCTACCCTCGGCCCCTGGGTCATCGGGGTCATCGGTAGGCTCAGGTGAAAACCGCGGGTCTTCGACCCGTTGGGTCA
Source organism: Arabis alpina (assembly GCA_900128785.1). NCBI lineage: Eukaryota > Viridiplantae > Streptophyta > Magnoliopsida > Brassicales > Brassicaceae > Arabis > Arabis alpina. The sequence continues at coordinate 37,016,299 of LT669794.1, read as the reverse complement.
GGCTTACAGGATCCTCTCCGCCGAGGATCTGAACTGTCAAACCCTCTTCCCTACCGAACACCTCGGTGCTCGACGCATTCTTTGTAACATCGGTACCCAACGCGAACATGTTGACACTCGGGTCCTCAACTAGCAATGCGACGCTATGAGACGTCGGGATTTCACCAGGACCAAATGCCGACGTCGGGTTTGTGACGAGTGACGATGTCGAAACTTGGTCCAAACCCGACGACGTGGAAACTTGGTCCAAACCCGACGACGTCGGACCATTTACCCCGAGAAGACCGTCATCGGTTTTTGGTTCGCCAAGTACCGATGTCGGGTTTATGGCAAGTACCGATGTCGAGGCTCGGTCAAAATCCGATGGCATCGATCCACCTATCCCGAGGTCATCGTCATCGGTCTCTTGTTCACAAGCCGGTCCAACATTTTTCGACTCCATGCGCCGAAATCACCTACGAAAATCGAGACCAACAATCAAAATCAAAGGGTTTTTAAACACATCTTCAACAACATAAAGCTTCTTCATCAACAAAATCAAAAGCTTCTTCATGGTTCAAAATTCAAAAATCAAAGAGATTTCAAAGACCCATTCATTAACAATCAAAGCTAAAACACAAAACCCAAGCAAGATTCATCAAGCAACTAACAATTCCAAAGGTTATTCATGGATCTAACAACTAGTTCTTCATGGCAAAGGATAGGATATATCACACTTGAAAAGCTAGAAGGTTTTGGAGAACAAAGAAGCTTTAATGGAGATGAGGAGGGAACTTACAAATCAAGAAGGCTTCGTCGGTCGGAAAAAGCGTGAACGACGACGGAGGCTGAGCTTGACGACGACGGCAGAAAAGGAAGCAAGAGTAAGGGAAAACCCTAGGGAAGTGAGAGGAGGAAGAAGAGAGGAGCTTTACCTTTTCAAAAAAAAAAAAAAAAGGGAAAAAGGGAAAAAGCTTCTCTTTCTCTCAGCGGGTCCCGAAAATCTGCAGAAAGATTATCATTCTCGGAAATCACCTTTCCCGTCGTAGAAAACATTGTTGACATCAACAAACACAACGCGGAGTCTTAACATCTCCAGGGATACAAAAAAAAACTTTTTCTGCAAAACTGCAAGTACGCGCAGAGCGAAGTCTTTAAATCTTCAGCAAGGTCTTAAAATCCTTAAGTATAAAAACCGTTGTCAAACAGCAGACACTGTCAGCTCTTACAAGCAGAACACGAAGTCTTAAAACCTTCGAAAAACGGAAAACAACGTTTACTATGTTATCAACACTAACGACTCAAGCCTACGACATCATAACTTTCGACAGCTAATCTCGACACCCAATGGTCCTTAAACTCGATACTGTTATCATTAACACTACCGAGCTGGGGGGCTAACTGTTGGGGTCGGATTTCACCCGCTGAGCCTCGACCTCCAAAGTTATGATAAGCAACGCGCATGTTTCAAGCAAGCAAGAGATAATATAACCCCTAGGTCATTTCACCCGCAGAAGAAGGTGAAGATCTCCTGAAAATCCCTAAATCCTCTGAACCTTCTACCTGTTGAAGGAACCTTCGAAGTGGTCTTCGTCTCGGGAGAAGCCACGATGCAGCGTCGGAGAGGTCACAGAGCCAGCAGAAGGCACTGCAGAGACGAAGGCTGCCTGGCACAGATGTCACTGAGCAGTGAAACCGATGACAGGCAGTGGCGTCGACGTCACTGCCCAGTGACGCCGATGTGCCTGGCCTCATCGGCATCCAGGCAGTTGACATCGGCGCCTGAGCCTTTCCCATCGGCTTCAGGTCCTTCAACGCCCGTCAGAACTTCAGCAAGGGTTCCAGAAGGTTCAGCATGTCAAAGCCCAGCAACGAAGCCCATAGGCTCGACCGACATAGGCGAAAAAGGCAATCCTTAAGGGTTTAGGAAAAGGGCTTAGCCGACTTAGGGGGTTATATATAGGAATGCAAAAACACTTGTAAAGATTCATGGACAATTTTTATCACACAAGCAATACAAAGCAATTACAAACCCTAATTTCTCTTTGCTCATCATTGTTCTTCATAGCTTATCTTCAAAAATCTCTGCTTCCTCTCGAAACCCTTACAAATCTAATTGTGCGAATTCCGACTTCCACATATTCGAAGATATTAAATCATGAAAAATATTTGAAGGTTCCATCAGGAGAAATGGAGAAGAATCAGAGAAACGAGAAGAATGATTGTGAGGAAACAGAGTTCGGGTGGAGATGGGAAGAGTGCGCGAATCCAATTGGTACGTTGATCAAGTTTACTGGCGAGGGAGAAATCAAGAAATATCATTACAAGGCATTCGAGTTTCGTGGCACACACTACAAGAAAACACAGAATTTGTGACGCCAAGTTATGACGATTTTTTCCGTCACATATTTTTGTGACACTTTTGCAACGAGTTTGTAACACATTTGTGACGCCAAAAAACACTGTCAGTAAATCGTCGCAAATGTGCGACGGAAATAGGTTGTCGTTAAAGCGTCACACTTTTGTGACACTTTTGCAACGACAATTCCGGTGTCGCAAATTAGCAACGGATTTGTGACTCTTTCGGTGCGCCGCAAAAACTGTCGGCCAGAAAAAAGTGGTTGTAAACGTGTTTAATCTGATTTTTATAATCCACCTAACTCTCACCCAACACGTGCCTAACTCCCAGCTAACTTCCACCTAACTTTCAGCCGGCGTCGCAAATCCGTCACAAATTCGTCACAAATTTGTGACGAATTTTCTGGCGTAGCAAATCTGTGACAAAATATTCAGCCTATAAATAGAGGTAGTCCCTCTCTCAAATTTCTCACAATTCAGAAGGAAAAAAACGGTAAAGGGGAAAAAAAAGAGGAAAAAAATTGGGGAGAAAAAAAAATATATCTGGGAGGGAAAAATATTTGAGAGCAAAAAGAGAAAAAAATACTCGGGAGGAAAAAAAATTTGAAAGAAAAAATAATGTGGCATTCGTCACGAGAATGGATGTACAACCGGATCGATCCACGCACCAACAATATATCAACGGACTATTTGGATGGAGTGCAACAATTCATCGATTTTGCGAGTAACCATGACTTCGCCTTGAGGAATAATGGTAAGTTTATATGCCCTTGTTCTAAATGCAAAAACGCAACTAGAATAAGACCCGCTCGACTTGTGTCGGACCATTTGCTTAGTAAAGGGTTTATGCCCGGATATTATGTATGGTCTAAACATGGAGAGGATTATAATGTTGGTGGGGCAGGATCTAGTAGCCATTACGAAAATGTAGATTTTAGTAATGAACAATATTTTAATACGGGTAATGAACAATTTGATTATAGTACCGAGGGGGATGTTTATGCTGGTATGGTCAATGATGCATTTCATGGTACTACACCATTTAATGCTTATCATGATCATGATCAAGAACATGGTCAGAGTGGTAATGACCATGTTAATGAAGAACCTACCTATGAGGCGAAACAATTCTACGACTTGCTAGAAGCTGCAAATACCCCGCTGTAAGATGGATGTCAGGAAGGTCATTCACAATTATCATTAGCCGCGCGGTTCATGAGCCACAAGACAGACTGAGTATTTACTACAGCCTAATCAGGCCACTGGTTCATATTACGAGACGCAAACGTTGATGCGAAAGCTAGGATTGCCGTATCATACATATGATGTATGTATAGATAACTGTATGCTCTTCTGGAAATAAGATGAGGAGTTGGAGCATTGTAAATTTTGCGAAAAACCGAGATATAAAGAGAGTCAAGGACGAACAAAAATACCGTTCAGCAAGATGTGGTACCTACCAATTGAAGACAGATTGAAGAGGATGTACCAATCTGAGAAGACTGCATCATGGATGAGATGGCATGCTGAGCACGAGTCAGAAGACGGAGTTATGTGTCATCCATCTGATGGTGCGGAGTGGAAAAATTTCAATGAAATGTATCCGAGTTTTGCAGAGGAAAAGCGAAATGTTTACCTAGGATTGTGTACAGACGGGTTTAATCCATTTGGGATGTCAAAAAACCATTCGTTGTGGCCAGTGATCATGACACCTTACAACTTACCCCCAGATATGGCGACGAAGAGTGAGTATTTGTTGCTCACAATTTTGAATTCTGGTCCAAATCATCCACGTGCGAGTCTAGATGTGTTTCTCCAACCCCTGATCGAAGAGCAAAAAGATTTATGGATTAACGGAGTTGAGGCGTATGATATTTCTTTAAATCAAAATTTCAACCTTAAAGTTGTTCTGTTATGGACGATTAGCGATTTTCCAGCGTATGGTATGTTGTCTGGATGGACTACGCATGGAAAATTATCTTGTCCAATTTGTATGTGTGATACAAATGCTTTTCAGTTGCCGTCTGGTAGGAAGCCTTGTTGGTTCGACTGCCACAGATGTTTTTTGCCTACCGACCATCCTTTGCGGAAAAATAAAGTCAATTTCATAAAAGGAAAAAGCGCAGTAAACGACAACCCACCAGAATCGTTGAGTGGAGAAGAAGTTTTGCGGTACGTACGAAATGCCAAGGCACCTAAAACTTCTGATTGTGGTGGAAATGGACATAAAACAAAACCGGACGGATATGGAGATTGGCATAACTGGCATAAAGAAAGTATTTTTTGGGAGCTACCGTATTGGATTCATTTGAATCTACGACATTGTCTTGACTTGATGCATATTGAGAAAAACTTTTTCGATAACATCATGTACACTATTATGAATATTAAGGACAAATCTAAAGATAACATCAAGTCAAGAATAGATGTTGCAAGATATTGCGTTCGAAAAGAATTGCATGTCGATGCTCGGGGGAACGCGCCATTTCCAATTTGGAGATTGACTGCGAAAGCAAAAGATGCGTTACTACATTGGGTGAAGAATGAAGTGAAATTCCCAGATGGCTATGTTGCAGATTTAGCTAGTACAACAGACATCAACAACGGAAAGTTCTCAGGAATGAAAAGCCATGACTGTCACGTCTTTATGGAGAGATTACTTCCATTCGTATTTGCAGAACTTCTCCCTCGTACCGTGCACCAAGCAATATCAGGTACATCTTTATACAATTCATGTTTATGTTGATATTGTTAAACCTTATATAAATAACTAATAAAAACAAATATTCGTAGGAATTGGAGCATTCTTTCGGGACCTTAGCAGTCGCACATTGGATACAAGCCGCGTCCAACTTCTAAAGTCGAACATTGTTATGATTTTGTGTAATTTAGAAAAAAACTTTCCGCCTTCTTTCTTTGATGTGATGGAGCATCTTCCAATCCACTTGCCTTACGAAGCAGAGCTTGGAGGTCCTGTGCAATATCGGTGGATGTATCCGTTCGAAAGGTTTTTTAAACATTTGAAAGGAAAAGTGAAGAACAAAAGATATCCAGCGGGATCAATTGTTCAATCCTATATGAATGATGAGATATCTTACTTTTCACAATACTTCTTTGGATCACATGTTCCTACAGCTATAAGAAGAAGGTAAATTGACGTGATCATATAGAAATATCTTTGTTATTTAATATATGTATATATATATACTATGTTTGTTTTAATGTTAAATAACAAATTTTCCAGGACAAGTCGGTATGACGAAGGTGAAGCACCAAAATATCCAATTGACGTACCGGATATATTCACGGCTGTAGGTCGGCCAAGTGGGAAATGTGAAGAATTCTGGTTAGGCGCCGACGATTATCATCGTGCACATTCATATATTCTACGAAATTGTGAATACTTTCGGCCCTATGAGAAGTTAGTCAAACTACATATTATGTAATATACTCTAATTTTATTACTATAGCAATTTCTTCAACCTTATGTTTTTTTTGAATTAATCATAGACTTTTGGAAACGCAAATCCGAGATGAAGACCCTTACCTAACAGATGAGGAGGTGATGGCAAAAAGAGATACAGATTTCCGTTCATGGATCCGCCAATACGTATGTACACTGTTAAGCTGTAAATTTGTCAATTGTAATTTGTCAGTTTTTAACTAACACATATGTTGTATTTCTAGGTATATTGCACTAAGAATGAGCAATATTTTCCTCCATGGGTTTTTAATATTGTTGAAGGTCCTGAAAATCAAGTTCGAACTTGGCCCATGTATTATACGAGAGGGTATTTGTTTCACACGGAAAGTCATGGAGAGAGGGAAAAATCAATGAATTATGAGGTAGTTGTCCGAGGCCAACAATATTCTGACGTAACTAAAGAAGACGATTTTCATGGAAAAGTGCAAAAGATCATGGAGTTTCAATACCCTGGAATTTTTCAGTTAAGAGTAACACTTTTTTATTGTAAATGGTTCGACCCTACGATCGGAAAAGGCACCCGCAGAAGCAAGGGAGGTATTGTGGATGTGTTGGTTAAAGGCCGATATCAAAACAATATTAATGAACCTTTTATTTTAGATATGAATTGTTCATTTATTAAATCTTCTAGATTTATAGACATATATGGTTTCAAAATATTTTGAAAGTTCTTATCTAAATAATATACTAATGGCAGGGTCTCAAGCCGATCAAGTTTGTTATCTTCCATATCCAGCTACTAAACGTCTTCTGAAACCATGGCTTACAGTACTGCAAGTTAATCCGAGGAATCGTGTACAAGGCAAATTTCATACCAAAGACTTGGTTATTTTGCAACAAACAAACGATGATACTGTGACGGAAATTGTCGACGAAATAGACGTACCTACCTTGGTGGAAGGAAACAACCCAATTCAAACAATTGATTTTGAAATTGAAGACAATGAACAAGAAGATGAATTTCTCTGTAATTTATCGTCTTCAGAGGAAGATAACGATGAAGATCGTGATGGTGGCCAAGATGATGATGATTTTGAATAATTTGATTTCAATTTATATTATCATTAATCTATAATGTTTTTTAAAGAATAAATTGCACTTAATAAGATTAATTAATTAATATTTTCCATATTTATATTTAGCTCTAAGTATATATATTGTGATAGATCTGAACACTTGACGAATAATACAAACTATCCTACTGGCAAAGCATTGGCGATGATGTATGAGAGGTCATGGGTTCGAACCTTACCATGTACATATAAACATTTACAATTTTGCATTTATTACACTTGCAATAGCAATTTTTAATAAAAATAAAACGAGAAGAATACATATATATCACTTTGGCGTGGTGGCATAACACAATACATTTGACTTAGGCGAGTCGGGTTCGACCTCCTCCTGCGGAAATATTTTTCCTTTTAAAAAAAAAACAGGTTTACAACGACTTTGTGACGCCTTTGTGACGGTACACCTAACTTTTGCGACGGAATTGTAACGAATTTCAAACTTTATTTCGAAAAATAAACCGTCGCAAAGACGTCACAAATTTGCGACGCTTGTGTTACGGATTAGTGACATCTCACCTAACTTTGTGACGGAACTATAACACATTTGTAACGCGTATAGTATTCCAAAGTTACTAAAATAGTATTTAAGGGCAATGGCTGTATTTTTCGAAGGGAAACTTATAGAAACGACTATATACAGTGCAATTAGCACTTACAAATTTGAAAATGACAAATTTCTTACTATTTGGCCCAAATCATTAAATTTATCCACAATGTATGTGATTACACATTATAATCCATGAAAATGAAATAATTTTTCCAAATTCAAAATTTTTAGTTCAAATAACTCTTTTTCTTAACCAATACAAGAGAAATATATCGAGTGTAGTTTAGTAAGGTGTATGTACTACAATTTAGCGTTATAAAGTTTATGGTTTAGGGTATAGAGCAGTGACAATAAAAGCGTCGCAAAACAGTCACAAATTTGCGTCTCATTTGTGACGCATTTGTGACGCGCCGACAAGATGTGTGACGATTTTGCAATTCCCATTTTGATTTTGTCATAATTATGAACCTATTCAAGTAGAAGAATGTATATATTGGAAGTTCCACTTTTGCAATATCACGAATTACATTGTAATTAACAGTCTAACCTATAAAAGTTCAAAAATTTTGATTTTCAATTTAAACCCCATACATTAACATAAAGTGTATGGAATTATTAAAGTGTGTATATATAAGAATTAGTGTTACTTTTAAAGGAAATAACTAGAATTGTCTAATTGAAATAGAATTTTTGATAGAAAGGCATATGAAGGTTATTTTGGACATCATATTGGCATACAATTTGCATCACAAGTTTTAGGGTATAGGGTTTGATGTTGTGACCCATATAATCGTGACAAAGTCGTTACAGAATTGTGACGCTTTCGTGACGGATATCATGTTTTGGGTTTAAAAACTGGTTGGGCCACATGCGATGAATCATTGGACTTAACTTGGCCCATGTATTTTGCGACGAAAATGTCACGGATTTGTGACGGATATCATGTTTTGGGTTTGAAAACTTGTTGGGCCAAAGGCGATGAATCATTGGGCTTAACTTGGCCCATGTGTTTTGTGACGGAATTGTTACGAATTTGTGACGCCTGTGGAAACAAAAACCCAAAACGCGTAACCCTAATTCATTTCACGCGTAACCCTTAATTTTTCATTCTCTCTCACCGAAAAGGCGATTTGCGTCGTTGACCTCCGATCGATTCGATCTTCTCTGGCCTTTAACTTCCTTCGATTCTCTCCTTCTTCAATCTCTCTTTTGTAGTCCTTTACTTCGATTTATGTCTCTATTCTCCGTTGATTCAGTTTTGATCTTCTCCATCTTCTCGAAACCTAATCTTTGTTTATTTAGTTTCGATCTTCTTCTTCTCTTCTCGATTTCTCGAACCTTCTTCTCTGTCTCTTGTTCCGATCTTTCGATCGATTCCTCCTTTCTCATAAGTCGTTTCTTCCCTCAGAATAGATGCCTCCGAAATCGAAACCTAAAGCAGGTGGTAAGGCTCCTGCGGCTACCAAGCCTAGTGTCGCCGCGAAGGCTACTGTCGCGGCGAACACAAGAGGTGGTAAATCAACCGTCGGTGGTCGCGGAAGACAAACCATCAGAGGTGGTGGTGTTCGTGTTCGCGGAGGTCTATCCAAAATCGGTGGACGCGGTGGTGGACCAAAGGATTTAGCCGGTTCAAACCCTAACACCACTCGCGGTGTCCCTTCAACTTCACGCCGTCGTGTTGTTCAAGGTGGAGGAAGTCCAAGCGTCCCTGGGGTCACAGGCGTTGCCTCTGGTGGAGGGAGTCAAAGCGTCGCTGCAGGCTTCACATACCCTCCATCTGGTGGAGGAATTCCAGTAGTCCCTGGCCCCACAGGTGCTGACTCTGGTGGATCCTCCATCAGGTCTGATAGGTTTAGGACACCGGTTCGTGAACTCCAGCCTCGAACTGCTAAAAATTCGTCAAGTGGACAAAATTTCGAAATCGATGGTCCAAGCGGTCAACGTCGAACCTTATCGGCGTCCTCTGAATGCACCGCTTCGGCTTCTGTTTCCATAACAAATCTTCCGGCTCAGTATCCTCAAGCGAGACAACAAAGGCAGTCCCTCAACCTCAACGATCTGCCTGTTTCTCGTCTGGAAGTTCCGGTGCACCGCCAAGGAAACCTTCGAGCTGTTGAGATAGTGGAAGAAGAACAAGATGAAGAAGAAGAAGAAGAAGAAGAAGAAGAAGAAGAAGAAGAAGAAGAAGAAGAAGAACAACAACAACAACAAGAAGACGAAGACTACTACGCTGAATTTGCCGAGCAAGACCCTCCATCGGAGGAAGAGGACGAGGTTGATGCTCCGTTTGTTGAAGCTCAGGTTGTGGATGGCAACCTTAATGAAGCTCCCCAACAGAATGTACAGTATGCCCAGAACCTGGTCTACCTCCTCGGACTGCCTGGGCATGAAAACTTGCTCCGTTTTTCTCCGATCCCAATCCCAAACATCCAGACCATATGGTAACACTTCTGAACTCTATCTTCTTAATTTTAACACTTATGTTTGTTAACATATACATATGTGAATATGTTCATATTAAGATGTGTTATGACATGGACTGTGTTGCTTAGATAGGGTTTAGAGGCTTTTACAATGGATTTAAGTAATATAGACATTGCTTTATTATGATTCCTTAGACAGTAAATTGATTTTGTTAAATTGTTATGTGTTTCATCCTCTGATTTAGGTTTGATAGGGACAACGGTGTGTTGGCTAAGGTGATTTGCAACATTATGAGGCGGAAGTTCGATGGACCGTGGTATAACTGGTCCTCTACCCCTGTTGAAGCACAAGAACTCATGTATGAAACCTTTGCGGTAATGTTTTAGATTAATGCTTTGTTTGTTATCAAGTTTCTTAGTCATTATACCATACTAACAACTTTGTTTAATGTAGGGGAAGTACAACTGGGAAATAGGCATTACTGGACTTGTGAGGGACAATTTCTTTGCGATTGCGTCAAGGAGAATGCGAGGAATCGTTAGCCAGGCTAGACGCGGTCCCGGCAGGCCCACATGGATGAATGAGATTGTCTGGGATGAAATGCAACTGTTTTGGGCAACTCCTGAGGCGCAGGAAAAGAGTGAGACGGCTTCCAACTGCCGCAGATCCACTCGTGGAGGTCTAGGAATCGCAAAGCACAATTCTGGCCAGAAATCCTTCTTGCGACGTCCACAAGAAATGGTGAGTGATATCTTTGTTCTCTTACTTTAGCATTCTTCAAATGTTTAACATGATTCCTTTCTTCTGCAGGAAGTGGAGTTAGGTCGTCCTGTCTCATGGGGAGAGGTGTTTCTGCGGACACACACGAACAAAGATGGAACATTCGTCGACTGCAAATCCAAACAAGTTGCAGACGCTTATGAGAAGGAGCTTGCAGAAGCTGTGTCTGACGCAGATGCCTCTGCCATTTCAGAGATTTCAACTCAGAGGACCCTCTCCATTGAGCAAAAGAATGAAATATTCCTCAAGGTAATTTGCTTTCTCAATGCTTAATTACTTTTACCTTTTGTGTTAATCAATTTGGTTGCTTGACTAGGGAATTGCTAAGTACTAACATCTAGTTCTTTGGCTTCTGCATCAGTGTACAGTCACTGATCATAAGGGCAGTCCTTTTGGACTTGGTGAACTGCCTCGGCTGCAAGGGAAAAGAAAGAGGCAAGAGTCCTATGCAAGCTCCTCTACGCATGATCTCTCTGCCATGCAAGAGAAGCTTGATGCAGCTCACCGTCTGCTTGAGGCTCAGGAAGCTGCTAATGCGCGGTGGGATGAGGAACGACGCAAGAGAGATGAAGAGAACCGCAAAGGTCAAGAGCAGCTCGCTGAAATGACGAAGCTCCTTACATACCTCAAGAAGTCTGATTCCCGCATTGCAGCTTATATGGAAGAAGAACAGCCAACCACCGAAGAGCCTCCTGCAGCCACTCCAACCATTGCTCCTACTGATCAACCTCCTAAACCATAAGTGCTTATGCCCTAAAAACTTGTTAATTTTTTGTATTGCTAGTATTTCTCTTCTTTCCTTAACTTAAACTTAAACTTAAAATTATTTCGGTTCTATTTATGTTTTTCAGAATGATTTCAATGTTTAACCTTTCATTTAAAGCAAAACCAGTTTCAATTTAGACAATAGTATGCAGATTATGAAAACTAGTAGAATATTAAACTGTTACATTTCCGTCACAAATTTGCGACGAATTTGCGACAAAAGTGACGAATTTGCTACGATTTTGCTACGATACGTAACATAAATAAGATATTACAAATGATTTTCGTACTAGATTCGTCACTAATTTGCCACGACTTTACTACTCGGACGGGTGTCACACTTCTACGACACACATAATCCGTCACAAATTAGTAGCAAACTTGCGACGACATATATCGTCACAGTTTCGTCGCGCATTTACGACAACACACTTCGTCACTAATTCGTCACTCATTTACGACTGTTAACAAATGTTACACATTCGTCACAAACTTGCGACCAATCCTGTCGTCGCAATCATGTCGTAAAGTTACCACGTATTTTATAGTCACAAATTCGTCGCTAATTTACGACTACCACATTTTGTGACAAAAGCGTCACAAATTTACAACGCTGCAGAAGCGTTGCAAAATCGTCACAAATTTTCAACGCGCTTTTTGTCGTCATATTGTCGTCACAAATTTGCGACGATTTTGCAACGCTTTAAATTTGCGACGATACTTTTGCGACGCCTTAATTTCGTCGCAAAATCGACTTTTGCGACGGATTTGCGACGCTTTTAGGCGTAGCAAATCCTGTGTTTTCTTGTAGTGACATATTTAACTGGTGAGTTTTTTTTTTCTTAAAATAAATTAATTTAAAGAGTCACAAATATACAAAGAAAATTTATGGAAAACATTTAAATTGATTAAATTACGAAACAATACGATACTTCTACTTTTCTTTGGGGTCAAAAATTCTACTTCTTTTAAAACTAAAGAATATACTTTTTTATATTTATGGTTCATAAATTAAGTTTTTAGGGTATATGGTTCAAATTTTAGGAAATCGAGTTTGGAAAACATACTATAAAAATTGTGGTCTTATAATCTTTTTATTTACACGTAAACCAAGGTCGTTTTGGCTGTTTGAAAAGTTAAAAAATTACAACAATTTCCTCTTAGTATATTTGCTAAAAACAAATTTAAATTTTCTTTTTGAAAAATAATACTCTTCATATTTTAAAATTCTAGTTTTGTACGAAGATCATTATTTTAATGATTTTTTTTGCATCAATGGCATTTTAACGACCATATATATATATATATATATATATATATATTAACTAATCAAGAAAACTTACTTTATTCAATATTTAAAAGTTTGAGGTATATTAATAAAAATTACAACAAATTTCTTAACATGTTTGAAAAGTGTATATTATTGAAAGAATATATGATTGCCACTTACATTGTAATTTGTTTTGAATAGAATTAACTTATCATATTCAAATTGGTTTATTGAATAGGATATTTATACTCAAGGCGAGGAGGGAAACGTGAAAATGGAAGTGCAATGGTTTTATCGTCCCGAAGATGTCGATAAAAAATACCTTAGAAGCTGGAAGAAATCCAAAGATTCAAGTGACCTCTTCTACAGTTTCCATCTCGAAGAAGTTTTAGCCGAATCGGTGCAGCGGGGTTGCAATGTGGATTTTGTGTTAGCAAATAAGCAAATCTTAGACTATAGCGAGTATCCTGAATTCATTGTGCAATATGTTTATGATATTGTTAGGAAGAAGTTGCAGGCTTTCAATAATAATAACTTTAACAAGAAGGTGAGGCCAATATGGATTAGTGAGGATCTTTGGAGTGAAATGTGGATCTATTGGGACACTCCAGAGGCTGAGTTCAAGAGCACTACAGCTTCCAATCATAGATCAAGCCAATCCTCTTACTTGACCATTCAGCAAGAAATGATAATATTTTTACCATTTATTTTTTGTTACAAACGTCACCTACATAATCTATTTTATCTAATTTTATAGGAGGAGGAACTACGCTGACCTGTCTCATTTGGTGAAGTGTTTATGAGGACTCATACAAATGAAGATGGGACTTTTGTTGATAAAAAAGCTAAGCAAGTCGCTGAGACTTATGAGATCGCCCTACAAGACGTTATGAATCAAGATGGCGGTTAACCAAACTCAGACGCTACAGAGAATTCTACTCATCGGAATCTCACCATTGCTCAGAAGAATGAAATCTTCCTTAAGGTAACATTTCTCTCCTACTTTATGTTTGGTTTCTTATCCTTTCTCTTGCTCTCTTTCTTTTGTTTTGTATGAGGTAATCACAAGTATATTATGTATGTTTCTGTTGCAGTGTACTTACTTTGATCACAATGGTAAACCTTATGAAATGTGTCAACTGCCACATCAGCTTCAGAAAAAGAAACGGAAGATAAGCTATGTTGAATCTTCTACGCCAACCCTGTTAGAGATCCAAGACAAGCTTAAATATGCTCGTCAAAAGATTGTTGAACAAGATGAAGATAATAAGCGTCGCGATATGGAAAATCAGCGCCGTGATGCCGAGCTAAGGGAAAGTCAGTCTCGAATCTCTCAACTGGAGAAGCTGCTTGCATCGTTTATGAAGAACAATGATCCCCGCATCGCTGCTGACATGACTGAGTCCCCTGCCTTGGATGCTTCACCAGCACCAAAGCCCACATAACCATTTGCACCACCCACAACTACAACTGTCAAAGGCAACATTTGACAGTTTCAAAGTTTGCTTCCCAAATTTTCTAGCTTTGTGTGTTTGAACAAACTTTATATGTTCAAATCTTTTTTTTTCTTTTGTTATAATCTTTTTTTGTACTCTATAACCTTTTTTGTCAAGCTAAACGCTTGAAAGATTATTGCTGCTTATAATTTTAAGACTTTTAGCTCTTCTTTCAATTTTGGCTTCTGAAAACAGACTCAAATACATATGTTATCCGTATCAAATTAGTAGCAAATTTGTAACGGCTAACAAATCAAAAAGTGACAACAAATAAAACAATGTTGCAAATTAGTGACTAATAAGTGACACTTCATGGACTAAATTGTGACTACCCACTAACTTTTAGCTACTACAAAGATAGTCTCAAATCTGTCGCTTATTTATAACTACATACATCATCATAAATTAATTTTAATTTAACGACTGGCTTGCTTAGGCCCCAAATGTTTATGCGGTTTTTGGATTTTGGATTTTGGATTTTGGTTTTTAGATTTTCGTTTTCGAGTTTCTAGTTTTTGATTTTGCAGTAGATTTTGGTTTTTCTAAAAACTTGACTGGTCAATTGTATAGTTTTTGGTTTTATCTATGTTTTTTATATTAAAATGTTGAATTATAAGTTATTTTTTTGTTCATGCTTTAAATAATTTCATAATTACTAAAATAATAAGTCACAAATTTGTATAAGTAATAAAACAAAATTTCAATAAAAATTGCATATAGGTGTATCTCTTAAAATTTTCAAAAAGAAAATATTTAATGTTTCAACAAGTAAATTAATTTTATTGATTAAATAACTTAAGAAATATATTTTTTATTAATGTGAGTTAAAAAAATTGTAATTGTATGTATTAGATTATAGATACCAAAATAACTATTGTATTAACTTAAAATGATTTGATACGATGTTTATTCATTTATTTGTGTGTTTCATTAAAAGAAATATTATTTTCACACAAAAAAAAAGAATAAAAAAGAACCATCGACAATTATAATAACCATATTTTGTTATTATTAATGTGAGTTATCATTTTTGTAATTGTATGTATTAGATTATAGATACCAAAATAACTATTGTGTTAACTTAAAATGATTTGATACGATATTTATTCATTTATTTATTTTTTCATTAAAAGAAATATTGTTTGCACAAAAAAAGAATAAAAAAGAACCATCGACAATTACAAAGAAGAAACCAAGAAAACATATATTTCGGTTTTTGTTTAGAAATAGTTAGTTTCTCTCAAAAACTAGTTTCCCCACATTTCAGGGAATCTATTTTCTATAAATCTTGATTGGCTAAAATAATGGTTTTTGGAAAATTATAAAACAAAAAACTATTCTAAAAACTACAAACAATCAAAGCCTTAGTCATCAAGTTGTCGCAAAATAGAAGTCGTCCCTACTTAGTCGTTAATTTCCCACAACTAATAGTAGTTTCAAAGTAGTCATAAATTTACGACTAAGATCATTTTGTCACAATATAGTCGCTAATTTGCAACAAGAAAGCGTTGTCACAATGTTGTCGCTAATTTGCAATCACCAACTCGTTGTCACAACTTAGTCGCTAATTTGCGACGTCTCATTTGTTGTCACAATGTAGTCGATTTTGTGACTGAATAAATTAGCGACGAATATTTACCGACTATCCTTTTTGGTCACTAAGTTGTAAATGGTTACGTGTGACGATTTTGTGACGAATCAGGGAGTCACAGATGAACTATTTTCTTGTAATGGATGAGTCACAATTGTAATCGATAGTTCTTCTCATGAGCATAAACCAAAATGATAGACGTGAAAGTTAAGTATGGTAACTAGGCATGACGAAATTAAGTACTTATTATCAATATGGTAATAATGTTTAATTTTATGTAAGCCATGCAGTTTGTAAATGCCATACAAAGATACAAAATATAATTGGAATCTCCCTTAGCCTAGTGGTTGACCAACGGCTTTAAAGCTTTTACATCATGAAGTCTAGAGTTCGAATCCTTAACTAATACTATTATATAGTATAATGTAAGAATATGATTTTTATGTCGACAAATAACATAAGGTAATACTTAGTTCTAAAATTAAGAACTAAAGTAATCTATTACAAAAGTAATCTTACGTTTTTGTATAAAAATATCAACTATGATTTTACTCCCTCCATTTCACAATATATGATGCTTTAGAAAAAAATATTTGTTTCAAAGTAGATGATCTGTTTTAAAGTTTTTATGAAAATTATTTGTGTTTTTGTTGTTTTCGACTATTTGTATTCGATTATGTTTTTATTTGTTGAATCATTTCAAAATTGATGATAGAACATGTTTTATATTGAACAAATAAAACAATTAGTGAATTCTTAATATGTGTGCAAAATACTTTAAACATCAACTAATATGAAACCGAGGGAGTAACATTTTAAATAATTACTTTTTAATCTTAATATTAAAGGATAAACCTAAATATATGTTTTAAAACGAAAAGAGTACAATATATAGATGTGGAAAACACACACTTTCGTACTTTTTAGATTGTGATCTATCGGGGTTTAACACAAACGTTAACGCCACTACATGCAGAGTTGTAAAGTCTACTTTGGGCGATGGAGAGTCTCCGCAAGAAACAGCGATATTATGAGAATTTTCTGACGGACTCCCAGGAGCTGGTTAAAATGATTGCAGAGTCCGAAGGATGGCCTTGTTTCCAAATAGAGTTGGAGGAATTTAAGGAGTTACGTATTTCTTTTCCAGACTTTACCCTATCGTACTGTCCTCAGGAAAAGAATGAAAAAGCAGACCTTCTCGCGAGGAATGCTTGTCTCCGGCAAAGAGTTTTCTCTTATGTTAGCACTTCCATTCCCTGTTAGTTCCCTGATACCTCGGTATTTTTGTAATCGATAGGAGTAGTGCGTTCGTGACCAAAAAAAAAAGATTGTGATCTATACTATTAACTAGGAATCATTTTTAGAGTAGTGGACATGGTTTTTGAAATATTTACAGCCGTGCTATTGTAATTTACTTGAAAAATAATTTCAATTGTGTCGTAAAACTAATGCTATAACAAGATCTTATATAATATATGGAAGTAGTACTAATATATAGATTTGTTTGATGGGGACGTGGGAGAGAAGTAAAAACTTTGATAGAGATAAAGCTCTTGATGTTATTATTATCACTTGTTCTTACAAGTTATATTCTTGTTCTTCTATACCTCACATTTCCGCTTCTATATATACTACATTCGATTACATATATAAGTGACACATAAAAACACTAATCATATGGAAAAGCTTTCTTAGTGTTAAAGACATGTCAAACTTAGAGAAATGACACATGTCCATTAACTAGCTTATCTTAGTGTAAAATGATGAATAATCATCTTTTATTTAACACTCCCCCTTGAGTATTCATCATCTTTTATGTGTTCGGCTTCAAACTGCCTCGTTAAAAACCTTATCATGGTAAAAACCCGCTGGGACAAAAAACCATGAAAAGGGAAAAAAAGAGTGCAGTCTCCCCCTGGAAAAGATAGATATATTTTTTCTTTATAGGTCTCGAAAATAACGCATTCCGATGCTCTGAACATGTTTTATGAATGTTGTAGTCGGGAGCGCTTTTGTAAATAAATCTGCTGCATTGTCACTTGAGCGAATGTATTGAACATCAATTTCTTTGTCTTTCTCGAGTTCTTGAGTGTACGAGAAAAATCTTGGAGGAATATGTTTCGTCCTATCGCTTTTGATGTAGCCTTCTTTGATTTGGACAACACACGCAGAATTATCTTCAAATAATATTGTCGGTTCTTTATTGGTGGTTATTCCGCTTGCTTCTTGTATATTTTGAGTCATTGATCTGAGCCATACACATTCTCTACATGCTTCATGTAACGCAATGATCTCTGCATGATTTGAAGAAGTGGCGACCAAAGTCTTTTTTGAGATCGCCACGAGATTGCGGTTCCACCAATTGTAAAAACATATCCGGTTTGTGATCGAGCTTTATGCGGATCTTATAGATAGCCTGCATCTGCAAAACCAACTAGACCAACTTCGGATCTTATTCCGTTCTAGTGTCTGCGAGTTAGAGAGGAACTGTACCTTGCAAGTAGGTTAGTAGCAAAAGCTATATCTGGTCTAGTACAATTTACAAGATACATAAGTCCACCTATAGCACTCATATAAGGTATTTCAGGACCTAATACTTCCTCATTACTTTCACAAGGTCGAAATGGATCCTTGTCAACAACAAGCTATCTATTGACCATTGGAGTACTCAAAGGAGTCGCTTTGTCCATATTAAAGCGTTTTAGCACTCTTTTAGTGTAATTTGATTGATGAACAAAGATTCCATCTTGGAGATGTTCTATCTGAAGTCCGAGACAAAATTTTGTCTTTCCAAGATCTTTCATTTCGAACTCTTTTTTCATATGAGTTCTTGCATCATCAATCTCCTTTTGAGTTCCAATTATGTTCAGGTCATCTACATATACAACAATGATCAACAATTATGTTCAGGTCATCTCCTGATGAGGATTTCTTGATAAACACACAAGGGCATATCGCATTGTTGATGTATCCTTTACTCAACAAATATTCGCTTAAGCGATTATACCACATGTGTTCAGATTGCTTTAATCCATACAGTGATCGTTGTAACTTGACTGAACATATTTTCTCAGATGCCTCATGCATCTTTGATCCTTCTACGATCTTTAATCCTTCTGGAATTTTCATGTATATATCACTATCTAGTGATCCATATAGGTATGCAGTCACTACATCCATAAGGTACATTTCTAAACTTTTAGATGTCGCTAAGCTTATTAAGTACCTGACTGTGATTGCGTCCATAACCGGAGAATATGTTTCTTCATAATCAATTCCCGGTCTTTGAGAAAAACCTTGTGCTACAAGTCGTGCTTTATATCTTGTGACTTCGTTTTTCTCATTTCTTTTTCGCACAAAGATCCATCTGTATCCGACTGGTTTAACATCTTCAAGTGTAATAACTACAGGTCCAAACACATCTCTTTTATTCAGGGAGATTAATTCATTTCTCATGGCCATTCGCCATTTCTCCCAATCAGGCCTATCCTGGCACTCTGATACAGATATTGGATCTGGATCATCATGATCAATTTCTTTGGATACAGAGAAAGAAAATATTCCATCAGTATCATCTATTTTACTTCTAATCCATAATTTTCCATTATGGACGTAATTAATGGAAATCTCATATTTTTCTGTATCATGTTCATCTTCTGAACATTTTTCTTCTTGTGGTTCCTCTAGAACCTTTTCATTCTCTTCTCCCAATTTCTTTCTCTTTCGAGGATTTTTATCCTTAGATCCCATCGGCCTCCCCCTCTTTAATTGAACCCTCGGTTCATTAATTTTAGTTCCATCAATTTGTCCTTCTTGAACATTGATTCTTGATGGAGCATTTGCAGCGGGTATATAAGACTTAGTCACCCTTTTTGTATTAGTAAATGCGTCCGGTAATCGATTTGCCATATTTTGTAGCTGTACAATTTTCTGAACTTCCAGTTCACATTGTTTCGTAGGGGGATCAAGGTGTACCAAAGATGGTGTACACCAAGTAATATCTTTCGGGATTTCTTTAATTCCTCCCCCTAACGTTGGAAATTCATCTTCATTAAAATGACAATCAGCAAAACGTGCCATAAACATATCACCGGTTTTAGGTTCAAGATACCGAATTATACTTGGTGACGTATATCCAATATATATTCCTAATCTCCTTTGTGGCCCCATTTTTGTTCTTTGCGGTAGGGCTATAGGAACATAAACCGCACAGCCGAAAACACGGAGGTGTGATATATTTGGTTCCTGACCAGATGTTAATTGTAATGGAGAATGTTTATGATATGCACTTGGTCTTATCTGGACCAATGAGGCAGCATGCAATATAGCATGTCCCCATACATGAATTGGGAGTTTCGTTCTCAGTATTAATGGTCTTGCAATGAGTTGCAATCGTTTAATCAAACTCTCAGCCATGCCATTTTGTGTATGAATATGGGGAACCGGGTGTTCAACATCTATCCCCATTGACATACAATAATCATTAAATGCTTGTGAAGTAAATTCACCAGTGTTATCAAGTCTAACTTTCTTTATAGCATAATCAGAAAATTGTGCTTTCAACCTGATTATTTGGGAAATGAATTTTGCAAAAGCCGTATTGCGTGTTGTCAACAGACACACATGTGACCATCTACTAGATTCATCAATTAATACCATAAAATATCGAAACGGTCCGCACGGTGGATGTATAGGTCCACATATGTCACCATGTATTCTCTCCAAGAATACTGGAAATTCATTCCCAACTTTAGTTGGTGATGGCCGAGTTATTAGTTTTCCTTAAGAACATGCACTACATAAAATTTCTCCCGATTGAAATTTTTTTTGGTTTTTCAATGGGTGTCCACTAGAATTTTGCACAATTCTTCGCATCATGATTGATCCCGGATGTCCAAGTCTTTCATGCCAGATCTTAAATGTATTAGTAAATTCTTTGTTTACTATAACATTTGACTCGGTCATATTTATTTTTGTGCAGTATAATCCGGAGGACATCATTGGTAATTCTTCCAATGTTTGCGTTTTCTCCAGTGTAATGCAAAGATATTTAATGTCGTTCTTGTTTATAGTCTCTATATGATATCCATTTCTTCGGATATCCTTGAAACTTAACAAGTTTCTGTATGAATCGGGGGAATATAATGCATCATTTATTTCAAACTTTGTCCCCCTTGGCATTGAAAATCTAACTTTTCATGAGCCCATGATGATCTTTGCATCACCTGATACTGTACTCACGCTTCCGGCGGAGTCCTTCATTTTAAGAACGAAAAAATACTTTTTATCTTTAAGTATTGTATGCGTCGTCGCACTGTCTGCTAGACATGTGTCTCCGTCCTTGATCTCAAATTCTGACATTGTCTTTTTGGTATATAACAGTATTTGATTGATTGGTATGAAATAGCGGTCGTGCTGATAACGTGTCGTAAAACTAATGCTATAACAAGATCTTATATAATATATGAAAGTAGTACTAATATATAGTTTTGTTTGATGGGGACGTGGGAGAGAAGTAAAAACTTTGATAGAGATAAAGCTCTTGATGTTATTATTATCACTTGTTCTTACAAGTTATATTCTTGTTCTTCTATACCTCACATTTCCTCTTCTATATATACTACATTTGATTACATATATAAGTGACACATAAATACACTAATCATATGGAAAAGCTTGCTTAGTGTTAAAGACATGTCAAACTTAGAGAAATGACACATGTCCATTAACTAGTTTATCTTAGTGTAAAATGATGAATAATCATCTTTTATTTAACAAATTGAGAATTGAGAATTGGGGTATTTTTATCTGAAAAAGCGCATATTTGAGCCGTCTAGGCCGTTTTTGCCGAATAGATCCGAGATTATCATCTTCGGATCTTGTTTTGGCCCGGGTTCTTTTGAAAAATGTGAGTAATATTTATATCCCGATTTTGGATAATGAAGTTATCCAGTTAGACATGGGTCCCCAAACACATTAAAAATTCATTTTCTTTTAAAAAAACTCCGATTCTATTGACCCGGATCCGGAATTAATGGTAAGACACGCGGATGTTACTTTCTGAACCGACTTCCTTAGCCAATATTCTCTCGAAATATCTTCTAAAATGAGATTTAATTTACTCAAAAATGGAATGTTATTTAATCATATTACTCCTACTCTCTGATTTAGTTTTGATTACCAAAGATTTCCGTCAATATGTTCAGATTTTTCGGAGGTCTCAAGCTTTTTGTTAGATCACAATTGAAACCCTATTCTTTTTCGATTAAACTGTAGCCGTTTCAATGTTATCATGAGATTGTAATCGTTTCAATGGATCCAACCTGAATCATAAGTCAAAATTAAAAAAAAATCCCGAATTAAAATTTATCAGACGCTCATACTCGATTTGAGTAAAAAAAAAAAACCAAAATATCTCTGTAAATTAGGTTCTGCTTCTCTTCTTTTGGCAACTTTCTGGGAAAACCATAACCATTCGGAGGTTCTTGTTCAACGAATTTCGTGTTTAGGGTTCGTTAAAGCGGTTGAATTATTCGTTTGTTTACGCAAAACATGTTGGTTCCTTGAAGAATTTGTTTTGTTGCCTTAAATCCTTGATGAGCTCGTCAATAGTCTTATGCCACTACTTATCATTCACTAGCCAAAACTCAATTCATAAATTTCTTGAGGCGCAAAGAGGAAGACTTGGAGTGAGAAGAGCATCACCGTCAAGACATGGAGCCTAGAAGGAAGACGCGAGGCAACAAAATCTGTTGCTACAATAGAAGCATTAAGAGATATACAACTCATCAAATTCGGGTTTTTCAATGCTCTTGGAGCTCTAATGGTAGAACCAGAGCAATCATGCAAGAAGAGAAGGAGAGAAACCCATATGGAATCTGAGCTCATCGATCGAGTTAGCGTCTGGTAAATCGGAGCTAAGATGAAGAGTCTAGTGGTGAAGAATGAGATGTTGATGAGGTAACGCAAGAGAACACTCAAAGATGACATTTTCCCTTGGGTTAAGAGAAGAACTAAGAACCCAGAAGCTAAGAGTGAGACACCGAGTAACAAAAGCGAGTTCTCATCCAAAGATGAACCAAGAGTGTGGACCCAAACCAAGACAACAAGCGCAACGATGCAGAGGTATTTTCACTGGTTTTGTCGTCGTATCCGATTTGCATACCTCCGTACGGTGTAATAGAAGCCATGTCACTGGTTTTGTTGATGGGTTAGAAAAGAGAAGAGCTTTGGATAATTGCAGAGTGCGGAGAAGAATAACAATCATACAGGTAATTGGATGTTTATGATCTTGTATCTTCACATGAAACATTTGTGTTCATGAATAATCCTGTTGTGAGTTCATATGTTCGGTTTAGGCGAATGTTTGGATGATTCCGAGTTCTGTCTTTTTGTGTTTCTATGTTGTAACATAACATCATTTCAATGGTTTGCTGCATATTCTTGTGATTTGAGAGTTCCATCTTTGGTTAGTAGTGTATGACTTTGTGAAAATTCTATGCTTTTTGTTATGGACGATTCTCAAGATCGCATTTTGTTAACCCATTACTTCAATAATAACTGAATTCATCAATATGCATAGACAAACAAATGCTTCAAGTAGTTTCTACTCAAGATCCAATTTGTTTTTGCAGGTTATTGTTGGTGTCACTAGGAAGAAACAAATCTAATCCAAGCAATGACTTCCCATGTTTTCTTACATTTAGATTCCTTGTTAATACGTAACTAGATTTTTGTGTAAAAAGACAAAATTGACTCATGGCAATTATCGAGTAAAGGATACGCACAAATTTTCAAAAGTTTTTAAAAAATTTCAAACACATAAAAAAACGTGTTAAACATGTTTTGAAACAAATATGCACAATAGTTAGTCCTAGTTTCTTTGTTGTACAAACCATAAAAACAGTTGTGTTTTTCTAGATTTCCAATTTATTCTAGTTACACCAATTAAATTTTATGATTTTTCAGTTGTACACCGAAGATATCGTCATTATTCGTGTGTTAACATGTTTAGAAACAAATCGTATACGACTTTCGTATCATATTGTGGCTAGTGATCATCAAAGTGACCATAGTATATGGTTTTATATGAGAAATGTCCAAGATGATTAAAGATACATTACCAAATATTAAGTTATGGTTTTATGGTTAACGATATGTGATTATTAGTTGATTATCACATATAATTTGTAATGTATATTCAAAACTATTGGTTGATTATCACATATGGTTTGAAATTAGTGAAAACAAATTACACAAGTAGTTACACCGATTACACCATTCTCGATTTCTCTGTTTCCTCCAATTATTCACGAGTTTTTGGTAAACAACGTATAAGAAAGACAACATCATGAAATTTATACATGTGCTATCTGTGAATATAAATATCTATGAAGTATTGATCTTCTTGGCTTGTTTCATAAGCAACTCGGTTTGACTTGGTCACTAATGTTGATAATGAACAAAAGCTTGTAAACGATTTGGTTGGATGGTAAGTTCAATGATCTCGCATAGCTTCTCCGCACATGTGCAAAGAGTACCTCGAACGATATATGTTTCGAACTCGATTCACTGAACAAAGTCGACTCGCGAGGTTCTTAAGTTGGTGTATCTCGAAAACTACACATGTCAAGCTAGTGTGGTCAAGAATCATAGTACCATACAAAAAGAATTATAATACAGTAAAAACTCTATAAAGTAATAATGTTGGGACCACCAAAATTTAATGGTTAAAAAAATTAAAAAAATAATTAATTCATAAAAAAACATAATTTAACCACTAAGAAAACAATTTACTAAATATAAATGGTCGAAAACAATAAAAAATTAATTAATTCTCTATTAAAAGTTTAAAATATAATATATTATAATAATTCGTTTATTCTAAAACATCACTTACTATGAAATGAAAAAAATACATAGCAGTTATTATTTTATGATATTAATGTGACCATATATTTGGATAGGATTTTTGAAAAAATTATTAGAGAGACTTACTAGAATAACCTTCTTAGATTTTGGCCTTACTCAAACAACCTTCTTAGATTTTAATTACTGGGGCTATTTTCGAGTCCGTTTTACCCTTTTTGCTTTGATAACAAAAAACGTATTTACGAAAATGCCATTAATGAAACGCGCCGCGTAAGCGTGAAAATTTCCCGCCTAAAAAAATAAGTCTACCGCTATGTGATGGTAGACTTATTTGAGTTCTGGTAGACTTATTTTTTTGTCCGTAGACTTATTTGAGGAGCGGTAGACTTATTTTTGAGCGGTAGACTTATTTTGTCTCCTTTGGTGGTAGACTTATTTCCGAACGGTAGACTTATTTTCTCTGCGGTAGACTTATTTTTTGCGGTAGACTTATTCTTCGAGTGGTAGATTTATTTCCGTAGACTTATTTTCAGCGGTAGATTTATTTTTGTTCGATGGTAGATTTATTTTGCCTGGTAGATTTGTTTCCTTTGGTGGTAGATTTTTAGTCATAGTAGCGGTAGATTTATAGTGACGGTAGACTTATTTTAGTAGCGGTAGACTTATAATTTGCGGTAGACTTTTTTATCGTGGTGGTAGATTTCTTTTGTGTTTAGTAGTGGTAGACTTATTGTAGTAGTGGTAGACTTATAGTTAGCGGTAGACTTATTTTGTATTTTCGGTCAACGAAACCAACCGTTGACTGGTAGACTTATTTTTTTAGGATCAATGGTGGTAGACTTATGCGTTTTTAGCGATAGAAGCGGTAGATTTGTTTTACCCAGGTTTAGTGATGGTAGACTTATTTTCAAACTTAGTGACGGTAGACTTTTTTTCACATTAGACATTTGGTAGACTTATTTGTGATAGCGGTAGACTTATTGTACTTGGTGGTAGACTTATTTCCTGTTTAGGAATTTATAGTGGTGGTAGACTTATTTTCGAACTTAGTGACGGTAGACCTATTTGTGATAGCGGTAGACTTATTGTACTTGGTGGTAGACTTGTTTTCTGTTTAAGAAACTTTAGTGGTGGTAGACCTTTAGTTCGCAAATTAAACCAAAAGTAATCAAACAGATAATAAGTCTACCGTCAAACAAAAATAAGTCTACCATCAAACAAAAATAAGTCTACCATCAAACAAAAATAAGTCACGTTTTGGTCCAAATCTGAATTTTTTCCAGATCTGGATTTTTGTTTGATGGTAGACTTATTTTTTGTTTGATGGTAGACTTATTTTTTGTTTGATGGTAGACTTATTTTCTGTTTGATGGTAGACTTATTTTTGTTTGATGGTAGACTTATTTTCTGTTTGATGGTAGACTTATTTTTGTTTGATGGTAGACTTATTTTCTGTTTGACGGTAGACTTATTTTCTGTTTGATGGTAGACTTATTTTTGTTTGATGGTAGACTTATTTTCTGTTTGATGGTAGACTTATTTTCTGTTTGATGGTAGACTTATTTTTGTTCGATGGTAGACTTATTTTCTGTTTGATGGTAGACTTATTTTCAACTCGATGATAGACTTATTTTCTGTTTGATGGTAGACATATTTTATGTTTGATGGTAGATTTATTTTTTGTTTGATGGTAGACTTATTTTTGTTTGACGGTAGACTTATTTTCTGTTTGGTGGTAGACTTATTTTATATTTGATGGTAGACTTATTTTTTGTTTGATGGTAGACTTATTTTTGTTTGACGGTAGACTTATTTTCTGTTTGATGGTAGACTTATTTTGGTTTGACGGTAGACTTATTTTCTGTTTGATGGTAGACTTATTTTCCGTTTGATGGTAGACTTATTTTCTGTTTGATGGTAGACTTATTGTTGTTTGACGGTAGACTTATTTTCTGTTTGATGGTAGACTTATTTTCTGTTTGATGGTAGACTTATTTTTGTTCGATGGTAGACTTATTTTCTATTTGATGGTAGACTTATTTTCTATTTGATGGTAGACTTATTTTCTACTCGATGATAGACAAAACAGAGAAAACAAGACGAAAAAAAGTTTTCTGAAGCGAGACTGGAAATTGAGTAGCAAAACAGAGAAATTAGATCGACCACAAAGCTTTTGGAATCCTGTCAAATCTGATTTGGGAAGATGCATTCTCATTGGTCTATTTCCTCTCAATCTGATTGGCCGAATATTATCCAATTTTTTTGTTATTTAACTTATTTTTTAAGGAGAAAATTAGATTCAATAAGCGTAAAATGGGTTTTCACTATTTCTTTGACTTAAAGAGTACTATAGATTATTTCGGAGTACGCCAGATTGGAGTAGAGGCTGATTGGAGTATGCTAGACATTCCCTCGGTTTATATGGCACATATTTTTAAGTATGGGTAAAAACGTCGGAGAGAAAAAGGACCGACACAGTATTTCATTCATTAGAATGCGCGAAAGGAGATACTTGTTGGAGTACATGAAGATTCACAAAGAGCTTGGCATTCCTTGGGATTCTTACTACATTAGGTAATTTTCAAGACTCTAAATTTGTAATATCATTCCCCCTTTAAAAAAAAACCCGTCCAAATCAACAAAAAAGTAAATGATTATTTTTCAAAAGTCTCAAAGTCAACAAAAATTCTAAAGAATCATATGGATTGAGGAGAGTGATGATGTTCTTCATATAGGATGAGGAGTTACTTCCGAGAGTACTTGAGCATGATCTAAGTATAGGGAGAGTGTGCAAGTGATTGAAAAACTATGAGTATCAACTAGAGCGTTCTCTCATACGATTTTTGCATGATGATGTCATCCATAGAAAGAGCCTTGTAACCCTAAACACTTTAAAGTCCACTAATCACCAAAAGCCCTTCAATACCTAGCCGTGTATCTAGCTGGCATCGTTTGGAGATTCCACCCATTATTTAGATTAATTATCTGTGAGAAAGTGGGAGGATGTGAAATTGAACCCTTTGCAGGCAACGATTCGAAGGATAAAATCTATGATGGTTGCGATGAGTAACCCCAGGGTAACCTTGTTTGTATACAGGTGAAAAAGTCAAAGAGGCGAGGGCTATGCTCCCAAGGATATGTAAGTTCCTGTGATTTTCAAAAGTTTATTTTCAAACCTCTTTTCTTAACTTTTTTATTACTCTTTGTTTGAGGACCAACAAAAGTTTAAGTCTGCGGGAGTTGATATATACAATATTTTACCATTTTTTACTACTTATTTTATACGTATTTATTAATAAATGATTTGGTAGTTGAAATAGAAGTCTTCTTTTAGTGTTTTTCATGGTCCGTGAGTCTTATTAGGGAAGTGGAGCACTTTGGGCCTAAAAAGAGGAAAACAAGCTTTTTTGGGAAAAGTCAGATTTTGTTCATCAAATGTTTCGGTCCAAAAGGAGATGGTCCCACCGTTGGATCAAGCTAAAAGTTTACTACAATATAGCTAAACGTCACTGTAGTGACTGATCGATCACCTCCTCGACGAAAAAGGGAAAATTCTGTTTTTCGATATCTTCCTCCATATCTTTTGAAGATAGACCTTAACTCTTAATATAAATAGAGGAGAGCAGCCACCGAGAAGGACACACAATGAGAGAAAGAGCTATTCACCATCAACACCAATCCTAAAAGTTTCAATTGTTTTTTTTTCAAGAAATTGTTCGATAGTTTCAATCTTTGTTCAAAGAGAAGAAGACTTCCTTTCTTTGCAATATTTGGAGAAGTTTTCTGAACCTTTAACTACTGTTTTATTGAATATGAAATTGACTATTGCTATTGGTTTGCTTTTCATATCTATGATTGAGTAGTGATTCGTTGGGTCAAGGGATGTTTCGAAAGGGGAAATTTATGGCTTGATAAATAGTGTTGTTTGATTGGGTATTCAATTGATGTTGTTCATTTGAAGTTTTTATTACTGCATAATCTAGTCGCTGTTTCCGAAATAGCTGTCAGTGCTGTGTTAGTACGCGAAGAGTGAGGCTAGCAAAAGCCTCTCTTCTATGTTAGCAAGACCCTCACCGACGCTGAAACAAGATATCCTCAGCTGGAGAAGCTAGCACTTTCCATCGTCATGGCATCACGAAAGCTAAGGCCTTACTTCCAATCTCATACCATCGTGATTCTCAGCACTTTCCCTTTACGTTCGGTCTTGCATAGTCCAAGTCAGTCTGGCAGGTTGGCCAAGTGGGTTGTAGAACTCAGCGAGTATGAATCGAGTATAAAGGACAAACGTGTAACAAGTCACAAGTGTTAGCAGACTTCCTTATCGAACTCCTATAAGACCAAACCACAAAGGAGGTTCGACCAGGGATCTGGGAACTACACATCGATGGCTCATCCTCCAAAAACGGGTCCGGAATAGGGATACGCCTAGCATCACCAACATGCGAGATCCTCGAACAGTCTTTTCGTCTAGTCTTCAAAGCCTCCAACAACGAAGCAGAATATAAGAATCACATCTTCATGATCTTCACAAACTTTGGTATTCCTACCCTTGTTAGGAGTTACCTCATCATCATGTTGATCATATGTATTCAACTCCTTGAAACCCTTTCGGATTACGAGAATCCCTTCTGGAATCATTGTCTCCTCTATTTTTGAAGTTTTCGCCAAGAATGGAATATCTGCCACCAAATCTTCACTTTGTTGATTCTTTTGATGAGGAGTTTCTTTCTTCATTGGCTCTTCTTCATTAAATTTGGAAATTTCAATAATGACAATATGATTGTCTTCATTCTTTGGAACCCTAATTAGTTCTTCTCCTCTCTCTCCAATCTTTTTGATTAACACCGTCATGTGATTATCAAAATCAATTACATCCTAATATTTTCCAGCGTGTTGAAACCCTAATTGGCTCCCTTCTCCCATCCCTTTGTTGATTTTCGTTAACCCTAATCAACTCTCCACTTCTAATTCTTTGTTGATTGTTGTTATTAGCGTTTGAACCTCAATAACTAGCTCTGCCATCTGATCTTTCAAACCACTGAGGGCCGTGGTAATTGCCGTGGTAATTTCCACGGTAAAACCCTGCCAATCTGCTTTGGTTGCCGGTTGATCTCCCATGATCAAGCTTTGAAAAGACAGGAGAAAACCTGCTTTGATGCCACTTGACGCAGTCGGAAACCACTAGGAATAACAAGCGTTAAACCTAGATAGAAATCCAGTTCACAAATGATGAACTTGAAGGATAAATTTATGGAATGCACCATAAAGAGTTTTTTGGAATCCACCAAAAGAGAAAAGCTCTCAAACTTTGATTAAGAAAATAATAAGTTATAAGTTATGTCTTTTGGTTACAACTAGAATTGTTTATATACGAAAACAAAACCCACAAAAAGGAAAAAGGAAATCAAAACCCAAAAGAAAAAACACCTAAAAGTATAAAATAATAAAAACTATAAAATAAATGGAAATATCTCGTACATCAATCATTCTAAGGATTGTTAATATTTCTACGAGAGTATAATTATTATACAATAGTGATTTGAGTTTATTAACATCTTTTGAACCAAATACCCAAATCTCTGAAGAGATTGATCCATACCCCTAGAGAAACTCCCTAAATCCTAATGTTTGATTAATTGATTTCAACATTGAATTACTCCAAACCAACCAAAACCCATTTTTTGTTTTAGCTTTGATTTTTTTTCTATTATGTTTAAGCATACAATTGGTCTATGTGGATTCGATCCCTAAATAGTACATTCCTTGACTATGCACTTGCAGTTTTAGATTGATTTTCTTTTTGGAAAAACTTACACCCTATCAGATACCGGAAAAACAATGTCGTAAAAATTGTTGAAAGAGCCCATGTCTAAAATGATGGAGGGCATTCAAACAAAACATGGTTTTATCGACTCTTCATTTCCAAAACAGGCACACTGTATATCACATTGATTCCCCTACAATGAAAATTTGCACTCACCAAAAGACATCTCGTGAGAACTTGCCTTATAAAATGCCTTAATTTTGGCGGGCAGTGAATCTTCCATGTTTGTGCTTGCAATAACTATACTATCGGGCCGAAATGTTAATCTGAATGTATACTACCATTTTTGTTTTGGTAACCTGACTTGACCATGTATATTCCAAATTCAGTATGATGCCACCTTACCGAATCAGGTCTAAATATATCGCGTATCAACATACTGCGGATAATTTCCACATCTCCGGGGACTATGATCGCATTGATCAAAGTCAAATTCTAAATCCGCATCATATGATCAACCAAATGATTAACCATAAAGGATAAGTAATAATTAATAGTTTTAGTTGTTCGTCTTACAATCATTTCTTCATTTCTTTTTCGTTACTTTATTTTCTTTCTACTTAAAAGTCTATTCAAACTGATAATTATAAAAGCCATTTATTATATAAACCTTTTTTTATATTATCTTTGACTTCGTAATATTGGTTTGTAGAAAATATCTACTAGATAGGTATGGTAGTGGTGTGTAGAAAAAAATCTACAAAAAATAAAAGAACGTGGTTTGATTTTTAAAACAAAATTAAAATATATCCAAGCATTGGTCTGTTTGAACAAGGGTCATGTACGAGTTGGGGTAAAGAATATGAACAATCTGTGTATTTCTTATTACATAGTTTTAAGTAGTTTTATGACAGTAATTTTTTGTGTTTTTTGATAATCAGAAGATTGATTTTCTTTTAAATGTAATTGAATATTATGTAGGTTTTGGGGTGGTTCAAATATCCAGCCAAGATGTAAATATAATTCTTATCTAACATTTACTCTTGGTAATTTATGAAATTATAGTTTTCAACTAATATAGTTGGATAATTGTGGAGTTTCTTGAATGATTTAATTTTAGGTCCTAGTTTATAAAACCTGTATTACTCAAATTTGAATTTTATTACATACGAAATATTTTTATTAAAGTATAGTCGGAAAGATTAAACCATGAAGAGTGATTGAACGTTTCAACTCAAGGACACGAGAAATGGAGAAGAATCAGAGAAACTAGAAGAATGATTGTGAGGAAACAAAGTTCGGGTGGAGACGGGAAGATTGCACGCACCCAATTGGAACGTTGATCAAGTTTATTGGCGAGGGAGAAAACAATAAATACCATTACAAGGCGTTTGAGTTTCGTGGCACATATCAACTGATGAGTTTTGTTTTTCTTAAGATTAATTTAATTTAAATAGTAACAAATAATACATAGAAAAACTATGGAAAACATTTAAATAGCTTAAATTGCGATATAATATGAGACTTCTTTTTTTTTCTGTGGGTTCAAAAATTTCTACTTCTTCCAAAATTAAAAGAACATACAATTTTTATATTTATGGTTCATAAAATTAAATTTTTAGGGTTTATGGTTCAAAATTTAGGAAATCAAATTTGTAAAACAAACTATAAAAATTATGGTTTTATAATATTTTTATTTATACGTTTTTTTTGGTCGACCAAAATTATATTATGAAGCCCAAAACATGGGCAATTACAAAGTACATAGGAGCACATCTTTAAAACTGTTTCAACAAGCCCAGTTTTTTAGCCCAATCACAACAAAATAAATAAGAACTTATGATGACACGCGTTAGCACCAGACCTAACACTAGAACACAAGTCTAGCTCTAAAGATGTGAATCAAGAAAAAGAGTATTCTAGTAATGACGGATTACTTCACTAAGTGGGTAGAAGCTGAAGCCTATCCTCAAATCACCGGATCGGACGTCGAGAGGTTTGTTTTGAAGAATATTATCTGTCGACATGGAGTCCCTTACGAAATCGTAACGGACAACTGTTCGAACCTTGTGTGTGACGTTTTTACAAAGTTTTGCGATAGATGGAACATCCGTCTAACCACGACAACCGTCTACTATCCTCAAGGGAATGGACAGGTCGAGTCAACCAATAAAACGCTAATACCTGGGCTAAAGAAGCGCCTGGGCGAAAAGAAGAGAGCCTGGGCAGACGAGCTCCCCGGGGAGCTTTAGGCTCAACGAACTACACCTCGACGCTCAACAAGGCAGACACCTTTCTTTTTAGCTTACGAAATGGAAGCATTAGCGCCCGCCGAAGTAGATATCGACAGCGCGCGCCAAGTCTTGATGACTCAAGAGCCCGTGATGAATGGGCGACGAATTGGCAAACATCTCGAGGACCTAGAAGAGGCCAGAGACAGCGCCTTGCTGAGGATACAGAATTATCAACAGCTCGCTGCAAACTACTACAACAAAAATGTATAAAATCGATTTTTTGATGTAGACGACCTCGTCCTCCGAAAAGTTTATAAAAACAAGAAGGAAGACGACGCCGAAAAGCTGGGAATCAAGTGGGAAGGACCATATTCGGTCTCAATGGTTATAGAACCTAGAGTGTATGAACTCCGCACGATGGATGGAGCTAAAATCCAGAATTCTTGAAACGCTTGGAACCTCAAGCAATATTATTATTGAGGTAATATATAAAAAAAAAACCACCTCGTATGAACGAGCTCATTGTATTGAATTACGTGTGACTTGATCCCATATTTATAGAAAATGAGAGAAATAAGTTTTATGTTTTTGTAGACATTTAATGTGAATTTCACAAAGATAGTTTATTGCCAAATATATACTATTTAAGTTTGACTAAACCACTTGGTAAGCATTTTACTCAGTTGCAAAACTAATCAGTCAACAAACTATAAAAGTAATTTAATTGGTATTGTCATCAAAATGGCATAATGACCATTCAAAAGTAAATCATGTCTTAAATCATATATTCAATTAATAAGATGAGATGTACTACTTCAAAATAAAGGTTTTTTTAATTTATTTTACAAGTTAAAGTAGTCGAAAAGTATCGACTAACCTGAAATAACACATGGTCCACAGAGCATAGATTTAGAGTTGGAAAAAAAATTGTGTAACAAACAAAAGACCCATGAAATATGGACCTAAGTCTAAAACAAGTTGCGTTAACAAAAAATAAAATGAACGAACAAATTGAGAAAGAAAAATCGTATGTATGGGAATGATGTTTTGGTATTAAACTTGGTGGTTAACTTCGTGAAGGATTCGTGACATTATTTCCAAACATCACATAGGATTTAGCAAAATTAAACTGGTTTCTAGATATATTATTTTCTCATCTATATCCATCCACACAACAACAAAACTTAACAAAAAACTTGAAACAATTGAATTTACAAAACAAATTGTCGAAAAAACTAAAAATAAATTATTATTTTTAATAAGAATCCACAAAAGCTGACACATCTGGTTTTTTCCAAATTTTTTGGTATATTCCGTATCTTAAAATCACCATTTTGAAGACACAAATGGTGAATTTATTCACACTCTACCCATAACAGTTATATATCAATGCGAACAAACTCAACTCCAAAGCACATTTCGAAATTAATGGGGAATTAATGGTCTCCAAGACCCCTAGGTCATCCCTTACCATTATTGGAAATCTCAACTAGTCGCCTCTTCTCCCACCAGATCCTTGTGGTGGTGGAAACCTGCACAGTTGAAATAGTCACTGAGTCTAGGTCTGAAAGCTCTGAGATGAGAAACACCTAGCGAAGATCTCAAGAGAGTATATTATTAATCTGTTTGCAAATGTTACAAGTGGTTTCTGTGTAAAAATGAGGATCCACTTTTCAGAGATGTACAAGGTCTATTTATATTAGTCTTAGTCGTCGTAGGTCTAAATTCTACGAGATAAGACGTGGATCCCTAAATCTTTGGGATTCCCTCTCAACGTAGTCGGCGACCGCCCTAGGTCTTGACCTCGTCCTCATCATGGGCTCAAATCCGAGAGCTCGTCTTCTAGGCCCAATCTCAAAGTAGAGGTCGGCGTGACTTGTTACTCGTGGGCTCCCGACTCGTTCTTTCCAGTGTGGGCCTTCTGAGCTCGGCCCACTCTTTGTCTTAAAGTGAAATGATCACAACGGTCTCTTGGAGTCTAAATGACCACTATAGACGTCGTCTTGGAAAGATGCCGGTCCTAGTCCCAGTTACTCTGGAGAGCTGGTCTCAGAGACAGAGCTGGTCCCGGAGACAGAGCTGGTTCAGATAACTGCGCGCCTACCTCTGGTACTTAGTCATTTTCTTGACGATCTCTACCGGAGTGAGATCTGACCCCAACAATCCTCCTGATCTTACATAACTTCTCTGACGTAGCCTCGAGAATAAAATTCGTAATCCACATATAAGATGATCGATTCAAGGGTATTTTGATCATACGCCATTCATGACCATTGCAAACTGGTCCATAAATAACAATCTTGCAAAATGTCAACCGCACATCTTCCGATTCTAAGTGTGGAATTTCTCATAAAATAAATCATTCAAGGTAAACGATGGTAGGACATGAAATGCTAATTTAAGTGGTAAGGTTATAAGTGTTTAGAGTTACGAGACACCCGAGGATGGTAAGACATTTTGCAAAATCGCAAGAAAGAACGAACATGTTGACGTCGACAGTACTAACACTTTTGATGTATTTCCCCTAAACTTAGATTTTTACCGGAATTTGTTGTAAATCACACCAACTCCTTGAGCTTGTCTACGCCGTCCCTATTATGTATATTTTTTATTGAGGGATAAACGGTCCTTAGCACATGAATCAATAAGGGCACTAAATTGTTATCATTTTCTATTGATCCCAATGAAAATTGAGTCTTGAACATCATCTTTGTATTCCACCATTGTTCTCGAAATCGTCGCATCTCTTATGATTAGAACTGCGTCAATCCTCTTTTTGTCCAACGTTTTTGCATATATTTGTATATATGAAATAGGAAACAAGAGTGCATGAGGTCTGAAAAATTGTTTAAAGGGTATATGTGTGGTACCAACTAAAGATAAGTTGGCCATTCAAGATCACAAAGGGTGGTAAAAAGGTAAAAAGATGTCTTGAATGTATAATTTGTTTCCTTGATCTAACTCCTCCAATGAGAAACAATAGATGGATTAGTGTAAATATAATCAAAAGTCAAATTATTTAAAGATAAAGCAAAATGAAATCTTCTTGGGAAATTCTTGTCAAAGTTTCAACAAACCCCGTAACACACGTGAACCAATTGTTGAAAAATTGGAAGGGTATATCGATCGACCCTAGTGAGGTGTGTCGATCGCCACTAGTGAGGTGTGTCGATCAACACTACTGAGGTGTGTCGATCGACACACGTGGTTCGGCTTGAGGCCGGTTTGTTTAGAGGGAGTGTTGATCGACACAAGTGAGGTGTGTCGGTCGACACAGTCTTAATGAGCGGTTTTCTGTTTCGATTTTTAATTGGCCGGTTTGAGTTGGTTCGGTTTGAGGAACCTAGGGTTCCGTATTTAAGCCTTTTTGGCTGTATTTTGATCGAGATGGAAGCCAAAATCAGTGAAAAAGAGTCTCAGAATTTCTCTTGTTGTCTTGTGAGTTTTTATGAGAAAGGTTTCGTTCTTGGGTGTTTTGGAGTAGAATTTTGTGTGTTGTTGTCGTGGATATCGAGTCCAGTCTCAATTCAATCAGTTTCTATCCAAAAATCCAAGGTGAGTGCGTGACCATGGCCGATGGATCGTTAGGGATTTGTGGTGATAGGTTTGTGAGTATTGATTGATCATGGATTGTTGATTCGTGATTGTGTGAACTTGTTGTGGTGTTTGTTGTTGTTTATGTGCAGGTTGATGGGTGTAGACAGGCTCGGCGGATCAGAGTGGAGAAGGTTCGATTCGGCAAGTTTGCGATCGTTGTCGATCGACACTACTAAGGTGTGTCGATCGACACCTAGAGGGCGTGTCGACCGACACATGCACCTGTTATGTGGAGTGTCGATCGACACCAGTGAGGAGTGTCGATCTACACCAGTGAGGTGTGTCAATCAACACTGGACCAGTGTGTCGATCGACACCTAGTGGTAGTGTCGATCGACAAACGTCTATTTTGGGCTGTTGAGCCGTTTTTGTTGCTATGTGATTTGTGTGTTTGCCTGAGCGGTCCATCGTGCCTGAGCGGTCCATCGTGCTTGAGTGCGAAGTCGTAGATGGGATGACCGTCTCACTGGGTATTTATGATAATACTCACGCATCATGGCTACGAAGAGGAGGATGATATAGGGTCCTAGTTGTTTGGCTTGTGTTTTTTGTATTGCGTAGAACTGCCTAGGTTATGGTTTAGTTCTGGAACGCATTGAATTGGTTATTGTTTGGATTGTTCTTTTGGTTAATGGAATTGATTGGTTTGGTTTATTGGTTATCCGCTGAATGTTTCTAGATTTTTTGCTTGGTTGTTGAGGATATCATTTACGGGAATGCTTGTCCGAGACCAAGGTTTAAGTGCTTTCAAAAAAAAAAAAAAACGGGTCGGGTCGTTTCAATTTGGTATCAGAGCCCTTACGGTTTTAAGACGGGGTAGAACTGTTAGGATTGTGAATTTAGTTAAATTGCAATTCTGTGGGTTTGGGGGTTCTAGATCATCTTCCTTCGAGCCTTCAATGAGATTCCACGGTAAGTGTTGTTTGTGTATTGTTTTGGTCTTTTTAGTGCTTAGCTAGAGTACTTGTTAGTGCACTGAGATGGCTAGAGGTACTAGAGGGCATGGGCGTGGAGGCCGAGGAGGCCGAGGCAGAGGTCGTGGACATGTGGATGAGCCAGTCGTGAGTGAGGCTCAGAGTTTCACGCATGGGCCTGCGACAGTTCAACAGACGTTGCATGATGGTCACACCGCCAGTGTGACTGCCAGAATTAGGGCCGGTTTTGGTCTTGTTGGGGCCGGTGTGGGTCCTATTGCGGCTGGTGGTGCTGGTGGTGTTGGCGCAGTTGGGGGTGCGGTCGCGGCCGCAGGTGTATCCCAAGCTGGAGATGATCGTTTGGCTTACCTGTTAAGGGAGTTATTGGAGCTGTTACCTAGTGCGGTGCCTGTGCAGGCTCCAGTGTTGCCACATGTAGCAGAGGTGCAGCCGAGGGCTGCGGTTGTTGATGAGGTTCCGTCATATATTTGGATGATGGAGCAGATACAGAGGATCAGTACGGGTTCTTTTTGCAGGAGGTGTTAAGCCTGAGGAGGCTGATGAGTGGAGGATGAGGTTGGAGCGTAACTTTCGCTCGATTAGGTGTCACGAGGGATACATGGTTGATTTGGCAGTCCATTATTTGGACGGTGATGCACATCTCTGGTGAGGGGTGTTGCGGCGAGATAGACTTAGACGGTGATGTCTTGGGCTGACTTTGTGGCATACTTTAATGCCAAGTTCCTTCCTCAAGAGGTTTTGGATCGTCTTGAGGCGAGGTTTCTGGATCTGGCTCAGGGAGCTATGTCAGTTCGTGAGTATGACGTGGAGTTTAACCAGCTCTTGTGTTATGCTAGTAGGAGTATGGAGGATGAGCATGCTCAGATTAGGAGGTTCTTGCGGGGACTTCGACTAGACTTGAGGACTTGGTGCAGAGGCATCAAGTTTATGTCTAGAGCAGAGTTGGTTCAGACTGCTGCGCAGAGGGAGCAGGCTGTGGTGGTTTTCCCAACTATTCAGCCTAGGAGACCTGAGCAGCAGGTGCAACACGTGGGTCTTAGCAAGGGCGGCAAGCCTGTGCAGGGACAGAAGAGGAAGTGGGTGGACACTTCGAGGTCAAGCCCGAGTGGCAGTGGATGTTATATTTGTGGGAGTTTGGACCACAAGAGGGCGAGTTGCCCTAAGCAGAGAGAGACTCGAGCGGCTCGGGTGTGTTATCAGTGCGGTGAGTTATGCTATTTAATAGTCACACTTCAAGACTGATAATCCCAAGTCACTTGAGGAGTCTTTCCGCAACGAGACAAACCTTAGCGAGCATCACTGCTCCTAAGCGTCTTACCTAATCTATACTCTCAATGTAAGGAATCGAACATCGAGACC
Organism: Arabis alpina; assembly: GCA_900128785.1. NCBI lineage: Eukaryota > Viridiplantae > Streptophyta > Magnoliopsida > Brassicales > Brassicaceae > Arabis > Arabis alpina. Next base: position 36,977,772 of record LT669794.1, on the reverse strand, counting down.
GAGCTAGCTGAAATCATAAAAGAAATAAGTAAATAGCCAAAATCACGTAAACAATCAAGACACAATGAATATATGCAAGAAAGGACCTTATACTTAACCCCACGGCCACGCACTCACTTTAATCACTCGGATTCGATGACTGCATCGGTCCAGTTTTGTTATGACACCTGTTGCCATAATGGGTCGTCGAATCCTCGACCGCCGATCACCCAATTTCCCATATACTCGATCACCGTTATCCACATAATTGATCGCTGTTATCCACACTCGAGTTTTTTCCTTTCCACTCAATTTTGCTATATGATTTTTCTCTTCGAATCTTTATAAGTCTTTTCCGAGCTACTCTGCGTAAAAAGGCAATTATGGGTAAGTTTCGTCATTAAAAAATGTGTTAGTTGCCATGGAAAACTACACATGTAGTTGTTCTCGCTCTTTCCCACGTAAAAAGCCAAAGGTAAACGTTCCCGCTTATTTTTCAAAGACAATTACAATATTTGTCGACAATGATCCAACTCAGATAAAACAATCCTAATACGGAAACGTCATGTCCCAAGCAAATTGTCCATCGCGGTAACCGCTGTCTGAATTCCGACTGCAGTAAAAAAAACTGATATGCTCAAATTTACCCTGAGCTACTCTCCCAAATTAAGAGATTGTTTGTAGTATTAAGGGATCGAATCACATGGAATCGCAATCACACAATTAAATTCTGAATTAAAATTAAGCTAAGTAAGAATGTAATAAGCAAAAGGCAAAGTAAACAAGCAGATGATTGTGTATGTGTTCTTAAAATCAATGAAACAAAACACTAGGCTATGGGGAATTCGTAGGTATGACTCTAAATTGGAGAATAAAAGACTGTCAGGATTTGTTAGGCGCAATTCTAGAACTCGAAACACTACTTTAAAATTAACCAACTTCCGTTGCGAAAACTATCTATTTCTAAACCCTAGAAAACCAAATTCCTTTGCGAGTTCTAACAATCCAGACAAGCATTAAAGTTCAGGTTCGATATGTTAACAAAATCCCTAAACCAAATTTCTTTGCGAATAAGTGATTTTACTCATCTATGATTCAGTTCCGGTTCCTAATCAATGCTTCCGCATCTAGTTAATCAACCTAAGATATCTAATTCCGGGTGATCAATCCTAAAACTAGAGTTAAAACTATCAAGATGAAGAACAATAAGTTAAATCCTAACAGTAATTAACCACTAACAATTTTATCATCAACCTTTGAAATCCCCAAAACCTAACTAAAAACAAGCTCTCTTTGTCTCAATAGAAAATAAGATGTTCCTAAAGAAAACTATATATAAAGCCTCAGATTCGTGATGCGCTTTTATTGTAAATTTCTGGAACTTCTGGTGCGAAAAAGAAATCTTCAAAATTGGAAAGCTGATTTGTCTTTTCGTCATTGGCCTGTGTCGATCGACACCAATATCTGACGGCAATATCAAATTCGTCTTAGCGACTTCAGCTCTTCTTTCTATAATGCTCCCAAATACTCAATAATATCCAATGAAGCTCCACACGTACAAAAACCTCAAAAGACTCTAAAAGACTCGAAAAACACCAAAAAGACTCTATAAAAACGACTTATATCAGTTAAAACAATGATATATCAACTCCCCCAGACTTAGCTTTTTTTTTGCTTTAAAGCAAACTAGAGACTAAGAACGAAGTTGAGGTTTGAAAACAGAAACCTTGAGCTAACCTTAATCGATCGACAGGCAGGTTTTTGGCTTAAGGCCAGTTTGTTTCAAGTGGATGTCTATCGACACAGGGGGTGTGTGTCGATCGACAGGGTATTAAGTGGTCGATTTTCTGGTTCGATTTTTAATCGTTCGGTTGGACATGGTTGGTTTGGGGAAATCCTAGGGTTGCGTTTATATGTTGTATGGCCGTGTTTTTTGAGGGAAAACAGAGGCAAACATTAGAGATAAACATCCTAAGAGTTTTGGGTTGGGTTTGAGTGTTCGATTCGTGAAGGAATCGTTCTTGCTGTGCTTTTGTGTGTAAAAGGAGTGGGATTTCGTGGATTATAGTGGGGATAAAGGCTGATCTCGTGCCTAGTCTAAATTCCATCCTTTTTCCCTTTCGAAACCTAAGGTGAGTGCGTGACCATGGCTTTAGGGTTGATGGAACGTTATGGTTGTGTGGTGATAGGTTAGAATGTGTTGTTTGATCCCTTGGTGGTTGATTGTGGCTGTGATTGCTTTTTGTTGTGTTGTTGTTGATGTTTATGCAGGTTTTTCGAACTGAAGCAGAGGAGGAATCGATCCGAGAGGATTATGATCCGTTCCCACAATTCTGCCAGGGGTCTGTGGAACGACACACATGAGGTGTGTCGAACGACACCCCAGTATGAGGTCTGTCGAACGACACACATGGGATGTGTCGAACGACAGTTAGTTTAGAGTGTGACGATCGACACCTAGTGGTAGTGTCGATCGACACATATCTGGTTGGGCTGTGTTGAGCCGTTTGTTTGCTATGTGATTTGTATGTTTGCCTGAGCGGTCCATCATGCCTGAGTGCGCAGTCGTAGATGGGATGATCGTCTCACTGGGTATTTATGAAATCCTCACGCACCTCTTTTTCCCATGTGATGCAGGTAAAGGCAAAGTATGATTGTGGAATCATGGTCGAAGACGAGGATTGAAACGACCCGACCCATTTTTTTTTGTTCAACAATAAATCCTTGGCCTCGGATTAGCATTCCCATAAATGCTATCATCAACAACCAAGCAAAACACACAGACCATACAACAGCGGATAACCAAACAATTAAACCAAATAAACCAATTCCACTAAAATAACCGGTTCAACAACAAATCCAAATAACCAAGTTCCAGCAACCTAAACAGCGGTTCTAAGCAATAACTAAAACAACGCAGAACACGAGACCCTAGATCATCTCCCTCTTCGTAGCCGTGATTTCACGATCATAATTTGCCTTTACCTGCATCACATGGAATAAATACCCAGTGAGACGGTCATCCCATCTACGACTGCGTACTCAGGCACGATGGACCGCTCAGGCAAATATACACACAACCAACAAGCAACAATACACGGCTCAACACAGCAAACATACAGGGTGTCGATCGACACTACCACTAGGTGTCGATTGACACCCTCTGTGCATGCCTGTCGTTCGACACTGCCTCAAGGTGTCGATCGACAGCATGTGAACTGGCTGTCGTTTGACACACCTTACGTGTGTCATTCGATAGCCTTCGTCCACACACCTTACGTGTGTCGTTCGACAGGCCCTTCGCAAAATCCTGGGAAATCGATCATAATCCTCTCAGATCGATTCCTCCTCTGTGTTATAACGAAAACCTGCACAAACAACTATCACAAAACAACACAACAACAATTCACAGTCTCAATCAAACACGACATAATTAATCAACTCGTTCAAACCTATCACCAAGCAACCCTAACAATCCATCGGCCCAGAAGCCATGGTCACACACTCACCTTGGATTTTCAGATAGAAACTGATAGGAATTGAGGCTAGAAATAAAATCAGCTGCAACCACCACGAAATTCCACTTCAAAACGACCAAGAACAAAACCTTACCCCACAAAACTATCAGGAACAAGAGAAACTTCTCTCAAACTCTTTTCCACTGATTTTGGGACTTTGGTTTGATCAGAAAGCGGCCAAAAGCCTTGAATATGGAACCCTAGGTTTCCCTAAACCGGCCCGGTCCAACCGAACGATTAAACATCGAACCAAAAAACCGACCAATTAAGGCCCTGTCGATCGACACACACCACGTGTCGAATGACCGCCTAAAGAGCCTTGTCGATCGACATACACCACGTGTGTCGATCGACAACCACTCACACAAACCGGCATTGAGCCTCAAAACACAACTTGTCGATCGACACACCCTCCATTTTCCTCAAAAATGGTTCACGGGTGTCACAATTCTCCCCCACTAAAACTGGATTCGTCCTCGAATCCTCAATCATAGCCCACATGGCTAACCACCTGGCCAACCTGCCAGTATCTCCGGAGACGACATCTCCCAGACCCTCTTGAGGCTCACATCCGTCCTATGCATATAGACCCGTCTCAGAGATTGATCGTTCATAGCTCATAACCACACCCTCTAACTCTCGGGATCGTCACCCCTCAAGCTCTCGGTGCCTCGTATCAACCCACCTCAGTCCATGCAGTCTTGACGGTGTTTGATACCAACTATCTCCATACCCCTCAAACCTTCAGAACACATTGTCCATCAAGCTCTCGGTATGCAGGGAACCCACACATCTCCTGGAGAGACACAACTCTCAAAGAACTGCCAGAGATCACAATCTCCAAAAACTATCTCCATACCCTCACGTCCCCAGTCCATGCAGTCCTGGCGAATGATCAGTATGCAGGGAACCCACACATCCCCCGGAGAGACACAACTCTCAAAGATCTGCCAAAGATCAACATCTCCAAGAAAGCACCACAGTCCCTCTCTGAGCTATGCGAGGAACACATCCCCAAACGAAACCAACTCTAGACGTCTAAAATGCACCGGATGTCCCTGCAGAGTCTCAAGGTCTCAACATGATACTCCCAACCCGGAATACCATCATCACACCGGATGTCCCTGCAGAGTCTCTCCGGAACTAGACAGTTCTAACCACCGTAAAACTTCTATTCCGAGACTCTCTCACACATACACGCACAAGCTCGCTAAAGTTCCACCGAAACTGGCAAGTTCTAAACACAATAAAACTTCCATCTCGAGGTTCTCTAACCACACACCCATGACTATCAAATCAAAAAGATAAGAATACCCATCTTATTAAACTGGAAAATGTCATAATCATTACAACTCAAATGAAAATACATAATCCACAATCAAAAACCTCACCACACACGGTGACTACAACACAAAAACTGAAACTGGAAAACCACAAAGAAAAATGAATTCACTATTCGGCTTGCTTCTCGAACCACTTCTTGAACTTCGTTTTCATCTTTGCCTCTCGTTCCCAAGTCTCCTCTTGAACACCGTCACAGTCCCACAAGACTCTCAACAACGGCACTCTCTTCCGGCGCAGAACCTTGATACTCCTCTCAAGGATCCCAACCGGCCTCATCCCAACAGTCAGATTAGGCTGAAGATCTGCAGGAATCATCACTACTACCTCCTCAGATGCATGCAAACATCTCCTGAGCTTTGAAACATGAAACACGTCATGGAACTTCTCCATGATCGGAGGCAGCTCCAACCGATAAACAACTGGTCTCACACGTTCCACAACCCGGAACAGACCCATGTACCTCGTACTCACCTTATCCTCGGATATGGAACTGTTCAAACCCCGCATCATAGCCATCTTGAGATACACTCGATCTCCGACTGCGAACTCCAACTCTTTTCTTCTCATATCGGCATAACTCTTCTGCCGATCCTGAGCTTCTTTCACGTTCAGCTTCACAACACGGATCTTCTCCGTCGACTCCTGAACAAAATCAGCACCATAGATGCTTCTCTCCCCCACTTGGGTAAAACATAGCGGTGTATGACATGGCCTCCCATACAACGCCTCAAAAGGAGCCATACCAATACTCGCCTGAAAATTGTTACTATAAGCGAACTCAACTAAACTCAAGTGATCCACCCAATGACCACCCCAATCCAGCACACACATCCTCAACAAATCCTCAAGTGTCTGAATTGTCCTTTCAGACTGCCCATCCGTCTGAGGATGATTAGTTGTACTCATGTGCACCTTAATGCCCATCTCAGCCTACAAAGCTCTCCAGAACACTGAAGCAAACCTCGGATCTCTATCCGACATAATGCTCGCTGGCACACCATGCAACCTCACAATCTCTTTCACACACTTCTTAGCCAAGACCTCAGCTCCATCTGTCTTCTTAATGGCCAGAAAATGTGCTGACTTAGTCAGTCGATCCACAATCACCCAAATCACATCATAGGTCCGAGAAACCGACAACCCTACCACGAAATCCATGGTAATCATGTCCCACTTCCACTCTGGAATGGGTAAACTCTGCAATAAGCCACTGGGAACCTGATGCTCAGCCTTCACCAGCTGACAAACGTTGCACGCCGCAACCCAATCTGCCACATCCCTCTTCATCCCGACCCAATGATAATACCATTTAAGATCACGATACATCTTAGTCGCTCCCGGATGAATCAAAAACTTGCTCGCATGAGCCTCTCTCAGAATCTCCTGCCTCAAGTCCTTATCCTTAGGCACACAGACTCGTCCATGCACCAAGATAGTCCCGTTAGCAGAAACCTGATACTCAGAACCTGCAGCCTTAGAGAGATCAACCAACACCTGAGCCTTCTCTTGAGCTACTCGGATCCTGCTCAAAAGATCCGCCTGATCAGCTGCCGCTAACCCCAATGGCTCCTCTGAAGTAACACACAACCTCAAAGTACTAAGCATGCTCACAAGAGTCACAACATCCCGCTCCGGAGATGAATGATACCGTCTCTGACTAAGAGCATCGACCACAATGTTAGCCTTACCGGATGGTAAACAATGTTCAAGTCATAATTAGCCATCAACTTCGACCATCGCCTCTGTCGTACATTCAAATTCTGCTGAGTAAAAATGTACTTCAGATTATGATGATCATACAGATAAGACCTCCAAATCTTCAACGCCACGATCACTGCAACCAACTCCAAGTCATGAACATGATAATTGCCCTCGTGCTTTATCAACTGCCTCGAAGCATACGCAATCACCTTACCCTGCTGCATCAATACTCATCCCAAACCAACTCCCGAAGCATCTGTATACCGCACATAAGCCTCACCCGGCTCAGGCAACGCCAATACTGGTGTACTAGTCAACATCGTCTTTACCTTCACGAAACTCAGCTCACAATCAGCAGACCACATGAAAGGAATATCCTTCCCTGTCAGCTTCATTATAGACTGAGCCATACTCGCAAAACCTTTGACGAATCTCCGATAATAACCTGCCAACCTAAGAAAACTCCTGATCTCAGTAGCACTTCTCGGTCTAGGCCAATCTCGGATAGACTGAATCTTCGTCGGATCTACAAAAACTCACTCTGCAGAAACGATGTGACCCAGAAATCCGATCTCTCTCTGCCAGAAACTACAATTGCTTACAATTGCTCAACTTCGTAAACATCTTCTGTTCCCGCAACTTCTCAAGAACTTTCCTCAGTATACCTCATGATCCTCAAGACTCTTCGAATACACCAAAATGTCATCGATGAAGATAATCACGAACTCATCTAGATACTCTTGGAAAACTCCGTTCATCAACCACATAAATGCCGCCGGTGCATTCGTCAACCCGAATGGCATAACTATAAAATCATAATGCCCATACCGAGTCCTGAAAGCCGTCTTCCAGACATCTGCCTCGTCGATAGGAATCTGATGATAACCGGATTCCAAGCCAGTCTTGGAGAACCAAGTGGCCCTTCTCAACTGATCCAACAACTCATCAATTCTCGGAAGAGGATACTTGTTCTTCACAGTGACTCGGTTAAGCCCTCGATAATCCATGCACAACCGGAAACTACCGTCTTTCTTCTTCACAAACAAGACCGGTGCTCCCCACGGTGAAGTACTCGGTCGAATAAAACCCTTATCCAACAAATCATCCAACTGCTTCTTCAGTTCTGTCAACTCTCCTGAAGCCATCTGATAAGGTGCATTAGACAATGGCGTCGTTTCGGGCTCTAACTCAATCGTGAAAGGATCATACCGAGACGGCGATAATCCCTGCAACGACTGAAAAACATCCTCAAAATCCCGAACAACCCGAATATCTCTCACAGCAACCCCACCAACAGCCTCCGGCATTACAATCATGGCCAAGTAAGCCTCGTAACCCCACTCAATCGTCACCTCAACCTGTACAAGTGAGAATACGAGACTACCTGAAGTCGGTCTCACACCCTGATAAACCAACCTACCACGATCACTTTCGAATACCACTCGACCCCTGTGACAATCCAGATGAACTCTTACCGATTCAACCAATCCATACCCAGGCTAACATCGTACAACTCCACCGGACTAATCACCAAGTCCGCTGGCATCAACTCACCAGCCACGAAAATATCCACATCTTTCGCCCGACCATGAGTAGCCAGAAATTCTCCTCCAGCAACCATAACCGGTCCAGTCCACTCACCAGCATCGCTCTGAATACCACTCCTCTCAGCATAATCCGGAGTAATGAAGCAATTCGATGCTCCAAAATCAAACAACACGTGGGACCCACACCGCCCACAAACAAGGTCCCTACACAAATCTCATGTAATAAGAAACTTCACTTTTTATCACAAGGTAAACAATCCAAACAAACACAAAAATTCTACAGTACCGAATTTACAAGGTCTGAATTAGAGATTTTACCTGTGATCGGCCTCGAGCTCGGCTCACCCGGCGCTGCAATAGCCAGCGGACGCTGCATCGCCGCAATCTACTCCACAGGCTGCACTGTCCCATACTGCATCACTGGCTGCACAACTGCCACTGCAATCTGCTATAACTTAGGACAGTTCAACCTAAAGTGTCCCGGCTCTCGACACTGATAACAAGTCCGAGACGCTTGACCCTCGCCCTGCTTAGGGCAACTCGCTTTCTTGTGGTCCAAACTCCCACAATCAAAGCATCCTCGACCACTCTGACCCGATCTCGAAGTGTCCTCCCACTTCCTCTTCTCTCCCTGGGCAGACTTGCCAACTTTGGTAGGACCCACCTGCCGCACCTGCTGGTGAGGCCTTTTAGGCTGAACAGCTGGGACAACTACCGCAGCGTGCTCACTCAGATCCTCCTCGATCTGTGCAATCATCTATACCAACTCTACTCTATACTCGAACCTGATGCCTCTGCACGGAGTCCTCAAGTCTGGTCGAAGTCCCCTCACGAACCTTCGAATCTGAGCCTGCTCATCCTCTAGACTCCTACCAGCATACCCCAATAGTCGGTTAAACTCCATGTCATACTCTCGAACCGACATCGGGCCCTGAGTCAACTCCATGAACCTCGCCTCGAGCCTATCCAATGGCTCATGAGGAAAGAATTTGGCGTTAAACTCCACCACAAAGTCTGCCCAAGATATCACAGTCCGAGCATGTCTCGCTACAACACCCCTCCAACAGAGATGTGCATCACCATCCAAATAATGGACTGCCAGATCAACCATATATCCCTCTGGACACCTGATCGAGCAAAAATTATGCTCCAACCTCATCCGCCACTCATCAGCCTCCTCAGGCTTAGCACCTCCTGCAAAAGAACCCATACCGATCCTCTGCATCTGCTCCATCATCCGAATAAACGACGCAACCACCCTAGCAACCGCAGCCCTCGGCTGCACCTCTGCCACTCGCGGCAATAGTGGAGCCTGCACTGGCACCGCACCCGGTGCTCCCCCCGGTAAAGTACTCGATCGAATAAAACCCTTCTCCAACAAATCCTCCAACTGCTTCTTCAGTTCTGCCAACTCTACTGGAGCCATCCGATAAGGTGCCTTACACAATGGCGTCATTCTGGGCTCTAACTCAATCGTGAAAGTATCAGACCGAGACGGTGGTAATCCCTGCAACGACTGAAAAAACATCCTCGAAATCCCGAACAACCCGAATATCTCTCACAGCAACCCCACCAACAGCCTCCGGCATTACAATCGTGGCCAAGTAAGCCTCGTAACCCCTCTCAATCATCGCCTCAGCCTGTACAAGTGATCACGAGACTACCTGAAGTCGGTCTCACCCCCTGATAAACCAACCTACCACCATCACGTTCTAGTACCACTCGACCCCGGTGACAATCCAGATGAACTCTGTATCGATTCAACCAATCCATACCAAGGATAACATCATACAACTCCACCGGACTAATCACCAAGTCCGCTGGCATCAACTCGCCAGCCACCAGAATATCCACATCTTTCGCCCGGCCATGAGTAGCCAGAAATTCTCCTCCAACAACCATACCCGGTCTAGTCCGCTCACGAGTGTCGCTCCGAATACCACTCCTCTCAGCATTATCCGGAGTAATGAAGCAATTCGATGCTCCAAAATCAAACAACACGTGAGACTCACACCCGCCCATAAACAAGGTCCCTACACAAATCTCATGTGCTAAGAAACCTAACTTTTTATCACTAGGTAAACAATCCAAACAAACACAAAAATTCTACACTACCGAATTTACAAGGTCTGAATTAGAGAGTTTACATGTGATCGGCCTCGAGCTTGGCTCACGCGGCGCTGCAATAGCCGGCGGACGCTGCATCGCCGCAATCTGCTACACAGGCTGCACTTTCCCATACTGCGTCACTGGCTGCACAACTGCCACTGCAATCTGCTGCAACTTAGGACAGTTCAACCTGAAGTGCCCCGGCTCTCCACACTGATAACAAGTCCGAGCCGCTTGAGCCTCGCTCTGCTTAGGGCAACTCGCTTTCTTGTGGTCCAAACTCCCACAACCAAAGCACCCTCGGCCACTCTGACCCGATCTCAAAATGTCCTCTCACTTCCTCTTCTGTCCCTGGGCAGGCTTGCCGACTTTGCTAGGACCCACCTGCTGCACCTGCTGGTGAGACCTCCTAGGCTGAACAGCTGGGATAACTACCGCAGACTGGTCCCTCAGATCCTCCTCGATCTGTGCAACCATCTCTACCAACTCCACTCTATACTCGAACTTGATGCCTCTGCACCGAGTCCTTAAGTCTGGTCGAAGTCCCCTCACGAACCTCCGAATCTGAGCCTGCTTATCCTCCAGACTCCTACCAGCATACCGCAAGAGTCGGTTAAACTCCACGTCATACTCTCGAACCGACATCGGGCCCTGAGTCAACTCCAAGAACCTCGCCTCGAGCCTATCCAATGCCTCTTGAGGAAAGAATTTGGCGTTAAACTCCGCCACAAAGATTGCCCAAGATATCACAGTCCGAGCACGTCTCGCTACAACACCCCTCCAACAGAGATGTGCATCCCCGTCCAAATAATAGACTACCAGATCAATCATGTATCCCTCTGGACACCTGATCGAGCGAAAATTACGCTCCAACCTCATCCGCCACTCATCAGCCTCCTCAGGCTTAGCACCTCCTGCAAAAGTACCCGGACCGATCCTCTGCATCTGCTCCATCATCCGAATAAACGACGGAACCTCCTCAGCAACCGCATCCCTCGGCTGCACCTCTGCTACTCGCGGTAACACTGGAGCCTGCACTGGCACCGCACCCGGTAGCCGCTCCAACAACTGCCTCAACAGATAAGCCAGATGATCATCACCAGCCTGGGCTACACCTGCGGCCGCACTCGCACCCCCAGCTGCGCCAACACCACCAGCACCACCAGCCTCAACGGGACCCAAACCAGCCCTAACAGAACCCAAACCGGCCCCCACACTAGCAGTCACACTAGCGATCAGACCATCATGCAAAGTCTGCTGAACTGGCGCAGGCCCACGCGTGGAACTCTGAGCCTCACTCAAGACTGGCTCATCCACAGGTCCACGACCTCTACCTCGGCCTCCACGCCCACACCCTCTAGTATTCCTAGCCATCTCACTGCACTTAACAAAGTACCCAGCTCAACACTAGAAAGACTATAACAAAAACTCAAACAACACACTTACCGTGGAATCTCATTGAAGGCTCGAAAGAAGATGATCTAGAACCCCCAAACCCACATAATTGTAAATTCACCCAGTTACAATCCTAGCAGTTCTAACCCATCCTAAAACCGTAAGGGCTCTGATACCAAACTGAAACGACCCGACCCATTTTTTTTTTTAAACAATAAATCCTAGGCCTCGAACTAGCATTCCCGTAAATGCTATCCTTAACAACCAAGCAAAACACACAGACCATACAACAACGGATAACCAAACAATTAAACTAAATAAACCAATTTCACTAAAATAACCGGTTCAACAACAAATCCAAATCAACAAGTTCCACCAACCTAAACAGCGGTTCTAAGCAATAACTGAAACAACACAGAACACGAGACCCTAGATCATCTCCCTCTTCGTAGCTGTGATTTCACGATAACAATTTGCCTTTACCTGCATCACATGGAAAAAAAGATGCGTGAGTATTATCATAAATACCCAGTGAGACGGTCATCCCATCTACGACTGCGCAGTCAGGCATGATGGACCGCTCAGGCAAACATACACACAAACATCAAGCAACAATATACGGTTCAACGTAGTAAACATACAGGCTGTCGATTGACACTACCACTAGGTGTCGATCGATACCCTCTGTGCATGCCTGTCGTTCGACACTACCTCTAGATGTCGATCGACAGCATGTGAACTGGCTGTCGTTCGACACACCTTACGTGTGTCGTTTGATAGCCTTCGTGCTGGTCTATCGTTCGACACACCTTGTGTGTGTCGATCGGCTGTCGGTCGGCACACCTCGTGTGGGTCGTTCGACAAGGACTTCGCAGAATCCTGGGAAATCGATCATAATCCTCTCAGATCGATTCCTCCTCTGCGTTATCACGAAAACCTGCACAAACAACAATCACAAAACAACACAACAACAATTCACAGTCTCAATCAAACACCACATAATCAATCAACTCGTTCAAACCTATCACCAAGCAACCCTAACAATCCATCGGCCCAGAAGCCATGGTCACGCACTCACCATGGATTTTCGGATGGAAACTGATAGGAATTGAGGCTAGAAATGAAATCAGCTACAACCACCACGAAATTCCACTCCAAAATGACCAAGAACGAAACCTTAACCCACAAAACTATCAGGAACAAGAGAAACTCCTCTCAAACTCTTTTCCACTGATTTTGGGACTTTGGTTTGATCAGAATGCGTCCAAAAGCCTTAAATATGGAACCCTAGGTTTCCCCAAACCAGCCCGGTCCAACCAAACGATTAAACATCGAACCAGAAAACTGACCAATTAAGGCCCAATCGATCGACACACACCACGTGTGTCGAACGACCGCCCTTAAGAGCCCTATCGATTGACATACACCACATGTGTCGATCGACAACCACTCACACAAACCGGCCTTGAGCCTCAAAACACGGCCTGTCGATCGACACACCTCACCAGTGTCGATCGACACACCATTCATTTTCCTCAAAAATGGTTCACGGGTGTCACAAGGATGATCTGGGATCTCGGTTATGTGGTTGATGTTATTTGTTGTTTAGAACTGCCATAGGTTGTTGGTTAGTTCTGGAATCATGTAGATGATTATTGGATGTTTTGGTTTAATGAAATTCGTTGTTTCGGTTTAGAAGTTTAAGTTGATTGTTTGTTATCCGCTAAATGTTATGTGTGGTTTGCTTGGTTGTTGAGGATAACATTTATGGGAATGCTACTCCGAGACCAAGGTTTAAATGTTTTTTAAAAAAAACGGGTCGGGTCGTTTCACTGCAAGATTAGAAATTTTCCAAGTAAAACCCAAACTCCTTAGAGAAATCCAAACTCTCTATAGTTAATCCATGGTTAGGGGTGTCAAAATGGGTCAAAACTTATGGGTTTATCCAACTCAATTCAACTCATTAACCCTAATGGATTGAATATTTGGTTTGAATGGGTTAATGGGTTAAGTGTTTTGATGAGTCAAATAGGTTGAAATAAAATTGGTTAATGGGTTAAAAATGGATAACCCATCAACCCATTCATAACTAAAAGACATGATTTCACAATTTTTTTTATTTTGTTACCAAAAACACTATTACACCAATTTTCCCGCCAAAAACATGATTACACAAAAACACTATCTAGTAAACCATTTTCCGCCAAAAACGAGATTAATACAATTTCCCGCCAAAATATGATCCGACAAAATTTTCCCGCAAAACGTGATCTCTCAAACTATTTTCGCCAAAATCGAGATTCATAAAATTTCCCGCCAAAAGTATGATCCCGCAAAGTTTTCCCGCCAAAAACGTGATCTCACAAAATGTTTTCGTCACAATCGAGATTCATAAAATTTCCCGCCAAAAACGAGATTTATAAAATTTCTCGCCAAAAATATGATCCTGCAAAGTTTTTCCGCCAAAAACGTGATTTCACAAAATATTTTCGTCAAAATCGAAACTGGCAAGTTCTAAACACAATAAAACTTCCATCTCGAGGTTCTCTAACCACACACCCATGACTATCAAATCAAAAAGATAAGAATACCCATCTTATTAAACTGGAAAATGTCATAATCATTACAACTCAAATGAAAATACATAATCCACAATCAAAAACCTCACCACACACGGTGACTACAACACAAAAACTGAAACTGGAAAACCACAAAGAAAAATGAATTCACTATTCGGCTTGCTTCTCGAACCACTTCTTGAACTTCGTTTTCATCTTTGCCTCTCGTTCCCAAGTCTCCTCTTGAACACCGTCACAGTCCCACAAGACTCTCAACAACGGCACTCTCTTCCGGCGCAGAACCTTGATACTCCTCTCAAGGATCCCAACCGGCCTCATCCCAACAGTCAGATTAGGCTGAAGATCTGCAGGAATCATCACTACTACCTCCTCAGATGCATGCAAACATCTCCTGAGCTTTGAAACATGAAACACGTCATGGAACTTCTCCATGATCGGAGGCAGCTCCAACCGATAAACAACTGGTCTCACACGTTCCACAACCCGGAACAGACCCATGTACCTCGTACTCACCTTATCCTCGGATATGGAACTGTTCAAACCCCGCATCATAGCCATCTTGAGATACACTCGATCTCCGACTGCGAACTCCAACTCTTTTCTTCTCATATCGGCATAACTCTTCTGCCGATCCTGAGCTTCTTTCACGTTCAGCTTCACAACACGGATCTTCTCCGTCGACTCCTGAACAAAATCAGCACCATAGATGCTTCTCTCCCCCACTTGGGTAAAACATAGCGGTGTATGACATGGCCTCCCATACAACGCCTCAAAAGGAGCCATACCAATACTCGCCTGAAAATTGTTACTATAAGTGAACTCAACTAAACTCAAGTGATCCGCCCAATGACCACCCCAATCCAGCACACACATCCTCAACAAATCCTCAAGTGTCTGAATTGTCCTTTCAGACTGCCCATCCGTCTGAGGATGATTAGTTGTACTCATGTGCACCTTAATGCCCATCTCAGCCTACAAAGCTCTCCAGAACACTGAAGCAAACCTCGGATCTCTATCCGACATAATGCTCGCTGGCACACCATGCAACCTCACAATCTCTTTCACACACTTCTTAGCCAAGACCTCAGCTCCATCTGTCTTCTTAATGGCCAGAAAATGTGCTGACTTAGTCAGTCGATCCACAATCACCCAAATCACATCATAGGTCCGAGAAACCGACAACCCTACCACGAAATCCATGGTAATCATGTCCCACTTCCACTCTGGAATGGGTAAACTCTGCAATAAGCCACTGGGAACCTGATGCTCAGCCTTCACCAGCTGACAAACGTTGCACGCCGCAACCCAATCTGCCACATCCCTCTTCATCCCGACCCAATGATAATACCATTTAAGATCACGATACATCTTAGTCGCTCCCGGATGAATCGAAAACTTGCTCGCATGAGCCTCTCTCAGAATCTCCTGCCTCAAGTCCTTATCCTTAGGCACACAGACTCGTCCATGCACCAAGATAGTCCCGTTAGCAGAAACCTGATACTCAGAACCTGCAGCCTTAGAGAGATCAACCAACACCTGAGCCTTCTCTTGAGCTACTCGGATCCTGCTCAAAAGATCCGCCTGATCAGCTGCCGCTAACCCCAATGGCTCCTCTGAAGTAACACACAACCTCAAAGTACTAAGCATGCTCACAAGAGTCACAACATCCCGCTCCGGAGATGAATGATACCGTCTCTGACTAAGAGCATCGACCACAGTGTTAGCCTTACCGGATGGTAAACAATGTTCAAGTCATAATTAGCCATCAACTTCGACCATCGCCTCTGTCGTACATTCAAATTATGCTGAGTAAAAATGTACTTCAGATTATGATGATCATACAGATAAGACCTCCAAATCTTCAACGCCACGATCACTGCAACCAACTCCAAGTCATGAACATGATAATTGCCCTCGTGCTTTATCAACTGCCTCGAAGCATACGCAATCACCTTACCCTGCTGCATCAATACTCATCCCAAACCAACTCCCGAAGCATCTGTATACCGCACATAAGCCTCACCCGGCTCAGGCAACGCCAATACTGGTGTACTAGTCAACATCGTCTTTACCTTCACGAAACTCAGCTCACAATCAGCAGACCACATGAAAGGAATATCCTTCCCTGTCAGCTTCATTATAGACTGAGCCATACTCGCAAAACCTTTGACGAATCTCCGATAATAACCTGCCAACCTAAGAAAACTCCTGATCTCAGTAGCACTTCTCGGTCTAGGCCAATCTCGGATAGACTGAATCTTCGTCGGATCTACAAAAACTCACTCTGCAGAAACGATGTGACCCAGAAATCCGATCTCTCTCTGCCAGAAACTACAATTGCTTACAATTGCTCAACTTCGTAAACATCTTCTGTTCCCGCAACTTCTCAAGAACTTTCCTCAGTATACCTCATGATCCTCAAGACTCTTCGAATACACCAAAATGTCATCGATGAAGATAATCACGAACTCATCTAGATACTCTTGGAAAACTCCGTTCATCAACCACATAAATGCCGCCGGTGCATTCGTCAACCCGAATGGCATAACTATAAAATCATAATGCCCATACCGAGTCCTGAAAGCCGTCTTCCAGACATCTGCCTTGTCGATAGGAATCTGATGATAACCGGATTCCAAGCCAGTCTTGGAGAACCAAGTGGCCCTTCTCAACTGATCCAACAACTCATCAATTCTCGGAAGAGGATACTTGTTCTTCACAGTGACTCGGTTAAGCCCTCGATAATCCATGCACAACCGGAAACTACCGTCTTTCTTCTTCACAAACAAGACCGGTGCTCCCCACGGTGAAGTACTCCAACAAATCATCCAACTGCTTCTTCAGTTCTGTCAACTCTCCTGAAGCCATCTGATAAGGTGCATTAGACAATGGCGTCGTTTCGGGCTCTAACTCAATCGTGAAAGGATCATACCGAGACGGCGATAATCCCTGCAACGACTGAAAAACATCCTCAAAATCCCGAACAACCCGAATATCTCTCACAGCAACCCCACCAACAGCCTCCGGCATTACAATCATGGCCAAGTAAGCCTCGTAACCCCACTCAATCGTCACCTCAACCTGTACAAGTGAGAATACGAGACTACCTGAAGTCGGTCTCACACCCTGATAAACCAACCTACCACGATCACTTTCGAATACCACTCGACCCCTGTGACAATCCAGATGAACTCTTACCGATTCAACCAATCCATACCCAGGCTAACATCGTACAACTCCACCGGACTAATCACCAAGTCCGCTGGCATCAACTCACCAGCCACGAAAATATCCACATCTTTCGCCCGACCATGAGTAGCCAGAAATTCTCCTCCAGCAACCATAACCGGTCCAGTCCACTCACCAGCATCGCTCTGAATACCACTCCTCTCAGCATAATCCGGAGTAATGAAGCAATTCGATGCTCCAAAATCAAACAACACGTGGGACCCACACCGCCCACAAACAAGGTCCCTACACAAATCTCATGTAATAAGAAACTTCACTTTTTATCACAAGGTAAACAATCCAAACAAACACAAAAATTCTACAGTACCGAATTTACAAGGTCTGAATTAGAGATTTTACCTGTGATCGGCCTCGAGCTCGGCTCACCCGGCGCTGCAATAGCCAGCGGACGCTGCATCGCCGCAATCTACTCCACAGGCTGCACTGTCCCATACTGCATCACTGGCTGCACAACTGCCACTGCAATCTGCTATAACTTAGGACAGTTCAACCTAAAGTGTCCCGGCTCTCGACACTGATAACAAGTCCGAGACGCTTGACCCTCGCCCTGCTTAGGGCAACTCGCTTTCTTGTGGTCCAAACTCCCACAATCAAAGCATCCTCGACCACTCTGACCCGATCTCGAAGTGTCCTCCCACTTCCTCTTCTCTCCCTGGGCAGACTTGCCAACTTTGGTAGGACCCACCTGCCGCACCTGCTGGTGAGGCCTTTTAGGCTGAACAGCTGGGACAACTACCGCAGCGTGCTCACTCAGATCCTCCTCGATCTGTGCAATCATCTATACCAACTCTACTCTATACTCGAACCTGATGCCTCTGCACGGAGTCCTCAAGTCTGGTCGAAGTCCCCTCACGAACCTTCGAATCTGAGCCTGCTCATCCTCTAGACTCCTACCAGCATACCCCAATAGTCGGTTAAACTCCATGTCATACTCTCGAACCGACATCGGGCCCTGAGTCAACTCCATGAACCTCGCCTCGAGCCTATCCAATGGCTCATGAGGAAAGAATTTGGCGTTAAACTCCACCACAAAGTCTGCCCAAGATATCACAGTCCGAGCATGTCTCGCTACAACACCCCTCCAACAGAGATGTGCATCACCATCCAAATAATGGACTGCCAGATCAACCATATATCCCTCTGGACACCTGATCGAGCAAAAATTATGCTCCAACCTCATCCGCCACTCATCAGCCTCCTCAGGCTTAGCACCTCCTGCAAAAGAACCCATACCGATCCTCTGCATCTGCTCCATCATCCGAATAAACGACGCAACCACCCTAGCAACCACAGCCCTCGGCTGCACCTCTGCCACTCGCGGCAATAGTGGAGCCTGCACTGGCACCGCACCCGGTGCTCCCCCCGGTAAAGTACTCGATCGAATAAAACCCTTCTCCAACAAATCCTCCAACTGCTTCTTCAGTTCTGCCAACTCTACTGGAGCCATCCGATAAGGTGCCTTACACAATGGCGTCATTCTGGGCTCTAACTCAATCGTGAAAGTATCAGACCGAGACGGTGGTAATCCCTGCAACGACTGAAAAAACATCCTCGAAATCCCGAACAACCCGAATATCTCTCACAGCAACCCCACCAACAGCCTCCGGCATTACAATCGTGGCCAAGTAAGCCTCGTAACCCCTCTCAATCATCGCCTCAGCCTGTACAAGTGATCACGAGACTACCTGAAGTCGGTCTCACCCCCTGATAAACCAACCTACCACCATCACGTTCTAGTACCACTCGACCCCGGTGACAATCCAGATGAACTCTGTATCGATTCAACCAATCCATACCAAGGATAACATCATACAACTCCACCGGACTAATCACCAAGTCCGCTGGCATCAACTCGCCAGCCACCAGAATATCCACATCTTTCGCCCGGCCATGAGTAGCCAGAAATTCTCCTCCAACAACCATACCCGGTCTAGTCCGCTCACGAGTGTCGCTCCGAATACCACTCCTCTCAGCATTATCCGGAGTAATGAAGCAATTCGATGCTCCAAAATCAAACAACACGTGAGACTCACACCCGCCCATAAACAAGGTCCCTACACAAATCTCATGTGCTAAGAAACCTAACTTTTTATCACTAGGTAAACAATCCAAACAAACACAAAAATTCTACACTACCGAATTTACAAGGTCTGAATTAGAGAGTTTACATGTGATCGGCCTCGAGCTTGGCTCACGCGGCGCTGCAATAGCCGGCGGACGCTGCATCGCCGCAATCTGCTACACAGGCTGCACTTTCCCATACTGCGTCACTGGCTGCACAACTGCCACTGCAATCTGCTGCAACTTAGGACAGTTCAACCTGAAGTGCCCCGGCTCTCCACACTGATAACAAGTCCGAGCCGCTTGAGCCTCGCTCTGCTTAGGGCAACTCGCTTTCTTGTGGTCCAAACTCCCACAACCAAAGCACCCTCGGCCACTCTGACCCGATCTCAAAATGTCCTCTCACTTCCTCTTCTGTCCCTGGGCAGGCTTGCCGACTTTGCTAGGACCCACCTGCTGCACCTGCTGGTGAGACCTCCTAGGCTGAACAGCTGGGATAACTACCGCAGACTGGTCCCTCAGATCCTCCTCGATCTGTGCAACCATCTCTACCAACTCCACTCTATACTCGAACTTGATGCCTCTGCACCGAGTCCTTAAGTCTGGTCGAAGTCCCCTCACGAACCTCCGAATCTGAGCCTGCTTATCCTCCAGACTCCTACCAGCATACCGCAAGAGTCGGTTAAACTCCACGTCATACTCTCGAACCGACATCGGGCCCTGAGTCAACTCCAAGAACCTCGCCTCGAGCCTATCCAATGCCTCTTGAGGAAAGAATTTGGCGTTAAACTCCGCCACAAAGATTGTCCAAGATATCACAGTCCGAGCACGTCTCGCTACAACACCCCTCCAACAGAGATGTGCATCCCCGTCCAAATAATAGACTACCAGATCAATCATGTATCCCTCTGGACACCTGATCAAGCGAAAATTACGCTCCAACCTCATCCGCCACTCATCAGCCTCCTCAGGCTTAGCACCTCCTGCAAAAGTACCCGGACCGATCCTCTGCATCTGCTCCATCATCCGAATAAACGACGGAACCTCCTCAGCAACCGCATCCCTCGGCTGCACCTCTGCTACTTGCGGTAACACTGGAGCCTGCACTGGCACCGCACCCGGTAGCCGCTCCAACAACTGCCTCAACAGATAAGCCAGATGATCATCACCAGCCTGGGCTACACCTGCGGCCGCACTCGCACCCCCAGCTGCGCCAACACCACCAGCACCACCAGCCTCAACGGGACCCAAACCAGCCCTAACAGAACCCAAACCGGCCCCCACACTAGCAGTCACACTAGCGGTCAGACCATCATGCAAAGTCTGCTGAACTGACGCAGGCCCACGCGTGGAACTCTGAGCCTCACTCAAGACTGGCTCATCCACAGGTCCACGACCTCTACCTCGGCCTCCACGCCCACACCCTCTAGTATTCCTAGCCATCTCACTGCACTTAACAAAGTACCCAGCTCAACACTAGAAAGACTAAAACAAAAACTCAAACAACACACTTACCGTGGAATCTCATTGAAGGCTCGAAAGAAGATGATCTAGAACCCCCAAACCCACATAATTGTAAATTCACCCAGTTACAATCCTAGCAGTTCTAACCCATCCTAAAACCGTAAGGGCTCTGATACCAAACTGAAACGACCCGACCCTTTTTTTTTTTAAACAATAAATCCTAGGCCTCGAACTAGCATTCCCGTAAATGCTATCCTTAACAACCAAGCAAAACACACAGACCATACAACAACGGATAACCAAACAATTAAACTAAATAAACCAATTTCACTAAAATAACCGGTTCAACAACAAATCCAAATCAACAAGTTCCACCAACCTAAACAGCGGTTCTAAGCAATAACTGAAACAACACAGAACACGAGACCCTAGATCATCTCCCTCTTCGTAGCTGTGATTTCACGATAACAATTTGCCTTTACCTGCATCACATGGAAAAAAAAGATGCGTGAGTATTATCATAAATACCCAGTGAGACGGTCATCCCATCTACGACTGCGCAGTCAGGCATGATGGACCGCTCAGGCAAACATACACACAAACATCAAGCAACAATATACGGTTCAACGTAGTAAACATACAGGCTGTCGATTGACACTACCACTAGGTGTCGATCGACACCCTCTGTGCATGCCTGTCGTTCGACACTACCTCTAGATGTCGATCGACAGCATGTGAACTGGCTGTCGTTCGACACACCTTACGTGTGTCGTTTGATAGCCTTCGTGCTGGTCTATCGTTCGACACACCTTGTGTGTGTCGATCGGCTGTCGGTCGGCACACCTCGTGTGGGTCGTTCGACAAGGACTTCGCAGAATCCTGGGAAATCGATCATAATCCTCTCAGATCGATTCCTCCTCTGCGTTATCACGAAAACCTGCACAAACAACAATCACAAAACAACACAACAACAATTCACAGTCTCAATCAAACACCACATAATCAATCAACTCGTTCAAACCTATCACCAAGCAACCCTAACAATCCATCGGCCCAGAAGCCATGGTCACGCACTCACCATGGATTTTCGGATGGAAACTGATAGGAATTGAGGCTAGAAATGAAATCAGCTACAACCACCACGAAATTCCACTCCAAAATGACCAAGAACGAAACCTTAACCCACAAAACTATCAGGAACAAGAGAAACTCCTCTCAAACTCTTTTCCACTGATTTTGGGACTTTGGTTTGATCAGAATGCGTCCAAAAGCCTTAAATATGGAACCCTAGGTTTCCCCAAACCAGCCCGGTCCAACCAAACAATTAAACATCGAACCAGAAAACTGACCAATTAAGGCCCAATCGATCGACACACACCACGTGTGTCGAACGACCGCCCTTAAGAGCCCTATCGATTGACATACACCACATGTGTCGATCGACAACCACTCACACAAACCGGCCTTGAGCCTCAAAACACGGCCTGTCGATCGACACACCTCACCAGTGTCGATCGACACACCATTCATTTTCCTCAAAAATGGTTCACGGGTGTCACAAGGATGATCTGGGATCTCGGTTATGTGGTTGATGTTATTTGTTGTTTAGAACTGCCATAGGTTGTTGGTTAGTTCTGGAATCATGTAGATGATTATTGGATGTTTTGGTTTAATGAAATTCGTTGTTTCGGTTTAGAAGTTTAAGTTGATTGTTTGTTATCCGCTAAATGTTATGTGTGGTTTGCTTGGTTGTTGAGGATAACATTTATGGGAATGCTACTCCGAGACCAAGGTTTAAATGTTTTTTTAAAAAAAACGGGTCGGGTCGTTTCACTGCAAGATTAGAAATTTTCCAAGTAAAACCCAAACTCCTTAGAGAAATCCAAACTCTCTATAGTTAATCCATGGTTAGGGGTGTCAAATGGGTCAAAACTTATGGGTTTATCCAACTCAATTCAACTCATTAACCCTAATGGATTGAATATTTGGTTTGAATGGGTTAATGGGTTAAGTGTTTTGATGAGTCAAATAGGTTGAAATAAAATTGGTTAATGGGTTAAAAATGGATAACCCATCAACCCATTCATAACTAAAAGACATGATTTCACAATTTTTTTTATTTTGTTACCAAAACACTATTACACCAATTTTCCCGCCAAAAACATGATTACACAAAAACACTATCTAGTAAACCATTTTCCGCCAAAACGAGATTAATACAATTTTCCCGCCAAAATATGATCCGACAAAATTTCCCGCAAAACGTGATCTCTCAAACTATTTTCGCCAAAATCGAGATTCATAAAATTTCCCGCCAAAAGTATGATCCCGCAAAGTTTCCCGCCAAAAACGTGATCTCACAAAATGTTTTCGTCACAATCGAGATTCATAAAATTTCCCGCCAAAAACGAGATTTATAAAATTTCTCGCCAAAAATATGATCCTGCAAAGTTTTTCCGCCAAAAACGTGATTTCACAAAATATTTCGTCAAAATCGAAACTGGCAAGTTCTAAACACAATAAAACTTCCATCTCGAGGTTCTCTAACCACACACCCATGACTATCAAATCAAAAAGATAAGATACCCATCTTATTAAACTGGAAAATGTCATAATCATTACAACTCAAATGAAAATACATAATCCACAATCAAAAACCTCACCACACACGGTGACTACAACACAAAACTGAAACTGGAAAACCACAAAGAAAAATGAATTCACTATTCGGCTTGCTTCTCGAACCACTTCTTGAACTTCGTTTTCATCTTTGCCTCTCGTTCCCAAGTCTCCTCTTGAACACCGTCACAGTCCCACAAGACTCTCAACAACGGCACTCTCTTCCGGCGCAGAACCTTGATACTCCTCTCAAGGATCCCAACCGGCCTCATCCCAACAGTCAGATTAGGCTGAAGATCTGCAGGAATCATCACTACTACCTCCTCAGATGCATGCAAACATCTCCTGAGCTTGAAACATGAAACACGTCATGGAACTTCTCCATGATCGGAGGCAGCTCCAACCGATAAACAACTGGTCTCACACGTTCCACAACCCGGAACAGACCCATGTACCTCGTACTCACCTTATCCTCGGATATGGAACTGTTCAAACCCCGCATCATAGCCATCTTGAGATACACTCGATCTCCGACTGCGAACTCCAACTCTTTTCTTCTCATATCGGCATAACTCTTCTGCCGATCCTGAGCTTCTTTCACGTTCAGCTTCACAACACGGATCTTCTCCGTCGACTCCTGAACAAAATCAGCACCATAGATGCTTCTCTCCCCCACTTGGGGTAAAACATAGCGGTGTATGACATGGCCTCCCATACAACGCCTCAAAAGGAGCCATACCAATACTCGCCTGAAAATTGTTACTATTAAGTGAACTCAACTAAACTCAAGTGATCCGCCCAATGACCACCCCCAATCCAGCAACACATCCTCAACAAATCCTCAAGTGTCTGAATTGTCCTTTCAGACTGCCCATCCGTCTGAGGATGATTAGTTGTACTCATGTGCACCTTAATGCCCATCTCAGCCTACAAAGCTCTCCAGAACACTGAAGCAAACCTCGGATCTCTATCCGACATATGCTCGCTGGCACACCATGCAACCTCACAATCTCTTTCACACACTTCTTAGCCAAGACCTCAGCTCCATCTGTCTTCTTAATGGCCAGAAAATGTGCTGACTTAGTCAGTCGATCCACAATCACCCAAATCACATCATAGGTCCGAGAAACCGACAACCCTACACGAAATCCATGGTAATCATGTCCCACTTCCACTCTGGAATGGGTAAACTCTGCAATAAGCCACTGGGAACTGATGCTCAGCCTTCACCAGCTGACAAACGTTGCACGCCGCAACCCAATCGCCACATCCCTCTTCATCCCGACCCAATGATAATACCATTTAAGATCACGATACATCTTAGTCGCTCCCGGATGAATCGAAAACTTGCTCGCATGAGCCTCTCTCAGAATCTCCTGCCTCAAGTCCTTATCCTTAGGCACACAGACTCGTCCATTGCACCAAGATAGTCCCGTTAGCAGAAACCTATACTCAGAACCTGCAGCCTTAGAGAGATCAACCAACACCTGAGCCTTCTCTTGAGCTACTCGGATCCTGCTCAAAAGATCCGCCTGATCAGCTGCCGCTAACCCCAATGGCTCCTCTGAAGTAACACACAACCTCAAAGTACTAAGCATGCTCACAAGAGTCACAACATCCCGCTCCGGAGATGAATGATACCGTCTCTGACTAAGAGCATCGACCACAGTGTTAGCCTTACCGGATGGTAAACAATGTTCAAGTCATAATTAGCCATCAACTTCGACCATCGCCTCTGTCGTACATTCAAATTATGCTGAGTAAAAATGTACTTCAGATTATGATGATCATACAGATAAGACCTCCAAATCTTCAACGCCACGATCACTGCAACCAACTCCAAGTCATGAACATGATAATTGCCCTCGTGCTTTATCAACTGCCTCGAAGCATACGCAATCACCTTACCCTGCTGCATCAATACTCATCCCAAACCAACTCCCGAAGCATCTGTATACCGCACATAAGCCTCACCCGGCTCAGGCAACGCCAATACTGGTGTACTAGTCAACATCGTCTTTACCTTCACGAAACTCAGCTCACAATCAGCAGACCACATGAAAGGAATATCCTTCCCTGTCAGCTTCATTATAGACTGAGCCATACTCGCAAAACCTTTGACGAATCTCCGATAATAACCTGCCAACCTAAGAAAACTCCTGATCTCAGTAGCACTTCTCGGTCTAGGCCAATCTCGGATAGACTGAATCTTCGTCGGATCTACAAAAACTCACTCTGCAGAAACGATGTGACCCAGAAATCCGATCTCTCTCTGCCAGAAACTACAATTGCTTACAATTGCTCAACTTCGTAAACATCTTCTGTTCCCGCAACTTCTCAAGAACTTTCCTCAGTATACCTCATGATCCTCAAGACTCTTCGAATACACCAAAATGTCATCGATGAAGATAATCACGAACTCATCTAGATACTCTTGGAAAACTCCGTTCATCAACCACATAAATGCCGCCGGTGCATTCGTCAACCCGAATGGCATAACTATAAAATCATAATGCCCATACCGAGTCCTGAAAGCCGTCTTCCAGACATCTGCCTTGTCGATAGGAATCTGATGATAACCGGATTCCAAGCCAGTCTTGGAGAACCAAGTGGCCCTTCTCAACTGATCCAACAACTCATCAATTCTCGGAAGAGGATACTTGTTCTTCACAGTGACTCGGTTAAGCCCTCGATAATCCATGCACAACCGGAAACTACCGTCTTTCTTCTTCACAAACAAGACCGGTGCTCCCCACGGTGAAGTACTCCAACAAATCATCCAACTGCTTCTTCAGTTCTGTCAACTCTCCTGAAGCCATCTGATAAGGTGCATTAGACAATGGCGTCGTTTCGGGCTCTAACTCAATCGTGAAAGGATCATACCGAGACGGCGATAATCCCTGCAACGACTGAAAAACATCCTCAAAATCCCGAACAACCCGAATATCTCTCACAGCAACCCCACCAACAGCCTCCGGCATTACAATCATGGCCAAGTAAGCCTCGTAACCCCACTCAATCGTCACCTCAACCTGTACAAGTGAGAATACGAGACTACCTGAAGTCGGTCTCACACCCTGATAAACCAACCTACCACGATCACTTTCGAATACCACTCGACCCCTGTGACAATCCAGATGAACTCTTACCGATTCAACCAATCCATACCCAGGCTAACATCGTACAACTCCACCGGACTAATCACCAAGTCCGCTGGCATCAACTCACCAGCCACGAAAATATCCACATCTTTCGCCCGACCATGAGTAGCCAGAAATTCTCCTCCAGCAACCATAACCGGTCCAGTCCACTCACCAGCATCGCTCTGAATACCACTCCTCTCAGCATAATCCGGAGTAATGAAGCAATTCGATGCTCCAAAATCAAACAACACGTGGGACCCACACCGCCCACAAACAAGGTCCCTACACAAATCTCATGTAATAAGAAACTTCACTTTTTATCACAAGGTAAACAATCCAAACAAACACAAAAATTCTACAGTACCGAATTTACAAGGTCTGAATTAGAGATTTTACCTGTGATCGGCCTCGAGCTCGGCTCACCCGGCGCTGCAATAGCCAGCGGACGCTGCATCGCCGCAATCTACTCCACAGGCTGCACTGTCCCATACTGCATCACTGGCTGCACAACTGCCACTGCAATCTGCTATAACTTAGGACAGTTCAACCTAAAGTGTCCCGGCTCTCGACACTGATAACAAGTCCGAGACGCTTGACCCTCGCCCTGCTTAGGGCAACTCGCTTTCTTGTGGTCCAAACTCCCACAATCAAAGCATCCTCGACCACTCTGACCCGATCTCGAAGTGTCCTCCCACTTCCTCTTCTCTCCCTGGGCAGACTTGCCAACTTTGGTAGGACCCACCTGCCGCACCTGCTGGTGAGGCCTTTTAGGCTGAACAGCTGGGACAACTACCGCAGCGTGCTCACTCAGATCCTCCTCGATCTGTGCAATCATCTATACCAACTCTACTCTATACTCGAACCTGATGCCTCTGCACGGAGTCCTCAAGTCTGGTCGAAGTCCCCTCACGAACCTTCGAATCTGAGCCTGCTCATCCTCTAGACTCCTACCAGCATACCCCAATAGTCGGTTAAACTCCATGTCATACTCTCGAACCGACATCGGGCCCTGAGTCAACTCCATGAACCTCGCCTCGAGCCTATCCAATGGCTCATGAGGAAAGAATTTGGCGTTAAACTCCACCACAAAGTCTGCCCAAGATATCACAGTCCGAGCATGTCTCGCTACAACACCCCTCCAACAGAGATGTGCATCACCATCCAAATAATGGACTGCCAGATCAACCATATATCCCTCTGGACACCTGATCGAGCAAAAATTATGCTCCAACCTCATCCGCCACTCATCAGCCTCCTCAGGCTTAGCACCTCCTGCAAAAGAACCCATACCGATCCTCTGCATCTGCTCCATCATCCGAATAAACGACGCAACCACCCTAGCAACCACAGCCCTCGGCTGCACCTCTGCCACTCGCGGCAATAGTGGAGCCTGCACTGGCACCGCACCCGGTGCTCCCCCCGGTAAAGTACTCGATCGAATAAAACCCTTCTCCAACAAATCCTCCAACTGCTTCTTCAGTTCTGCCAACTCTACTGGAGCCATCCGATAAGGTGCCTTACACAATGGCGTCATTCTGGGCTCTAACTCAATCGTGAAAGTATCAGACCGAGACGGTGGTAATCCCTGCAACGACTGAAAAAACATCCTCGAAATCCCGAACAACCCGAATATCTCTCACAGCAACCCCACCAACAGCCTCCGGCATTACAATCGTGGCCAAGTAAGCCTCGTAACCCCTCTCAATCATCGCCTCAGCCTGTACAAGTGATCACGAGACTACCTGAAGTCGGTCTCACCCCCTGATAAACCAACCTACCACCATCACGTTCTAGTACCACTCGACCCCGGTGACAATCCAGATGAACTCTGTATCGATTCAACCAATCCATACCAAGGATAACATCATACAACTCCACCGGACTAATCACCAAGTCCGCTGGCATCAACTCGCCAGCCACCAGAATATCCACATCTTTCGCCCGGCCATGAGTAGCCAGAAATTCTCCTCCAACAACCATACCCGGTCTAGTCCGCTCACGAGTGTCGCTCCGAATACCACTCCTCTCAGCATTATCCGGAGTAATGAAGCAATTCGATGCTCCAAAATCAAACAACACGTGAGACTCACACCCGCCCATAAACAAGGTCCCTACACAAATCTCATGTGCTAAGAAACCTAACTTTTTATCACTAGGTAAACAATCCAAACAAACACAAAAATTCTACACTACCGAATTTACAAGGTCTGAATTAGAGAGTTTACATGTGATCGGCCTCGAGCTTGGCTCACGCGGCGCTGCAATAGCCGGCGGACGCTGCATCGCCGCAATCTGCTACACAGGCTGCACTTTCCCATACTGCGTCACTGGCTGCACAACTGCCACTGCAATCTGCTGCAACTTAGGACAGTTCAACCTGAAGTGCCCCGGCTCTCCACACTGATAACAAGTCCGAGCCGCTTGAGCCTCGCTCTGCTTAGGGCAACTCGCTTTCTTGTGGTCCAAACTCCCACAACCAAAGCACCCTCGGCCACTCTGACCCGATCTCAAAATGTCCTCTCACTTCCTCTTCTGTCCCTGGGCAGGCTTGCCGACTTTGCTAGGACCCACCTGCTGCACCTGCTGGTGAGACCTCCTAGGCTGAACAGCTGGGATAACTACCGCAGACTGGTCCCTCAGATCCTCCTCGATCTGTGCAACCATCTCTACCAACTCCACTCTATACTCGAACTTGATGCCTCTGCACCGAGTCCTTAAGTCTGGTCGAAGTCCCCTCACGAACCTCCGAATCTGAGCCTGCTTATCCTCCAGACTCCTACCAGCATACCGCAAGAGTCGGTTAAACTCCACGTCATACTCTCGAACCGACATCGGGCCCTGAGTCAACTCCAAGAACCTCGCCTCGAGCCTATCCAATGCCTCTTGAGGAAAGAATTTGGCGTTAAACTCCGCCACAAAGATTGTCCAAGATATCACAGTCCGAGCACGTCTCGCTACAACACCCCTCCAACAGAGATGTGCATCCCCGTCCAAATAATAGACTACCAGATCAATCATGTATCCCTCTGGACACCTGATCAAGCGAAAATTACGCTCCAACCTCATCCGCCACTCATCAGCCTCCTCAGGCTTAGCACCTCCTGCAAAAGTACCCGGACCGATCCTCTGCATCTGCTCCATCATCCGAATAAACGACGGAACCTCCTCAGCAACCGCATCCCTCGGCTGCACCTCTGCTACTTGCGGTAACACTGGAGCCTGCACTGGCACCGCACCCGGTAGCCGCTCCAACAACTGCCTCAACAGATAAGCCAGATGATCATCACCAGCCTGGGCTACACCTGCGGCCGCACTCGCACCCCCAGCTGCGCCAACACCACCAGCACCACCAGCCTCAACGGGACCCAAACCAGCCCTAACAGAACCCAAACCGGCCCCCACACTAGCAGTCACACTAGCGGTCAGACCATCATGCAAAGTCTGCTGAACTGACGCAGGCCCACGCGTGGAACTCTGAGCCTCACTCAAGACTGGCTCATCCACAGGTCCACGACCTCTACCTCGGCCTCCACGCCCACACCCTCTAGTATTCCTAGCCATCTCACTGCACTTAACAAAGTACCCAGCTCAACACTAGAAAGACTAAAACAAAAACTCAAACAACACACTTACCGTGGAATCTCATTGAAGGCTCGAAAGAAGATGATCTAGAACCCCCAAACCCACATAATTGTAAATTCACCCAGTTACAATCCTAGCAGTTCTAACCCATCCTAAAACCGTAAGGGCTCTGATACCAAACTGAAACGACCCGACCCTTTTTTTTTTTAAACAATAAATCCTAGGCCTCGAACTAGCATTCCCGTAAATGCTATCCTTAACAACCAAGCAAAACACACAGACCATACAACAACGGATAACCAAACAATTAAACTAAATAAACCAATTTCACTAAAATAACCGGTTCAACAACAAATCCAAATCAACAAGTTCCACCAACCTAAACAGCGGTTCTAAGCAATAACTGAAACAACACAGAACACGAGACCCTAGATCATCTCCCTCTTCGTAGCTGTGATTTCACGATAACAATTTGCCTTTACCTGCATCACATGGAAAAAAAGATGCGTGAGTATTATCATAAATACCCAGTGAGACGGTCATCCCATCTACGACTGCGCAGTCAGGCATGATGGACCGCTCAGGCAAACATACACACAAACATCAAGCAACAATATACGGTTCAACGTAGTAAACATACAGGCTGTCGATTGACACTACCACTAGGTGTCGATCGACACCCTCTGTGCATGCCTGTCGTTCGACACTACCTCTAGATGTCGATCGACAGCATGTGAACTGGCTGTCGTTCGACACACCTTACGTGTGTCGTTTGATAGCCTTCGTGCTGGTCTATCGTTCGACACACCTTGTGTGTGTCGATCGGCTGTCGGTCGGCACACCTCGTGTGGGTCGTTCGACAAGGACTTCGCAGAATCCTGGGAAATCGATCATAATCCTCTCAGATCGATTCCTCCTCTGCGTTATCACGAAAACCTGCACAAACAACAATCACAAAACAACACAACAACAATTCACAGTCTCAATCAAACACCACATAATCAATCAACTCGTTCAAACCTATCACCAAGCAACCCTAACAATCCATCGGCCCAGAAGCCATGGTCACGCACTCACCATGGATTTTCGGATGGAAACTGATAGGAATTGAGGCTAGAAATGAAATCAGCTACAACCACCACGAAATTCCACTCCAAAATGACCAAGAACGAAACCTTAACCCACAAAACTATCAGGAACAAGAGAAACTCCTCTCAAACTCTTTTCCACTGATTTTGGGACTTTGGTTTGATCAGAATGCGTCCAAAAGCCTTAAATATGGAACCCTAGGTTTCCCCAAACCAGCCCGGTCCAACCAAACAATTAAACATCGAACCAGAAAACTGACCAATTAAGGCCCAATCGATCGACACACACCACGTGTGTCGAACGACCGCCCTTAAGAGCCCTATCGATTGACATACACCACATGTGTCGATCGACAACCACTCACACAAACCGGCCTTGAGCCTCAAAACACGGCCTGTCGATCGACACACCTCACCAGTGTCGATCGACACACCATTCATTTTCCTCAAAAATGGTTCACGGGTGTCACAAGGATGATCTGGGATCTCGGTTATGTGGTTGATGTTATTTGTTGTTTAGAACTGCCATAGGTTGTTGGTTAGTTCTGGAATCATGTAGATGATTATTGGATGTTTTGGTTTAATGAAATTCGTTGTTTCGGTTTAGAAGTTTAAGTTGATTGTTTGTTATCCGCTAAATGTTACGTGTGGTTTGCTTGGTTGTTGAGGATAACATTTATGGGAATGCTACTCCGAGACCAAGGTTTAAATGTTTTTTAAAAAAAACGGGTCGGGTCGTTTCACTGCAAGATTAGAAATTTTCCAAGTAAAACCCAAACTCCTTAGAGAAATCCAAACTCTCTATAGTTAATCCATGGTTAGGGGTGTCAAAATGGGTCAAAACTTATGGGTTTATCCAACTCAATTCAACCCATTAACCCTAATGGATTGAATATTTGGTTTGAATGGGTTAATGGGTTAAGTGGTTTGATGAGTCAAATGGGTTGACTTAAAATGGGTTGAAATAAAATTGGTTAATGGGTTAAAAATGGATAACCCATCAACCCATTCATAACTAAAAGACATGATTTCACAATTTTTTTTATTTTGTTACCAAAAACACTATTACACCAATTTTCCCGCCAAAATCATGATTACACAAAAACACTATCTAGTAAACCATTTTCCGCCAAAAACGAGATTAATACAATTTCCCGCCAAAATATGATCCGACAAAATTTTCCCGCAAAACGTGATCTCTCAAACTATTTTCGCCAAAATCGAGATTCATAAAATTTCCCACCAAAATATGATCCCGCAAAAAATTTCCCGCCAAAAACGTGATCTCACAAAATATTTTCCCGCCAAAATATGATCCCGCAAAAAATTTCTCGCCAAAAACGAGATTTATAAAATTTCCCGCCAAAAGTATGATCCCGCAAAGTTTTCCCGCCAAAAACGTGATCTCACAAAATGTTTTCGTCACAATCGAGATTCATAAAATTTCCCGATAAAATATGATCCCGCAAAATTTTTCCTGCAAAAAACGAGATTTATAAAATTTCTCGCCAAAAATATGATCCTGCAAAGTTTTTCCGCCAAAAACGTGATTTCACAAAATATTTTTGTCAAAATCGAGATTCATAAAATTTCCTGCCAAAAATATGATCCCGCAAAGTTTTCCCGCCAAAAACGTGATCTCACAAAATATTTTCACCAAAAACGAGATTTATAAAATTTCCCGCAAAAAATATGATCCCGCAAAGTTTTCCCGCCAAAAACGTGATCTCACAAAACAATTTCGCTAAAAACGAGATTCATAAAATTTCTCGTCGAAAATATGATCCTGCAAAATTTTCCCGCCAAAAACGTGAACACACAAAACATTTTTCCCAAAAAAAATCGAGAATGATAAATTTCCCGCCAAAAACGAGATTTTGCGAAAATATTGCGCCCAAAACACAATTCATTAAAAAAATTCAGCCAAAAAAAGCGATTCGGAAAATTTTCCGCCTAAAATAACATTTCGTATTATTTTTATTAATTGAAATATGTTTTTGTAATTTAAATAAAAATATAATTTGTAAAACATTATTTACAATTCATTTATAAATATATATATATTCTTTTTATCCATAAAATTAAATGGGTTAGGTTAAAGTCAATCCAACTCATTTATGTTTAATGGGTTCATGGGTTGATCCAACCCAATTGCTAAATGGATTGGGTTAACCCATAAACCATTAACATTCAACCCATATGAGTTATGGGTTGGGTTGGGTTGGGTTGGATCATCCATTTTGACACCCCTATCCATGGTATTTCAGTGATGTCTCATCGAGGGGATATCGATCAAAGGAAATTCTAGATTCTTTCCCTTCCTTACGCACCTTTCCCTTATCATTTCTCTTCTTTTATTCAAAACGGTGCTCCCTACGATTGTTCCTTGTGAGGAGACAGACTCGCACGCTCACTTCTATTATTCCTTGTGAGGAGACAAGCTCATGATTTCCTGTTTCAAAACCATCCGACGCTATTTGTTTATAACAACGCTCCACTTATGTTGTTCCTTGTTAGGAGACATGGTCGTGATCAATATTGTTGTTCCATGTGAGGAAAAATGGTCGTGAGACGGTTATCAAACTGAGACGGTAAATTCTGATTTGTAAGGGAGATTAAAGGGAAAATATCCTAACTTATGATGCTGAAAGGGGAATCAAATCCGATGCATATCAAGCCCCAAAATGAGAAGTAGGAGTTATGAAAGGGTTACCAACATACTTTATGAATCCTCTCGAAGCTCAGAAAGTGCTTGTCAAACTGATACACTTACAGCTACCCATCCAACCTCAAATCGAACTTCTATGGTTAGTTCCCAGAAAAACATACAGCCTCAAACTGATTTTGACTAAATAAAACGAAAAATTGACCTTAAAAAATAAGAAACAAATGTTAGCAACCACCTCCCCCGGACTTAAACAACACTGTCCCCAGTGTTATCAAGCCTGAAGTTGGTAAAAGAAAATAAAATAAAACAGAATAGAAAATAAAAAACATAGAAATCGCGATCTTTTTCTTAAAATAAAATCCGAAAATTGATGAAAAATCCTAAATAATTAGACTTACCACCTCCGAATTACTTCTGAATAAAAAATTCAAAAAAAAAGCATATTTTAGAACCATAGCATTTCGTTATTCTTTGGTAAGTCTACTTTACTTTGATTCTCTATCAACCAAAAATTTGGGACCATTAATTAACATGGTTAAAGCTAAACTGTTTCAGTTGCCTCCCACCAACGCTTGTTTACAGTCATTAGCTTGACTGGCTCATGATTCTTGTCGCTTCTGGTTCTGCGATTAGGCATACACCTAAAACACACAAAAATAAAAGATAGAGCGCGTATGTAACAAAAATAAAAAACTTAGACAAATTTCTATATCAAAATTCAATTGGTGATTTTGATTCCCCAGCAACAGCGCCAAAATTTGATATGCTCAAATTTACCCTTAGCTACTCTCTCAAATTAAGAGATTGTTTGTAGTATTAAGGGATTGAATCACAGGGAATCGCAATCACACAATTAAATTCTGAATTCAAATTAAGCTAAGGAAAAATATAATAAGCAAAAGGCAAAGTAAACAAGGAGATGATTGTGTATGTGTTCTTAAAATCAATGAAACAAAACGCTAGGCTATGGGGAATTTGTAGGTATGACTCTAAATTACAGAATGAAAGACTGTCAGGATTTGTTAGGCGCAGTTCTAGAACTCGAAACAGTACTGTAAAATTAACCAACTTTCGTTGCGAAAACTATCTATGTCTAAACCCTAGAAAACCATCTATGTCTAAACCCTAGAAAACCAAATTCCTTTGCGAGTTCTAACAATCCAGACAAGCATTAAAGTTCAGGTACGATATGTTAACAAAATCCCTAAACCAAATTTCTTTGCGAATAAGTGATTTTACTCATCTATGATTCAGTTCAGGTTCCTAATCAATGCTTTCGCATCTAGTTAATCAACATAAGATATCTAATTCAGGGTGACCAATCCTAAAACTAGAGTTAAAACTATCAAAATGAAGAACAATAAGATAAATCCTAACAGTAATTCAACACTAACAATTTGTCATCAACCTTTGAAATCCCCAAAACCTAACCAAAAACAATCTCTCTTTGTCTCACTAGAAAAGAAGATGTTCTTAAAGAAAACAATACACAAAACCTCAAATTCGTGATGGGCTTTTATTGTAAACTTCTGGAACTTCTGGTGCTCAAAAGAAATCTTTAAAACTGGAAAGCTGATTTTTCTTTTCGTCATGGGCCTGTGTTGATCGACACCCCTCCTGGTGTCGATCGACACCAATATCTGACGGTAACATCGAATCCGTCTCAGCGACCTTAGCTCCTCTTTCCGTAATGCTCCAAAATGCTCCATAATCTCCAATTAAGCTTTACACGTACATAAACCTCAAAAGACTGTAAAAAGACTCGAAAAAACCCGAAAAGACTATATAAAAGGACTTATATCATGGTATAAAACCGGTAAAAACTATGATATCTCCACTCCCCCAGACTTAGCTTTTGCTTGCCCTCAAGCAAACTAGAGACTAAGAATGAAGTCGAGGTTTGAAAACAGAAACCTTCAGCTTACCTTAAGAACGCCATCTTGAACCAACACTCTCGAATCCACATACCATAGCACACTAGTAACCTGATGTCCTTACTGCAAGCTTAGAAATTTTTCAAGTAAAACCCAAACTCCTTAGAGAAATCCAGACTCTCTATTGTTAACCAATGGTAGTTCAGTGATGTCTCATCGAGGGGATATCGATCAAAACAATTCGAGATTCTTTCCCTTCCTTATGCACCTTTCCCTTATCATTTCTCCCCTTTTATTCAAAACGATGCTCCCTATGATTGTTCCTTGTGAGGAGACAGGCTCGTGCGCTCACTTCTATTGTTCCTTGTGAGGAGACAAGCTCGTGATTTCCTGTTTCAAAACCATCCGACGCTATTTGTTTATAACAACGCTCCACTTATGTTGTTCCTTGTTAGGAGACATGGTCGTGATCAATATTGTTGTTCCTTGTGAGGAGACATGGTTGTGAGACGGTTATCAAACTCAGATCGTAAATTCTGATTTGTAAGGGAGATCAAAGGGAAAATATCCTAATTTATGGTGCTGAAAGGGGAATCAAATCCGATGCATATCAAGCCCCAAGATGAGAAGTAGGAGTTATGAAAGGGTTATTAACATACTTTCTGAATCCTCTAGATGCTCAAACAGTCCTTGTAAAACTGATCCACTTACAGCTACCCATCCAACCTCAAATCGAACTTCTATGGCAATGGTTCTTTTGAGTTTTGGCGCGTTATGATTAGTTCCCAGAAAAACATACGGCCTCAAACTGATTTTGACTAAATAAAATGAAACATTGACCCTCAAAAATAAGAAACAAATGTTAGCAACCACCTGCCCCGGACTTAAACAACATTGTCCCAAGTGTTATCAAGCCTGAAGTTGGTAAAAGAAAAGAAAATAAAACTGAATAGAAAATAAAAAACATAGAAATCGCGATTTTGTTTTCAAAAGAAAATCCGAAAATTGATGAAAAATCCTAAATAATTAGACTTACCAATGGGTTGCCTCCCACCAAGCGCTTGTTTACAGTCATTAGCTTGACTCGCTCATGATTCTTGTCGTTTATGGTTCTGCGATTAGGCATACACTTGAAACACACAAAAATAAAAGATAGAGCGTAAGTAACAAAAATAAAAAACATAGACAAATTTCTAAAATCAAAATTCAATTGGTGATTTTGATTCCCCGGCAAAAGCGCCAAAATTTGATATGCTCAAATTTACTCTTAACTACTCTCTCAAATTAAGAGTTCGTTTGTAATATTTAGGGACTGAATCACAGGGAATCGCAATCACACAATTAAATTCTGAATTCAAATTAAGCTAAGTAAAAATATAATAAGCAAAAGGCAAAGTAAACAAGCGGATGGTTGTGTATGTGTCCTTAAAATCAATGAAACAAAATGCTAGCCTATGGCGAATTCGTAGGTATGACTCTAAATTGCAGAATGAAAGACTGTCAGGATTTGTTAGGCGCAATTCTAGAACTTGAAACAGTACTGTAAAATTAACTAACTTCCGTTGCGAAAACTATCTATGTCTAAACCCTAGAAAACCAAATTCTTTGCAAGTTCTAGCAATCCAGACAAGCATTAAAGTTCAGGTTCGATATGTTCACAAAATCTCTTAACAAAATTCCTTTGCGAATAAGTGATTTTGCTCATCTATGATTCAGTTCAGGTTCCTAATCAATGCTTCCGCATCTAATTAATCAACCTAAGATATCAAATTCAGGGTGATCAATCCTAAAACTAGAGATAAAACTATCAAGATGAAGAACAATAAGTTAAATCCTAATAGTAATTCAACCCTAACAATTTGTCATCAACCTTTCAAATCCCCAAAATCTAACTAAAAACAATTTCTCTCTTTGTCTCAATAGAAAATAAGATGTTCCTAAAGAAAACAATAAATAAAACCTCAAATTCGTGATGGACTTTTATTGTACACTTCTGGAACTTTTGGTGCGCAAAAGAAATCTTCAAAACTGGAAAGCTGGTTTTTCTTTTCATCATGGGCCTGTGTCGATCGACACCCCTCCTGGTGTCGACGAGACTTAGCAATTTTTGAGTTTTTCCTTTATTTAACATTTTCAGCGTTTTATTCGTTTTAAAAATGACTTTTCAAGCATAAAACCTTTACTTAGATTAAAACGTGAGGTTAAATAACAATGAGAGTTTGTGAATAAGGTACTACATTGTAGAAGACCAATCAAACTGATATAAACCACCATGCTTCCTCTCTTGACTTAGTCACCTCAGATAAAACATTACCATGGTTTGAATCTCTGTACCTGCATTACAAGGGAGGCATAAGCAACAACAAAATTTAGGGAGAGCGGTCGTCTCGTCCGACTTAGCCACATAGTTGATACTACAATCAAACCATCAATTTAATTAGTAAGTTATGCTTATTAACAGTCACACTTCACGACTGATAATCCCAAGTCACCCGAGCAGTCACACTTCAAGACTGATAATCCCAAGTCACCCGAGCAGTCTTCCCGCTACCAGACCAGCCTTAGCCAGCATCACAGCTCCTAAGCGTCTTGCCTACTCTATACTCTCAATGTAAGGAATCGAACATCGAGACCGAGCTAGCTGAAATCATAAAAGAAATAAGCAAACAGTCGAAATCACATAAACAATCAAGACTCAATGAATCTATACAAGAAAAGGACCTTATACTTAACTCCACGGCCACGCACTAACTTTAATCACTCGGATTCAATGACTGCATCGGTCCGGTTTAGTTCTGACACCTGTTGCCACAATGGATCGTCGAATCCTCGACCGTCGAACACCCAATTTCCCACAGACTCGATCACCGTTACCCACATAATTGATCGCTATTACCCACACTCGAGTTTTTTGCCTTCCACTCAATTTTGCAATATCATTTTTCTCTACGAATCTTTCTAAGTTTTTTCCGAGCTACTCTGCGTAAAAAGGCAATTATGCGTAAGTTTCCTTATTCAAAAATGTGTTAGCCGCCACGGAAAACTACAGATGTAATTGTTCTCACTCTTTCCCACGTAGTAAGCCAATGGTAACCTCTCCCGCCTATTTTTCAAAGCCAGCCATACATTATGGCAAAGTAATTGTTCCCGTCAAAACAATTATAATATTTGTCGACAATGATCGAACTCAAATCAAACATTCCTAACACGAAAACGTCCTTTCCCAAGAAAATTGTCCATCGCGGTAACCGCTGTCGGAATTCCGACTGCGGTAAAAAAAAACTCTTCCAATTTCCTAGCTCAGTTTCACTTAGTTTTCCAAAAATTCACAGATGAAATCCCGTTTCTTGTTTAGTACTCAATCTTGAATATTTGTGTAAGCTTCGGATGTTAAACTCAGTCACATATCGAAAAATGTTGTTAATTTAAATAACCACTTGGGTTTAAAATAATATAAAATCCATTGTTTCCCCTCTCTATTTTTCAAAATCTAAACAAAATCCCTAAACCCTAATTCCTAATTTTCAATTTCATCTTCCCTTCTCTTCCCTTCTATAAATCAAAATTTATTTTGGCGAGAAAGACAAGACCATTGCT
Source organism: Arabis alpina (assembly GCA_900128785.1). Lineage (NCBI taxonomy): Eukaryota > Viridiplantae > Streptophyta > Magnoliopsida > Brassicales > Brassicaceae > Arabis > Arabis alpina. The sequence goes on along the minus strand of LT669794.1, from coordinate 36,938,255 downwards.
TAGAAAGAAAGAAAATCTATTTTTTTATAATGGGAAGTATTTGATGAGCACCCGCCGGGAAGCGTTGAGTTTGTACATAGATATATTAGGAATGGGAAAAAGTACCTATAACTGAAAATCCGGGCCAAATAAAGGGGTATCGGTGCGGAATTGGATCATCTTAAAATATTTATTGGTTCTCATTCTTAAAGTCCATAGGTCTCATTTTGGTTTCGGTTTATACCCATTCACTGAATAAGACCGAATATTTGAAATGAGTTATTAAATATATACACCCATTTAATTACCCAACCCAAATTTTGTTCTTTAGAGTCTTAAGTTTTCCCTATTTGGCAATATATTATTATCATGAAATTAACATTAAATGTCTACGAAAAAAAGCAACATGTTTTTATTTCTTTCCTATTCTATAAATAGATTTGTACGTCTATGGTTTTATTACGCCACAAAACTAAAACCCCTACTAGAAATCAAACACTTTAGTACCTGAAAATATGTCCATGAACCAAGCAAGTGCAAATAAAAGAGAAGCAAAATATCGAGATGAAGACAATTCAAGCTTACGAAAATAGAATGATAACATCCTCAAAACGTAAATCTAAGTTTTACTAAGAGATGAACTAAATAATTACTTTGTGTGATGCCGAAGTGGAATTTTGTTTTTTCTCTAACCGTAAAGGCTTACTCATTCACAAATCCATCTATGAAGAAAGTAGCCGGCCAGTTAAAGAATCGTTCAAAATTCGAACGTTCCACAAGGGATGGTAATAACAATATTGGATCGTTTGTCAAAGCTTGTAAGAAGAAATATATAAAAACCTATTGAAAATATATGGATTTATTTAAGGAGCTTGACATAGAGAAGGCAAAATTGGGGAATGAATCGAGACACGAAAAGGAGATAGAACATATGTAGTAGAACTTTACTTCATAAGACGTGAGCACAGAGACACGAAATGTTTGTTGTGTTACGTAATATGAAACGACCCGACCGGTTTTTTTTATAACAAATAATCATTGGTCTCGGATTAGCATTCCCATAAATGCTATCCTCAACGACCAAGCAGAACACACAGCACAATCAACAGCGGATAACTATACCATTAGACCCAATAAAACGATTCCATTAAATAACTAAACCAATCAGTTCCATAACAATTTCCAGTTCAATAAATTCCAGCAACCTAATAGGGGATTCTAAAACAGAAATGAAAACAACAGGAAACACCAAACTCGAGACCCTAGATCATCTCCTTCTTCGTAGCCGTGATTCCACGATCACAATTTGCCCTAACCTGCATCACATGGGAAAAAGAGATGCGTGAGTATTATCATAAATACTCAGTGAGACGGTCATCCCATCTACGACTGCGCACTCAGGCACGATGGACCGCTCAGGGAAACATACAACCAAACAAACACGCAAACACAAAAACAAGGCTCAACCACAGCCAACCAGACAGGCTGTCGATCGACACTACCACTAGGTGTTGATCGACACCTTCTGTACATGCCTGTCGATCGACACACCCTCTAGGTGTCGATCAACAGCCCCTGTACATGCCTGTCGATCGACACACCCTCTAGGTGTCGATCGACAGCCTCCGTGCTGGTCTGTCGATCGATACGCCTCGTGGGTGTCGATCGACAGGCCTGCGCAGAATCCTGGGAAATCGATCATAATCCTCTCGGATCGATTCCTCCTCTATGTTAACACGAAACCTGCACAAAAACAACAATCCAAACAGAACAAACAACAGTACACAGCCACAACAATCAATGCAAGATCAATATTCACGTTCCAAACCTATCACCAATCAACCCTAACGAATCCACCGGCCCAGAAGCCATGGTCACGCACTCACCTTGAATTATTCGGATAGAAACTGATAGAATTGAGGTTAGACACGAAATCCACGACAATCACCACGAAATTCCAATCCAAATTGATCAAGAACCAAACCCTAATCCACAAAACTCTCAAGAACAAAAGAAACTTCTCTCAAACTTCTTTTCTCTGATTTTGGGACTTATGTTCGATCAGAATGCGGCCAAAAACTAATATATACGAAACCCTAAATTCCCCAAACCGGCCCGGTCCAATCGAATGACTTAAATCGAACCAGACAAACCGACCTAAAAAGGCCCTGTCGATCGACACACACCACGTGTGTCGAACGACAGCCCTTAACGAGCCTGTCGATTGACATACACCATGTGTGTCGATCGACAGCCCCTCAATTTTCCTAAAAAAATGGTTCACGGGCGTCACATGATAAATTATACGGATCCAACTTCTCGAATTAACCTGCCAGAGGTACCTTTACCTCTTGACCATGACTTAATGGTTAGCAATCCGTTCCATGACCACGAGTTGTGCTAGTCCAGACATGACTAATATCATATTAACACCCAAATTTCATAAATCATAATTTTATTTATTTGTAAAAATCTTACAAGGTTTAACTTTGGCCAAAGCCTAGAATCTAAAAGAGTCATAAAAAGATACCACAAACATATTTTTATAAAAGACATCGAAAACCTACTTCTGATGGTCTTATCATTCCACACACCCACTAGTGGTTGCCTCCAAAGGCTTACACGCTAAACAAATGGAGTCTTGAATACTAATTACTCAGTGAGCCAAGGCTACCCTAACATGCATGATCAATTACCAACTCATACCCAAAATAACAATAAATAGGCAATCCATAACCAATCACACAATAATAGAAGAATGCACATGTGAAAACATATAACTCAACCACAACAATTCAAAAGACCCAATTCTACAAGTTTTGGCTATCTCTTCACGCCATCTTATATGTAAGTGAGAAATTGTAATTTCCTCCCTTACAAGGACATACCAGCCTTGAGTGATGGTAACACACACTTTGACCCTCCTTATTCCACTTGGTTTTTAAGAAGTCTAGGATGTCTTCTTGTTGGTATTGCACTATACTACAATTCTAGAACTTGGTTGGCACGAAAAGAGCTACATAGAGAGACACTACAAGCCACCATTTCCCAACCTTCATCCTCCCACGCCACCTACAGAGCCACGTATTGTATCACAGTTTGCCGGCGACTCAAACTAATGGTTAAAAGCTAGTTTCGAAGATGAGATGAAGAAAAGAATAGCTCTTGAAGGTAACGTTTCTAAGCAACAAAAATTGATTTCTACACTTGTGAGAGTAGTAAAGAAGACCGTTCCACACTTCTTCAAGAGATCATCAAAGAGAAGAACCGAAACTAGACAAGACGTTGATTTGGGAAGTCTTTCGCTTATCTCCAATTTTGGTAAAGATGAGGACAACGATGATGACTCCATTAGCCACCAATACTCACGTGTCTATGAAGCACACACACGTTGATTATGGAAAGCAGTTGGTCGTCCATGACGATGATTCAAGGGGCACAAAGATCATCAATTTAGAGACACACTTAGAGCCTTCAATTTAGAGAAGCTCCCGATAGGGCAAAATCCTGACCACCTACCTTTCGAACCAGGTGTATCGACTTCTATTTTATCCTTATCTCTATTCTATTTTCATTACTATTTTCTATTTTATTGAGTCCATCTCCCATATGTTGGTTGCTTTCACTCCCAGTTGGTGTGAAGTAAGTTTGGGGGAATTTTCGCGTTCTAATATCTTTTTCAGTTTTTTATGCTTGAGTCATTTTAATGATTTTATTTGAGTCTTTTTTTTAGTCTAAAATCTATGTTTGAACCATAATATTTCATGAGAATGTATGTTGTTTTTTAAATATAATTTAGTGACCATTGTCGCAGGGTTTGTTGAAACCTTGACTGGAATTTCCCTAGAAGATTTCATTTTGCTTTATCTTTAACTAATTTGATTTTTGATTATATTTACACTAAACCATCTATTGTTTCTCATTGGAGGAGTTAGATCAAGGAAACAAATTATACATTCAAGACATCTTTTTCCCTTTTTACCACCCTTTGTTGTCTTGAATGGCCAACTTATGTTTAGTTGGTACCACACATATACCCTTAAACTATTTTTCAGACCTCATGACTCTTGTTTCCCATTTCATATATACATATATATGCAAAAACGTTGGAGAGAAAAAGGATCGACGCAGTTTTAATCATTAGAGATGTGATGATTTGGAGAACAATGGTGGAATACAAAGATGAAGTTTAAGACTCAGTTTTCATTGGGATCAACAGAAAATGATAACAATTTCGTGCCCTTATTGACTCATGTGCTAGGACCGTTCATCCCTTCATAAAAAAAAAAAAAAAAAAGAAAAAAATATACATAATAGGGAAAGAAAAAAATGTCTATAAGAGAGTCTAAGGGCAAAGAATAATCCTAAGGAACGGTATAGACTAGCTCAAGGAGTTGGTGTGATTTACATTAAAGTTCGGTAAGTTGAGGGGAAATGCATCAAAAGTGTTAGTACTGCCGACGTCAACATGTCTATTATTTCTTGCGATTTTGCATAAAGTCTTACTATCCTCAGGCATCTCGTAACCATAAACACTTATACCCTTACCACTTAAATTAGCTTTTCACGTCCTACCATCGTTTACCTTGAATGATTTATTTTGTGAGAAATACCACACTTAGAATCGGAAGAAGTGCGGTTGACATTTTGCATGATTGTTATTTATGGACCAGTTTGCAATGGTCTTGAATGGCGTATGATCAAAATACCCTTGAATCGATCATCTTACATGTGGATTACGGATTTTATTATCGAGGCTACGTTCAGAGAAGTTATGTAAGATCAAGAGGATCTGGTGGGAGAGGAGGCGACTGGTTGAGATTTTTGATAATGGTAGGGAGGACCTAGGGGTCTTGGAGAACCATTAATTCTCCATTAATTTTGAAATGTGCTTTGGAGTTGAGTTTGTTCACATTGATATATAACTGTTATGGGTAGAGTGTCAATAAATTCACCATTTGTGTCTTCAAAATTGTGATTTTAAGATACGGAATGTACCAAAAAATTTGAAAAAAAACCCGGATGTTTCAGCTTTTGTGGATTCCGATTAAAAAAAAAAAATTATTTTGAATTTTTTCAACGGTTTGTTTTCTAAATTCAATTGTTTCACGTTTTCTGTTAAGTTTTGTTTAATTTTGCTAAATCCTATGTGATGATTGGAAATAATGTCACGAATCCTTCACGAAGTTAACCACCAAATTTAATATCAAAACATCATATCCATACATACGATATTTCTTTCTCAATTTGTTCGTTCATTCTATTTTTTGTTAACCAAACTTGTTTTAGACTTAGGTCCGTATTTTATGGGTCTTTTGTTTGTTACACAATTTTTGTTTCAACTCTAAATCTACGCTTTGTGGACCATGTAAAATAAATTAAAAAACTCTTTATTTTGAAGTAGTACATCTCATCTTATCACTTGAATTCATAATTTAAGACATGCTTTTACTTTTGAATGATCATTATGCCCTTTTGATGACTACACCAATTAAATTACTTTTATAGTTTGTTGACTGATTAGTTTGGAAACTGAGTAAAATGCTTACCAAATGGCTTAGTCAAACTTAAATAGTATATATTAGGCAATAAACTATCTTTGTGAAATTCATATTAAATGTCTACAAAAACATAGAACTTATTTCTCTCATTTTCTATAAATATATTTTGTATGTGCACAGCTTTAGTGTGACACAAAAGTAAAACACATAATAAAAATCAAACACTTTAGTTCTCAAGAAACATGTCAATGAAGCAAGGAATGAGAAGACAAACAAAGGGGAAGCAAAAGATTGAGATGAAGAAGGTTGAAGCCTACGGAGATAGAATGATTACGTTTTCAAAACATAGATCTGGAATTTACAAAAAGATGAATGAAATCGTTACTTTGTGCAATGTCGAAGCGGGTTTTTTGGTTTTCTCTCAAGCCGGAAAGCCTTATTCATTCGCAAATTCATCTATGGAGGAAATGGCTGTCCGGTTAAAGAATCCTTCAAAACCTGAATCGTCCACAAAAGACGATAACAATAATAATGGACTGCTACTCGAAGCTTATAAGAAGAACCATATCAAAAACCTAGAGAAAAATACAAAGACCTCCTTGAGGAGCTTGACATGGAGAATGAGAAGGCAAAATTGTGGAAGGAAATGAGGAACGAAAAGAAGACAAACAAAATGTGGTGGAACTTTAACTCTGAAGAATTGAGCGTGGAGGCGTTGGAGCTTAGGCACCAACCATTTGTTGAGTTACATGATATGTTATGCAATATGTTGGAAAAGAACGGGGATGGTTTATCTTCTGGTTCGGTTGGACGTCATGGTTGTGGCGATGGAGCTTGAATAAAATATGATTTGAATTGCTATTGTTCTGAATTTGTTTTTATTTGTTGATTTAGTTAAAATAATGGTGGTATATGATGAAACTATTCATCAACTCTTTTCTATTTCTATGGATGGTCTTTATGTTCTATTTTTTTTTTTTTTTTAAATGCATTTTGTAATTTGTGTTTGTTAGTGATGTTGTTAATCTTACATTTATAGTCTCTTACAATAATATTATAATTAATTTCGTTTCTATAGCTGCTCTTTAAACTCGTAATTTTGGTCATTGTATTGAAACTTGTGTATGTTTTCATTGTATTTCTAATTTTTTTGATTAAACACATTTTATAATTTATTTTTGTTTTTTTGTTTTGATATATCGTTTTTGACTTTCACTCATAATTAGTTTCTTTAATTTTTCTTTCCCATATTTTTAATTTTCAAACTTTATCATATTAAAATATGAACTGCGACTTACATACTAAACAAGTAAAAAACTCTTTGGTCACTTTGCCTTTTTGACGACTGGTTGTTACACCAATAAATTTTCCTGTATATATGGTTGGGTGATTTAGTCTGCAACAAGTGAAGTGATCTCCAAATGGCATAGTAAAATTTAAATTTTGTGTATTTGGCAGAAAAAACTCAAACGCCCCAACCTGGACTTCCTTATCCGCGATGAGGTTCTAGATCAGATTGTTCGACGAGACTTAGCAATTTTTGAGTTTTTCCTTTATTTAACATTTTCAGTGTTTTATTCGTTTTAAAAGTGACTTTTCAAGCATAAAACCTTTACTTAGATGAAAACGTGAGGTTCAATAACAATGAGAGTTTGTGAATAAGGTACTACATTGTAGAAGACTAATCAAACTGATATAAACCACCACGCTTCCTCTCTTAACTTAGTCACCTCGGATCAAACATTACCATGGTTTGAATCTCTTTACCTGCATTACAAGGGAGGCATAAGCAACAACAAAATTTAGGGAGAGCTGTCGTCTCGTCCGACTTAGCCACAGAGTTGATACTACAATCAAACCATCAATTTAATTAGTAAGTTATGGTTATTAACAGTCACACTTCAAGACTGATAATCCCAAGTCACTCGAGGAGTCTTCCCGCTACCAGACAAGCCTTAGCGAGCATCACTGTTGGGGTCGGAAATGAAACGACCCGACCCGTTTTTTTTTTTTTTTTTTTAAACATTTAAACCCTTAGTCTCGGATTAGCATTCCCATAAATGCTATCCTCAACAACCAAGCAACTCAAGGAAACAATCAACAGCGGATAACACAATAATAACCAAGAAATTCCATTTCATTAAAAATACTAAACCAATTCAACACACTTCCAATTCACTAAAACCAACAACCTAGCGGAGTTCTAAAACAGAAAGGGAACAATAACAAAATCACACAGCAACACCCAACACGAGACCCTAGATCATCTCCCTCTTCGTTGCCATGATTCCACGATCACAATTTGCCTTTACCTGCATCATATGGAAAAAAGAGATGCGTGAGTATTATCATAAATACCCAGTGAGACGGTCCTCCCATCTACGACTGCGCACACAGACGCGATGGATCCGCTCAGGCAAACACGCATCAAACAACACACGAAACAAACACAACAACACGGCTCAACCACAGCCCAACAGGCGGCCTGTCGATCGACACTACCACTAGGTGTCGATCGACACCCCTATTCAGACCTGTCGATCGACACACCCACGGTGCCTGTCGATCGACAGCTCAACTGGACCCTGTCGATCGACACAACCTCTAGGTGTCGATCGACAGCTCTCGTGTGACCCCTGTCGATCGACACACATAGGTGCTGTCGATCGACAGGCCGTCGCAGATTCATAGGAGATCGATCAATTATCCTCTCGGATCGATTCCTCCCCTGCGATAACACGAAACCTGCACCACAAACACAATCCAACAATCCATACACCACAAAACACACAGAAACAACATCAATCATCACAATCAACCAGTTTTAACCTACCACCATACAACCCTAACGAATCCACCGGCCCAGAAGCCATGGTCACGCACTCACCTTAGATTTTTGGATAGAATTTGCTGGATAATGAGGCTAGAAACAGATTCAGCTACAATCACCACGAAATTCCTCTTCAAATCGATCAAGAACGAAACCCTAATCCACAAACTATCAGGAACAAGAGAAACTCCTCTCAAAACTCTTTGTTTCTGATTTTGGGACTTTGGTTCGCTCAAATGCGGCCAAAAACCCTTATATACGAAGCCCTAAGGTTTACCCAAACCGGCCCGGTCCAATTGAACGACTTAAATCGAACCAGAAAACCAGCCAATTCGAGCACCGGTCGATCGACAACCACTAGGTATGTCGATCGACAGCCCTTAAGAGCCCTGTCGATCGACAGACAACAAGTGTGTCGATCGACAGCCCCTCCATTTTACCAAAAAAATGGTTTACGGGCGTCACAGGAAATCCCTCCCCCGAGAACAATAGTCGATAGTGACGAAAGCGCTGTGATATGGTTTGATTCGTCGAAGCAGACGAATTAGCCGAGAAACCAAGTACGCTATCACCACCAAATTTGAGAGTTAGGCCAAATTTGGCCTTGCCAGAAAGAGCATAGCCAAACCAGGGAAATTGGCCGAGCTGTCCGGTTCAGTTTGGCCGAAGCTGCCTAGACCAGTTTGGCCGAGCTGCCCAGACCAGTTAGGTCGAGCTGCCCAGTCCAGTTTGGCCGAGCTGCCCAGTCCAGTTTGGCCGAGCTGCCCAGACCAGTTTGGCCGAGCTGCCCAGTCCAGTTTGCCCGAGCTGCCCAGTCCAGTTTGGCTGAGCATGCTGAACTGCCTAGGCGAAATCTGTCAGCCAAACGGCCTAGGCGAAATCTGCTAACCAAAATGCCTTGCAGATTTTCGTTAAACGGGATCAACTACATTTTGCCGAGGAGAGTCTTTTCTGAAGAACAGGTTAGTCGCTAAAGCGTGGCAAATTTATCATGCCGAAAAGTCCAGAACAAGTCTAGCCCATCAGGAGAAGCCCACAAAAGTAACCGCCTTCAGAAAAAGAAATCATCAGCGAAATAAGAAAACTTCCGGATTCTTCGAGAAGATCAACTCAAAAAGGAAATAGGATCAAAGGTGAATTTCGAAAAATTAGGATAGTTTCCTTTATCTCGTTGTAACCTTAAACCGACCTAGTCAAGTATATATATCGATGTACGTCCTTTGAGAAAGGGATCCGCAACTTTATTCACAAAAGCAATACAAAGCAATTACAAACCCTATTTTTCTTTGCTCATTGTTTTCTATTTCGTAGCTTAACTCAGAAATCTCTGCTTCCTCTCGAAACCCTTACAAATCTAATTGTGTGATTTCTGGCATTCACAATCACTGCTCCTAAGCGTCTTGCCTAATCTATACTCTCAATGTAAGGAATCGAACATCGAAACCGAGCAAGCTGAAATCATAAATGAATTAAGCAAACAGTCGAAATCACATAAACAATTAAGACTCAATGAATCGATGCAAGAAAAGGACCTTATACTTAACTCCACGGCCATACACTAACTTTAATCACTCGGATTCAATGATTGCATCGGTCCGGCTTAGTTCCAAAACCTGTTGCCATAATGGATCGTCGAATCCTCGACCGTCGAACACCCAATTTCCCACAGACTCGATCACCGTTACCCACATAATTGATCGCTATTACCCACACTCAAGTTTTTTCCTTTCCACTCATTTTTGCTATATCATTTTTCTCTACGAATCTTTCTAAGTCTTTTCTGAGCTACTCTACGTAAAAAGGCAATTATGCGTAAGTTTCCTCATTAAAAAATGTGTTAGCCGCCACGGAAAACTACACATGTAATTGTTCTCGCTCTTTCCCACGTAGTAAGGCAAAGGTAACCTCTCCCACTTATTTTTCAAAGCCAACCATACATTCTGGCAAGGTAATTGTTCCCGTCAAAACAATTACAATATATGTCGACAATGATCCAACTCAGATCCCAAGCAAACTGTCCATCGCGGTAACCGATGTCTGAATTCCGATTGCGGTAAAAAAACACTATTCCAATTTCCTAGCTCAGTTGCACTTATTTTTCCAAAAATACACAAAGGAAATCCCGTGTCTCGTTTAGTACTCAATCTTGAATATTTGTGTAAGCTTCAGATGTTAAACTCTGTCACATAGGGTATTAAAAAAGTTGTTAATTTAAATAACCACTTGGGTTTAAAATAATATAAAATCCTTTGTTTCCCCTCTCTATTTTTCCAACTCTAAACAAAATCCCTAAACCCTAATTCCCAATTTTCAATTTCATCTTCCCTTCTTTCCTCTTCTCAAAATCAAAATTTATGTAGGCGAGAGAGACAAGACCATTGTTTAGAAAGAAAGAAAATCTAATTTTTATAATAGGAAGTATTTGACGAGCACGCGCCGCGAAGCGTTGTGTTTGTACATAGATATATTAGGGGTGGGAAAAAGTACATATAACTGAAAAACCGGGCCAAATAAACGGGTATCGGTGCGGTATTGGATCTTCTTAAAATACTTATTGGTTCTCATTCTTAAAGTCCATAGGTCTCAGTTTGGTTTCGGTTTATACCCAATAACCGAATAAGACCGAAAATTTGAAATGAGTTATTAGATATATACACCCATTTAATTACCCAACCCAACTTTTGTTCTTTAGAGTTTAAAGTTTTCCGTATTTGGCTATATGTTATTATCATGAAATTAACATTAAATGTCTACGAAAAAAGGCAACATGTTTCTATTTCTTTCCTATTCTATAAATAGATTTTGTACGTCTATGATTTTATTACGACACAAAACTAAAACCCCTACTAGAAATCAAACACTTTAGTACTTGAAAATATGTCCATGAACCAAGCAAGTGCAAACAGAAGAGTAGCAAAATGTCGAGATGAAGACAATTCAAGCTTACAAAATAGAATGATAACATCCTCAAAACGTAAATCCAAATTTTACAAAGAGATGAACTAAATCATTACTTTGTGTGATGCAGAAGTGGAATTTTGTTTTTTCTCAAACCGTAAAGGCTTACTCATTCACAAATCCATCTATGAAGAAAGTAGCCGGCCAGTTAAAGAATCGTTCAAAATTTGAACCTTCCACAAGGGACGGTAATAACAATATTGGATCGTTTGTCAAAGCTTGTAAGAAGTAACATATAAAAACCTAATGAAAATATATGGATTTATTTAAGGAGCTCGACATAGAGAAGGCAAAATTAGGGAATGAATCGAGACACGAAAAGGAGGTAGACAAAATGTAGTAAAACTTTACTTCATAAGACTTGAGCATAGAAACACGAAATGTTTGTTGAGTTACGTGATAAATTATATGGATCCAGCTTCTCGAATCAACCTGCCAGAGGTACCTTTACCTCTTGACCATGACTGAAGGGTTAACAATCTGTTCCATGACCATAAGTTGTGCTAGTCCAGACATGACTAATATCATATTAACACCCAAATTTCATAAATCATAATTTTATTTATTTGTAACAATCTTACAAGGTCTAACTTTGGCCAAAGCCTAGAATCTAAAAGAGTCATAAAAAGATACCACAAACATATTTTTATAAATGACATCGGAAACCTACTTCTAATGGTCTTATCATTCCACACACCCACTAGTGGTTGCCTCCAAAGGCTTACACGCTAAACAAATGGAGTCATGAGTACTAGTTACTCAGTGAGCCAAGGCTACCCTAACATGCATGATCAATTACCAACTCATACCCAAAATAACAATAAATAGGCAATCCATAAGCAATCACACAATAATAGAAGAATGCACATGTGAAAAAATATAACTCAACCACAACAATTCAAAAGACCCAATTCTACAAGTTTTGGCTATCTCTTCACGCCATCTTATATGTAAGAGAGAAATTGTAATTTCCTCCCTTACAAGAACATACCAGCCTTGAGTGATGGTAATACACACTTTGACCCTCCTTATTCCACTTGGTTTTTAAGAAGTCTGGGATGTCTTCTTGTTGGTATTGCACTATACTACAATTCTAGAACTTGGTTGGCACGAAAAGAGCTACATAGAGAGACACTACAAGCCTCCAATTCCCAATCTTCATCCTCCCACTCCATCTACAGAGCCACGTTTTGTATCACACTTTGCCGGCGACTCAAACTAATGGTTAAAAGCTAGTTTCGAAGATGAGATGAAGAAAAGAATAGCTCTTGAAGGTAACGTTTCTAAGCAACAAAAATTGATTTCAACACTTGTGAGAGTAGTAAAGAAGACCGTTCCACACTTCTTCAAGAGATCATCAAAGAGAAGAACCGAAACTAGACAAGACGTTGATTTGGGAAGTCTTTCGCTTATCTCCAATTTTGGTAAAGATGAGGACAACGATGATGACTCCATTAGCCACCAATACTCACGTGTCTATGAAGCACACACACATTGATTATGGACAGCAGTTGGTCGTCCATGACGATGATTCAAGAGGCACAAAGATTATCAATTTAGAGACACACTTAGAGCCTTCAATTTAGAGAAGCTCCAGATAGGGAAAAATCCTGACCACCTACCTTTCGAACCAGGTGTATCGACTTCTATTTTATCCTTATCTCTATTCTATTTTCATTACTATTTTCTATTTTATTGAGTCCATCTCCCATATGTTGGTTGCTTTCACTCCCAGTTGGTGTGAAGTAAGTTTGGGGGAATTTTCGCGTTCTAATATCTTTTTCAGTTTTCTTATGCTTGAGTCATTTTAATGATTTTATTTGAGTCTTTTTTTTAGTCTAAAACCTATGTTTGAACCATAATATTTCATGAGAATGTATGTTATTTTTTAAATATAATTTAGTGACCATTGTCACATGGTTTGTTGAAACCTTGACTGGAATTTCCCTAGAAGATTTCATTTTGCTTTATCTTTAACTAATTTGATTTTTGATTATATTTACACTAAACCATCTATTGTTTCTCATTGGAGGAGTTTGATCAAGGAAACAAATTATACATTCAAGACATCTTTTTTCCTTTTTACCACCCTTTGTTGTCTTGAATGGCCAACGTATGTTTAGTTGGTACCACACATATACCCTTAAACTATTTTTCAGACCTCATGACTCTTGTTTCCCATTTCATATATACATATATATGGAAAAATGTTGGAGAGAAAGAGGATCGACGCAGTTCTAATCATTAGAGATGTGACGATTTGGAGAACAATGGTGGAATACAAAGATGAAGTTCAAGACTCAGTTTTCATTGGGATCAACATAAAATGATAACAATTTCGTGCCCTTATTGACTCATGTGCTAGGACCGTTCATCCCTTCATAAAAAAGAAAAAAGAAAAGAAAAAAATATACATAATAGGGAAAGAAAAAAATGTCTCTAAGAGAGTCAAAGGGCAAAGAATAATCCTAAGGAACGGCATAGACTAGCTCAAGGAGTTGGTGTGATTTACATTAAATTTCGGTAAGTTTAGGGGAAATGCATCAAAAGTGTTAGTACTACCGACGTCAACATGTCCGTTCTTTCTTGCGATTTTGCATAAAGTCTTACTATCCTCGGGCATCTCGTAACCATAAACACTTATACCCTTACCACTTAAATTAGCTTTTCACGTCCTACCATCGTTTACCTTGAATGATTTATTTTGTGAGAAATACCACACTTAGAATCGGAAGAAGTGCGGTTGACATTTTGCATGATTGTTATTTATGGACCAGTTTGCAATGGTCTTGAATGGCGTATGATCAAAATACCCTTGAATCGATCATCTTACATGTGGATTACGGATTTTATTATCGAGGCTACGTTCAGAGAAGTTATGTAAGATCAAGAGGATCTGGTGGGAGAGGAGGCGACTGGTTGAGATTTTTGATAATGGTAGGGAGGACCTAGGGGTCTTGGAGAACCATTAATTCTCCATTAATTTTGAAATGTGCTTTGGAGTTGAGTTTGTTCACATTGATATATAACTGTTATGGGTAGAGTGTCAATAAATTCACCATTTGTGTCTTCAAAATTGTGATTTTAAGATACGGAATGTACCAAAAAATTTGAAAAAAAACCCGGATGTTTCAGCTTTTGTGGATTCCGATTAAAAAAAATAATTTATTTTGAATTTTTTCAACGGTTTGTTTTCTAAATTCAATTGTTTCACGTTTTCTGTTAAGTTTTGTTTAATTTTGCTAAATCCTATGTGATGATTGGAAATAATGTCACGAATCCTTCACGAAGTTAACCACCAAATTTAATATCAAAACATCATATCCATACATACGATATTTCTTTCTCAATTTGTTCGTTCATTCTATTTTTTGTTAACCAAACTTGTTTTAGACTTAGGTCCGTATTTTATGGGTCTTTTGTTTGTTACACAATTTTTGTTTCAACTCTAAATCTACGCTTTGTGGACCATGTAAAATAAATTAAAAAACTCTTTATTTTGAAGTAGTACATCTCATCTTATCACTTGAATTCATAATTTAAGACATGCTTTTACTTTTGAATGATCATTATGCCCTTTTGATGACTACACCAATTAAATTACTTTTATAGTTTGTTGACTGATTAGTTTGGAAACTGAGTAAAATGCTTACCAAATGGCTTAGTCAAACTTAAATAGTATATATTAGGCAATAAACTATCTTTGTGAAATTCACATTAAATGTCTACAAAAACATAGAACTTATTTCTCTCATTTTCTATAAATATATTTTGTATGTGCACAGCTTTAGTGTGACACAAAAGTAAAACACATAATAAAAATCAAACACTTTAGTTCTCAAGAAACATGTCAATGAAGCAAGGAATGAGAAGACAAACAAAGGGGAAGCAAAAGATTGAGATGAAGAAGGTTGAAGCCTACGGAGATAGAATGATTACGTTTTCAAAACGTAGATCTGGAATTTACAAAAAGATGAATGAAATCGTTACTTTGTGCAATGTCGAAGCGGGTTTTTTGGTTTTCTCTCAAGCCGGAAAGCCTTATTCATTCGCAAATTAATCTATGGAGGAAATGGCTGTCCGGTTAAAGAATCCTTCAAAACCTGAATCGTCCACAAAAGACGATAACAATAATAATGGACTGCTACTCGAAGCTTATAAGAAGAACCATATCAAAAACCTAGAGAAAAATACAAAGACCTCCTTGAGGAGCTTGACATGGAGAATGAGAAGGCAAAATTGTGGAAGGAAATGAGGAACGAAAAGAAGACAAACAAAATGTGGTGGAACTTTAACTCTGAAGAATTGAGCGTGGAGGCGTTGGAGCTTAGGCACCAACCATTTGTTGAGTTACATGATATGTTATGCAATATGTTGGAAAAGAACGGTGATGGTTTATCTTCTGGTTCAGTTGGATGTCATGGTGGTGGCGACGGAGCTTGAATAAAATATGATTTGAATTGCTATTGTTCTGAATTTGTTTTTATTTGTCGTTGTCTTGAAAGATTTAGTTAAAATAATGGTGATATATGATGAAGCTATTCATCAACTCTTTTCTATTTCTATGCATGGTCTTTATATTCTATTTTTTGTTTTTTTGTTTTTAAATGCATTTGGTAATTTGTGTTTGTTAGTGATTTTGTTAATCTTACATTTATAGTCTCTTACAATAATATTTTGATTAATTTCGTTTCTATCGCTGCTCTTTAAACTCGTAATTTTGGTCATTGTATTGAAATTTGTGTATGTTTTCATTGTATTTCTAAATTTTTTGACTAAACACATTTTTTAATTTTTTAATTTTTTTTTGGTTTTGTATATCGTTTTTGACTTTCACTCATAATTTGTTTATTCCCAAAAGCAAATCACATTAGTTTCTTTAATTTTTGTTTCCCATATTTTTAATTTCAAACTTTATCATATTAAAATTTGAACTGCGACTTACATACTAAACAAGTAAAAAACTCTTTGGTCACTTTGCCTTTTTGACGACTGGTTGTTACACCAATACAATTTCCTATATATATGGTTGGGTGATTTAGTCTGCAACAAGTGAAGTGATCTCCAAATGGCATAGTAGAATTTAAATTTTGTGTATTTGGCAGAAAAAACTCAAACGCCCCAACCTGGACTTCCTTATCCGCGATGAGGTTCTAGATCAGATTGTTCGACGAGACTTAGCAATTTTTGAGTTTTTCCTTTATTTAACATTTTCAGCGTTTTATTCGTTTTAAAAATGACTTTTCAAGCATAAAACCTTTACTTAGATTAAAACGTGAGGTTCAATAACAATGAGAGTTTGTGAATAAGGTACTACATTGTAGAAGACCAATCAAACTGATATAAACCACCATGCTTCCTCTCTTGACTTAGTCACCTCGGATCAAACATTACCATGGTTTGAATCTCTTTACCTGCATTACAAGGGAGGCATATGCAACAACAAAATTTAGGGAGAGCTGTCGTCTCGTCCGACTTAGCCACATAGTTGATACTACAATCAAACCATCAATTTAATTAGTAAGTTATGCTTATTAACAGTCACACTTCAAGACTGATAATCCCAAGTCACTCGAGGAGTCTTCCCGCTACCAGACAGGCCTTAGCGAGCATCACTGCTCCTAAGCGTCTTGCCTAATCTATACTCTCAATGTACGGAATCGAACATCGAGACCGAGCAAGCTGAAATCATAAAAGAAATAAGCAAACAGTCGAAATCACATAAACAATCAAGACTCAATGAATCTATGCAAGAAAAGGACCTTATACTTAACTCCACGACCACGCACTAACTTTAATAACTCGGATTCGATGATTGCATCGGTCCGGTTTAGTTCCAACACCTGTTGCCATAATGGATCGTCGACTCCTCGACCGTCGAACACCCAATTTCCCACATACTCGATCACCTTTACCCACGTAGTAAGCCAAAGGTAACCTCTCCCGCTTATTTTTCAAAGCCAACCATACATTCTAGCAAGGTAATTGTTCCCGTCAAAACAATTACAATATTTGTCGACAATGATCCAACTCAGATCCCAAGCAAATTGTCCATCGCGGTAACCGATGTCTGAATTCCGACTGCGGTAAAAAAAAGCTCTTCCAATTTCCTAGCTCAGTTTCACTTATTTTTCCAAAAATACACAAAGGAAATCCCGTTTCTCGTTTAGTACTCAATCTTGAATATTTGTGTAAGGTTCGGATGTTAAACTCTGTCACATTGGGTACTAAAAAAGTTGTTAATTTAAATAACTACTTGGGTTTAAAATAATATAAAATCCATTGTTTCCCTTCTCTATTTTTCCAACTCTAAACAAAATCCCTAAACCCTTATTCCCAATTTTCAATTTCATCTTCCCTTCTCTCCCCTTCTCAAAATCAAAATTTATTTTGGCGAGAGAGATAAGACCTGAAACGACCCGACCCGTTTTAAAAAAAAAAACATTAACCCTTGGTCTCTTATTAGCATTCCCATAAATGCTCTCCTCAACAACCAAGCAACTAAAGAAAAACAATCAACAGCGGATAACTAACAACTTAAACCAATCAACCAATTCCATTAAAATGATCGGTTCTACCACAAATTCCAAATCAAAGGTTCCACAAAACCAACAACCTTACAGCAGTTCTAAAACGATAAAAGCAACAACACAAAGCACGAAACTCGAGACCCTAGATCATCTCCCTCCTCGTTGCCATGATTCCACAATCACAATTTGCCTTTACCTGCATCACATGGAAAAAAGAGATGCGTGAATATTATCACAAATACCCAGTGAGACGGTCAATCCATCTACGACTGCGCACTCAGACGTGATGGATCCGCTCAGGCAAACATACATCAATCAACACATAAACACAAGAACAAAGGCTTAACCACAGCCAACAAGACCGGCTGTCGATCGACACTACCACTAGGTGTCGATCGACACCTTCTGCATGTGCCTGTCGATCAAACCACCCTCTAGGTGTCGATCGACAGCACCTCACATACTTGTCGATCGACACACCCTCTAGGTGTCGATCGACAGCTCTCACGTTGGTCTGTCGATCGACATACCCAGTGGTTGTCGATCGACAGGCCTTCGCAGAATCATGGGAAAATCGACCATAATCCTCTCGGATCGATTCCTCCTCTGCGATTACACGAAACCTGCACGAAAAACCACAATCCAAACACAACAACACAATTCACAGTCTCAAACAAACACACAAGATCAAATCACAAGATTCCAAACCTATCACCAATCAACCCTAACGAATTCACCGGCCCAGAAGCCATGGTCACGCACTCACCTTAGCCTATTAGTTGCCTCAGACCTCAACCTCTGGCAACTCTCCTCCTTTGCCTGATGAACAAGGCAAACCAAACCAGTCGGTTAACCCAAACAGAAATAGTCGGTTAAACCAACCAACCAAACCAATCCGGTTAACTAAACCAATCTGGTGAACTAAACGAAACCAAATCAAACCAATCCGGTTAATTAAACCAAACCAAATTAAACCAAACCGGTTAACTAAACCAAACCAAACCAATCTGGTTAACTAAACCAAACCAATTGGAGGTTCTCCTAAACCGGATTAGGGTTTCCTAAAAACAGAAACGACACGCCAACTTCGAAAGCACACTGAGAACGGATATTACCTCGGAATCAAGATAGGTAACCTGATCTGGATTTGTGAGACCGATACCATTCCAAAGATATGCAGATCGTTTCCTAATTCCTTCTAGTTCGACGGTAAAACACTCACGAAGTGGACTGATCGCAGATCCAATTCTGCACGAACCTCTCTCGGGAAAACAACAATAAATTTTGAGAATACTCATCAAAAGACAATCCGATTTCGCCTAAAGCTAGATATAAGAGTGGAGAACTTACCCTAAAAGTCTCACTCCAATCCAAAAAGATTAGACAGTCCGATCCTCTGTTCTTCTAAAACGCGTCAGAACTGTCTTCATCTCATTATTTTCTACAAACCACCACAAACGGACCTCCTCTCTTCTCTTTCAATTTCTCAGCCTCTTCCACGTTTTATCTGCACAAAACGGAGGCTGCTCTCTTTTATACTCAAGCCCTAGGGTTCACTTAACCCAAACCAGCCAAACCGAACAATTAAAACTAAACCATTCGGTCCAATTCAATTTTCTTTTCTAAATTTTTGGTTCACGGGCGTTACAATTCTCCCCCACTAAACATGGATTCGTCCTCGAATCCTAAAACACAGCCCACATGGCTAACCACCTGGCCAACCTGCCAGTAACACCGGAGACTACATCTCCCAGACCTTCCCGAGGCTCACATCCGTCCTATGCATATAGACCCGTATCAGACATTGATTGCCAATAGCTCATAACTCATAACCACCATCTATCTCTCGGTATGCAGGGATCTCGCTATCCCTGGAGAGATGCATCTCTCAAAGATCTGCCAGAGGTCGCAACCTCCCCAAACTATCTCCATACCCTCACGCTCTCAGTCCTCGTAGTCCTGACGAACGATCGGTATGCAGGGAACCCACTATTCCCCGGAGAGACGCATCTCTCAAGATCTGCCGGAGACTCATCTCCAAGAAAGAACCAATGTCTATCTCTGAGCTATGCAATCAATTCCTAACGTCTATAATGCACCTCTGACCGGAACTACTTCCCAAGGTCTCACCATGATACTCCCCATCCGGAATACCATCACAACCATGATCATCAGAGATCATCTGGACCATCCATCACACCGGATGTCCCTGCAGAGTCTCCCCGGAACTAGACAGTTCTAACCACTGTAAAATTTCTATTCCGAGACTCTCTCATACCTACACACACACCCGTTAGAGTCCCCACCAAAACTGGCAAGTTCTATTCACAATAAAACTTCAATTTTGAGGTTCTCTAACCATAAACACATGACCACTACCCAGGTCCTCCGGACAACCCATCACACAGGGTGCCCCTGCTAGAGTCTCTCCGAAATAGACAAGTTCTACCCACTATAAAACTTCTATTTTGAGATCCTCCAACCACCTACTCAAGGCTACCAAAGCCAAAACACAAGATCCTCTTGGCTACACAGACACCACAACACATCATAAGAACTACACATCTTATGAAACCGGAAGGATGTCATAATCGTTTCAACTCCAACGAAAATACATAATTCCAACCCCATCACCACACCTGGTGATCACTACCAAACCAGACATTGGAACCCATGAGACCCAGTTCACTTCCCGGCTTGCTTCACAAACCACAGTCGAACCTTGTCCCATCTTAACCTCTGGTTTCCAAGTCTCTTCCTGGACACCGTCACAGTCCCACAAGACTCTCGACAACGACACCCTTTTCCGGCGCAAGATCTTAACACTTCTCTCAAGGATCCTTGCCAGCCTCAACTCACCGCCAAAAACTGAAGATCTGCAGGAATCCTCACCACTACCTCTCAAGACCCATGTAGACATTTCATGAGCTTCGACACCTGGAACACTCACGAAAGTTCTGCATGATCTGAGGTAGTTCCAAATGATAAGCAACTGGTCCCACTCGCTCCACCACCCAGAACGAAAACAAGGACCACCGACTAAGCTTATCCTTGCAATGGATCTGCGTGAACCCTGCAACATCTTCACTCTGAGATACTCTCCACCTCCCACCTCAAATTCCAACTCCTTCCTCCTTTTATCGGCATAACTCCTCGGCCGATCAAGAGCCTCTTTCAAGTTCAGCTTCACAACACGGATCTTCTCCGTCGTTCCTGAACAAAATCCACACCATATATGCTTCTCTCCCACACTTGGGTCAAGCATAAGGCGTGCGACATGGCCTCACATACACAACCTCAAAGGAGTCTTACCAATACTGGCCTGAAAGCCCTCGACAACCTCAGAAGTGCACCTCGGATCACTGTCTATCAGAACTCGCTAACACTCCAAGCCACCGCACTAACTCACTCACATATTTCATAACCAAAACCGCTGCTCCCTCGGTTACCTTAATGGTCAGAAAAATGTGGTAACATAGACAGACGATCCTCAGTTACTCAAATAACAACATGAGCCCAAGAAACCGGCAATCCTGCAAGGAAAACATGCTCCACCAAGAGCCCAAGTATCCAAGGAAAACATGCTCCACCAACTAGCAACTTATCGCAAGCCGCGACCTAGTTAGCCACATCATTCTTCATCCCGAGTCAGTGATAGTACCGTTTCCGATCACTATGTCTCTTAGTCATTTTCGGATGAATAGAAAAACATGCTCTCATGAGCTTTTCACAGAAATCTCCTGAAATAAGTTGCCAACCCGAGAAAACTATTAAACTTAGTTTCATTCCCCTTTCTAGGCCAAATCTCAGCTCGATTACATCTTAACTGAATCCACAGAAACTTCATCTGCCGAAATAGTAAGACCCTGAAAACATATTTCCCCTTGCCATAAACTACACTTACTCAACCTAGCAAACAACTTCTGCTCTTACAACTTCCCTAAAAACTGCCTCTCCTTGCTCATGCTACCCAAGACTCTTTTAATACACCAATATGCCATCAATGAAGTTAATCACGAACTCATCCAGATACTCCTGAAAGGGTTCGCTCATCAACCTCATAAACGCAGCTGGTGCATTCGTCAACCCGAAAGGCATCACCACAAACTCAGAATGCCTATACCGAGTCCTGAAAGCCGTCTTCATGACATCTGCTTCGTCGATTGGAATCTGGTGGTAACCGGATGCCAAGTCAATCTTGGAGAACCAAGTAGCCCCTCTCAACTGATCCAACAACTCATCAATTCGCGGAAGAGGATACTTGTTCTTCCCAGTGACTCGGTTAAGCCCTCGATAATCGATGCACAACCGGAAACTACCATCTTTCTTCTTCACAAACAACACCGGTGCTCCCCACGGTGAAGTACTTGGTCGAATGAAACCCTTCTCCAACAAATCCTCTAGCTGCTTCTTCAGCTCTGCTAACTCTGCTAGAGCCATTCGATAAGGCGCCTTAGATAACTGCGTCGTCCCGGGTTCTAACTCAATCGTGAAAGGATCAGACCGAGACGGTGGCAATCCCTGTAACGAATGAAAGACATCTTCAAAATCCCGAGCGACCCGAATATCTCTCACAGCAACCCCACCAACAGTCTCCGGCATTACAATCGTGGCCAGGTAAGCCTCGCAACCCCTCTAAATCATCGCCGCAGCTTGGACAAGTGAGATCACGAGACTACATAAAGTCGGTCTCACTCCCTGATAGACCAACCTACCACCTTCACGTTCGAATACCACTCGACCCTGATGACAATCCAGATGGACTCTGTATCGATTCAACCAATTCATACCAAGGATAACATCGTACAGCTCCACCGGACTAATCACCAAGTCAGCTGGCATCAATTCACCTGCTACCAGGATATCCACCTCCTTCGCCCGACCATGCGTAGCTAGAAATTCTCCTCCAGAGTAATGAAGCAATTTAATGCTCCAGAATCAAACAGTACGTGGGATTAATACCCACCTACAAACAAGGTCTCCACACAACTCTCATGTGCTAAGAAACCTAACAAGCTCGCCAATTATGACTTATGCTTCCACACCCGAAGCATCCTCGACCACTCTACCTAAACCCGGAAGTATCCTCCCACTTCCTCTTATGTCCCTGCACAGGCTTGCCGCCATGCCAGGTATCACCTGCTGAGACTGAACAGCTGAGCTAACCACCACAGCCTGCTCTCTCGAGTCTCGACAACGCCTCCAGCAGTCTCAACCAACTATGCTCTCGCAGCATACATGGACACTCCGCACCGTGTCCTCCATCTGATCGAAGTCCTCTCACGAACCTCCTATCCTGGGCCTCCTCGCCCTCCATGCTCCTACCAGCATGAAACAGCATAAACCAGGAGTCGGTTAAACTCTAAATCATAAACACGAACTGATCTCTCTCCCAGATCCAGTTCCAAAAACCTCGTCTCTAAACGATCCGCAACCTCTTGAGGAAGGGACTTGGCATCACTCTCCGCCCAAAAGTCCGCCCAGGCCCACTCTGCCCGAACCCACCTAGCTGCAACACACCACTAGCAAAGAATTCTATACCAATTCTCTGCACCTATTCCCTTATCCGCAGATAAGACGGAACCCTACAAACAACCGCAGCCCTCAGCCGCACCTCTGCGACTAGTGGCATAACCCGAGCCTAACTGGTACCGCACTCGGTAACCGCACTCGGTAACCGCACTCGGTAACCGCTCCCATAACTGTTGAAGCCAATCCGCCAGATGATCATCTTGACCCTGAGCCCCACCCGCGGGCGCACCCGCACTACCAACCTCACGAGGACCCACACCGGCCCCTGGCAGCCAACCTGGGACCACACTGTCCCCACCAGACCTCACACTGGCGCTCACGCTTGGCTGCACGCTGGCAGTCTAAATGGCGCTCAAGCCGTCTTGAAGCGTCTACAGATCACTCTCAGCCACATGCGCAACACTCTGAGCCGCACTCCCGGCCAACTCACTCACTAGTGCCCGCCACAACTACTACTGCAGAGATCTGTCAGACGATCAACTCGTCCCCTGGACTCCTCCTACGGGCGCACCCGAACAGCGAGCCAATCCACCACCAGCTCGAGTACCATCCCTGGCCCCGCAGCCCTCACACCGGCTCTCACACATGCACTCCCACTGGCACTCACGCTAATACACAGACCCTCCTGATACATCTAAAGATATGTCACAGTCTCAACGTGGAACCCTGAGCCGCATCCCCAGCCGACCCACTCATCGGTTCGCGACCACATCCTGACCTACACAGTCACCTTGGCCCCCACGGCCACATTCTCTAGTGCCTCTAGCCCACACCATGCACCACCACAGTACACAAGCTATACACTAAAGAACGACAAACAAAACACATAACACACTTACCGTGGAATCTCTTTGAAGGCTCGAAGGAAGATGATCTAGAACCCCCAAACCCATAGAATTGCAAATTCGCCAATTTCAATCCTAGCAGTTCTAGCCCGTCCTAAAACCGTAAGGGCTCTGATACCAAACAGAAACGACCCGACCCGTTTTTTTTTTTAAACATTACCCTTGGTCTCGGATTAGCATTCCCATAAATGCTATCCTCAACAACCAAGCAACTCAAGAAAAACAATCAACAGCGGATAACTAACAACTTAAACCAATAAACCAATTCCATTAAAATAATCGGTTGTACCACAAATTCCAAATCAACGGTTCCACAAAACCAATAACCTAACAGCCGTTCTAAAACGATAAAAGCAACAACACAAAGCACGAAACTCGAGACCCTAGATCATCTCCCTCTTCGTTGCCATGATTCCACGATCACAATTTGCCTTTACCTGCATCACATGGAAAAAAGAGATGTGTGAGTATTATCACAAATACCCAGTGAGATGGTCATCCCATCTACGACTGCGCACTCAGACGCGATGGATCCGCTCAGGCAAACATACATCAATCAACACATAAACACAAGAACAAAGGCTCAACCACAGCCAACCAGACCGGCTGTCGATCGACACTACCACTAGGTGTCGATCGACACCTTCTGCATGTGCCTGTCGATCGACACACCCTTTAGGTGTCGATCGACAGCTCTCGCGTTGGTCTGTCGATCGACATACCCAGTGGTTGTCGATCGACAGGCCTTCGCAGAATCATGGGAAAATCGACCATAATCCTTTCGGATTGATTCCTTCTCTGCGATTACACGAAACCTGCACGAAAAACCACAATCCAAACACAACAACACAATTCACAGTCTCAAACAAACACACAAGATCAAATCACAAGATTCCAAACCTATCACCAATCAACCCTAACGAATCCACCGGCCCAGAAGCCATGGTCACGCACTCACCTTAGCCTATTAGTTGCCTCAGACCTCAA
Organism: Arabis alpina; assembly: GCA_900128785.1. Classification (NCBI taxonomy): domain Eukaryota; kingdom Viridiplantae; phylum Streptophyta; class Magnoliopsida; order Brassicales; family Brassicaceae; genus Arabis; species Arabis alpina. Next base: position 36,913,093 of record LT669794.1, on the reverse strand, counting down.
CCTCGGGCAACTCTCCTCCTTTTCCTGATGAACAAGGCAAACCAAACCAGTCGGTTAACCTAAACAGATATAGTCGGTTAAACCAACCAACCAAACCAATCTGGTTAACTAAACCAATCTGGTTAACTAAACCAAATCAAACCAATCCGGTTAACTAAACCAAACCAAATTAAACCAAACCGGTTAACTAAACCAAACCAAACCAATATGGTTAACTAAACCAAACCAATTGGAGGTTCTCCTAAACCGGATTAGGGTTTCCTAAAAACAGAAACAACACGCCAACTTCGAAAGCACACTGCGAACGGATATTACTTTGGAATCAATATCGGTAACCTGATCTGGAATCGTGAGACCGAGACCTTTCGAAAGATATGCAGATCGTTTCCTAACTCCTTCTGGTTCGACGGTAAAACACTCACGAAGTGAACCGATCGCAGATCCAATTCTGCACGAACCTCTCTCGGGAAAACAACAATAAATCTCAGAATACTCATCAAAAGACAATCCGATTTCGCCTAAAGCTAGATATAAGAGTGGAGAACTTACCCAAAAACTTTCACTCTAATCCAAACAGATTAGACAGTCCGATCCTCTGTTCTTCTAAAACGCGTCAGAACTGTCTTCATCTCATTATTTTCTACAAACCACCACAAACGAACTTCCTCTCTTCTCTTTCGATTTCTCAGCCTCTTCCACCTTTTATCTGCACAAAACGGAGGCTGCTCTCTTTTATACTCAAGCCCTAGGGTTCACTTAACCCAAACCAGCCAAACCGAACAATTAAAACTAAACCATTCGGTCCAATTCAATTTTCTTTTCTAAATGTTTGGTTCACGGGCGTTACAAGACCATTGTTTAGAAAGAAAGAAAATCTAATTTTTATAATAGGAAGTATTTGACGAGCACGCGCCGCGAAGCGTTGAGTTTGTACATAGATATATTAGGGGTGGGAAAAAGTACATATAACTGAAAACCCGGACCAAATAAACGGGTATCAGTGCGGTATTGGATCTTCTTAAAATACTTATTGGTTCTCATTCTTAAAGTCTATAGGTCTCAGTTTGGTTTCGGTTTATACCCAATAACCGAATAAGACCGAAATTTTGAAATGAGTTATTAGATATATACACCCATATAATTACCCAACCCAACTTTTGTTCTTTAGATTTTAAAATTTTCCGTATTTGGCAAAATATTATTATCATGAAATTAACATTAAATGTCTATGAAAAAAGGCAACATGTTTCTATTTCTTTCCTATTCCCTAAATAGATTTTGTACGTCTATGATTTTATTACGACACAAAACTAAAACCCCTACTAGAAATCAAACACTTTAGTACTTGAAAATATGTCCATGAACCAAGCAAGTGCAAACAGAAGAGTAGCAAAATATCGAGATGAAGACAATTCAAGCTTACGAAAATAGAATGATAACATCCTCAAAACGTAAATCCAAATTTTACAAAGAGATGAACTAAATCATTACTTTGTGTGATGCAGAAGTGGAATTTTGTTTTTTCTCAAACCGTAAAGGCTTACTCATTCACAAATCCATCTATGAAGAAAGTAGCCGGCCAGTTAAAGAATCGTTCAAAATTTGAACCTTCCACAAGGGACGGTAATAACAATATTGGATCGTTTGTCAAAGCTTGTAAGAAGTAACATATAAAAACCTAATGAAAATATATGGATTTATTTAAGGAGCTCGACATAGAGAAGGCAAAATTGGGGAATGAATCGAGACACGAAAAGGAGGTAGACAAAATGTAGTAAAACTTTACTTCATAAGACTAAAGCATAGAGACACGAAATGTTTGTTGAGTTATGTGATAAATTATACAGATCCAGCTTCTCGAATCAACCTGCCAGAGGTACCTTTACCTCTTGACCATGACTTAAGGGTTAACAATCCGTTCCATGACCACGAGTTGTGCTAGTCCAGACATGACTAATATCATATTAACACCCAAATTTCATAAATCATAATTTTATTTATTTGTAACAATCTTACAAGGTCTAACTTTGGCCAAAGCCTAGAATCTAAAAGAGTCATAAAAAGATACCACAAACATATTTTTATAAAAGACATCGGAAACCTACTTCTAATGGTCTTATCATTCCACACACCCACTAGTGGTTGCCTCCAAAGGCTTACACGCTAAACAAAAGGAGTCATGAGTACAAGTTACCCTAACATGCATGATCAATTACCAACTCATACCCAAAATAACAATAAATAGGCAATCCATAAGCTCAATAATAGAAGAATGCACATGTGAAAAAATATAAATCAACCACAACAATTCAAAAGACCCAATTCTACAAGTTTTGGCTATCTCTTCACGCCATCTTATATGTAAGAGAGAAATTGTAATTTCCTCCCTTGCAAGGACATACCAGCCTTGAGTGATGGTAATACACACTTTGACCCTCCTTATTCTACTTGGTTTTTAAGAAGCCTGGGATGTCTTCTTGTTGGTATTGCACTATACTACAATTCTAGAACTTGGTTAGCACGAAAAGAGCTACATAGAGAGACACTACAAGCCTCCAATTCCCAACCTTCATCCTCCCACGCCATCTACAGAGCCATGTTTTGTACCACAATTTGCCGGCGACTCAAACTAATGGTTAAAAGCTAGTTTCGAAGCTAAGCAACAAAAATTGATTTCTACACTTGTGAGAGTAGTAAAGAAGACCGTTCCACACTTCTTCAAGAAATCATCAAAGAGAAAAACCGAAACTAGACAAGACGTTGATTTGGGAAGTCTTTCGCTTATCTCCAATTTTGGTAAAGATGAGGACAACGATGATGACTCCATTAGCCACCAATACTCACGTGTCTATGAAGCACACACACGTTGATTATGGACAGCAGTTGGTCGTCCATGACGATTATTCAAGAGGCACAAAGATCATCAATTTAGAGACACACTTAGAGCCTTCAATTTAGAGAAGCTCCCGATAGGGCAAAATCCTGACCACCTACCTTTCGAACCAGGTGTATGGACTTCTATTTTATCCTTATCTCTATTCTATTTTCATTACTATTTTCTATTTTATTGAGTCCATCTCCCATATGTTGGTTGCTTACACTCCCAGTTGATGTGAAGTAAGTTTGGGGGAATTTTCGCGTTCTAATATCTTTTTCAGTTTTCTTATGCTTGAGTCATTTTAATGATTTTATTTGAGTCTTTTTTTTAGTCTAAAACCTATGTTTGAACCATAATATTTCATGAGAATGTATGTTATTTTTTAAATATAATTTAGTGACCATTGTCACATGGTTTGTTGAAACCTTGACTGGAATTTCCCTAGAAGATTTCATTTTGCGTTATCTTTAACTAATTTGATTTTTGATTATATTTACACTAAACCATCTATTGTTTCTCATTGGAGGAGTTTGATCAAGGAAACAAATTATACATTCACGACATCTTTTTTCCTTTTTACCACCCTTTGTTGTCTTGAATGGCCAACGTATGTTTAGTTGGTACCACACATATACCCTTAAACTATTTTTCAGACCTCATGACTCTTGTTTCCCATTTCATATATACATATATATGGAAAAATGTTGGAGAGAAAGAGGATCGACGCAGTTCTAATCATTAGAGATGTGACGATTTGGAGAACAATGGTGGAATACAAAGATGAAGTTCAAGACTCAGTTTTCATTGGGATCAACAGAAAATGATAACAATTTCGTGCCCTTATTGACTCATGTGCTAGGACCGTTCATCCCTTCATAAAAAAGAAAAAAGAAAAGAAAAAAATATACATAATAGGGAAAGAAAAAAATGTCTCTAAGAGAGTCAAAGGGCAAAGAATAATCCTAAGGAACGGCATAGACTAGCTCAAGGAGTTGGTGTGATTTACATTAAATTTCGGTAAGTTTATGGGAAATGCATCAAAAGTGTTAGTACTGCCGACGTCAACATGTCCGTTCTTTCTTACGATTTTGCATAAAGTCTTACCATCCTCGGGCATCTCGTAACCATAAACACTTATACCCTTACCACTTAAATTAGCTTTTCACGTCCTACCATTGTTTACCTTGAATGATTTATTTTGTGAGAAATACCACACTTAGAATCGGATTAAGTGCGGTTGACATTTTGCATGATTGTTGTTTATGGACCAGTTTGCAATGGTCTTGAATGGCGTATGATCAAAATACCCTTGAATCGATCATCTTACATGTGGATTACGAATTTTATTATCGAGGCTACGTTCAGAGAAGTTATGTAAGATCAAGACGATCTGGTGGGAGAGGAGGCGACTGGTTGAGATTTTTGATAATGGTAGGGAGGACCTAGGGGTCTTGGAGAACCATTAATTCTCCATTAATTTTGAAATGTGCTTTGGAGTTGAGTTTGTTCACATTGATATATAACTGTTATGGGTAGAGTGTCAATAAATTCACCATTTGTGTCTTCAAAATTGTAATTTTAAGATACGGAATGTACCAAAAAAATTGAAAAAAAAAACCCGGATGTTTCAGCTTTTGTGGATTCCGATTAAAAAATAATAATTTATTTTGAATTTTTTCAACGGTTTGTTTTCTAAATTCAATTGTTTCACGTTTTTTTGTTAAGTTTTGTTGTTGTGTGGATGGATATAGATGAGAAAATAATATATCTAGAAACAAGTTTAATTTTGCTAAATCCTATGTGATGATTGGAAATAATGTCACGAATCCTTCACGAAGTTAACCACCAAATTTAATATCAAAACATCATTCTCATACATACGATATTTCTTTCTCAATTTGTTCGTTCATTCTATTTTTTGTTAACCAAACTTGTTTTAGACCTAGGTCCGTATTTTATGGGTCTTTTGTTTGTTACACAATTTTTGTTTTAACTCTAAATCTACGCTTTGTGGACCATGTGTTATTTCAGGTTAGTCGATACTTTTCGACTACTTTAACTTGTAAAATAAATTAAAAAACTCTTTATTTTGAAGTAGTACATCTCATCTTATTACTTGAATTCATAATTTAAGACATGCTTTTACTTTTGAATGGTCATTATGCCCTTTTGATGACTATACCAATTAAATTACTTTTATAGTTTGTTGACTGGTTAGTTTGGAAACTGAGTAAAATGCTTACCAAATGGCTTAGTCAAACTTAAATAGTATATATTTGGCAATAAACTATCTTTGTGAAATTCACATTAAATGTCTACAAAAACATAGAACTTATTTCTCTCATTTTCTATAAATATATTTTGTATGTGCACAGCACAACTTTAGTGTGACACAAAAGTAAAACACATAATAAAAATCAAACACTTTAGTTCTTGAGAAACATGTCAATGAAGCAAGGAATGGGAAGACAAACAAAGGGGAAGCAAAAAATTGAAATGAAGAAGGTTGAAGCCTACGGAGATAGAATGATTATGTTTAAAACGTACATCTGGAATTTACAAAAAGATGAATGAAATCGTTACTTTGTGCAATGTCGAAGCGGGTTTTTTGGTTTTCTCTCAAGCCGGAAAGCCTTACATTCGTAAATTCATCTATGGAGGAAATGGCTGTCCGGTTAAAGAATCCTTCAAAACCTGAATCGTCCACAAAAGACGATAACAATAATACTGGGCTGCTACTCGAAGCTTATAAGAAGAACCATATCAAATACCTAGAGAAAAAATACAAAGACCTCCTTGAGGAGCTTGACATGGAGAATGAGAAGGCAAAATTGTGGAAGGAAATGAGGAACGAAAAGAAGACAAACAAATTGTGGTGGAACTTTAACTTTGAAGAATTGAGCGTGGAGGCGTTAGAGCTTAGGGACCAACCATTTGTTGAGTTACATGATATGTTATGCAATATGTTGGAAAAGAACAGTGATGGTTTATCTTCTAGTTCGGTTGGATGTCATGGTGGTGGCAATAGAGCTTGAATAAAATATGATTTGAATTGCTATTGTTCTGAATTTGTTTTTATTTGTCATTGTCTTGAAAAATTTATTTAAAATAATGGTGATATATGATGAAGCTATTCATCAACTCTAATCTATTTCTATGGATGGTCTTTATATTCTATTTTCTGTTTTTTTGTTTTTAAATGCATTTGGTAATTTGTGTTTGTTAGTGATTTTGTTAATCTTACATTTATAGTCTCTTACAATAATATTATATATAATTTCGTTTCTATCGCAGCTCTTTAAACTCGTAATTTTGGTAATTGTATTGAAATTTGTGTATGTTTTCATTGTATTTCTAATTTTTTTGATTAAACACATTTTTTAATTTCTTTTTGTTTTTGTATATCGTTTTTCACTTTCACTCATAATTTGTTTATTCCCAAAAGCAAATCACATTAGTTTCTTTAATTTTTGTTTCCCATATTTTTGATTTCAAACTTTATCATATTAAAATCTGAACTGCGACTTACATACTAAACAAGTAAAAAACTTTTTGGTCACTTTGCCTTTTTGACGACTGGTTGTTACACCAATACAATTTCCTATATATATGGTTGGGTGATTTAGTCTGCAACAAGTGAAGTGATCTCCAAATGGCATAGTAAAATTTAAATTTTGTGTATTTGGCAGAAAAAACTCAAACGCCCCAACCCGGACTTCCTTATCCACGATGAGGTTCTAGATCAGATTGTTCGACGAGACTTAGCAATTTTTGAGTTATTCCTTTATTTAACATTTTCAGCATTTTATTCGTTTTAAAAATGACTTTTCAAGCATAAAACCTTTACTTAGATTAAAACGTGAGGTTCAATAACAATGAGAGTTTGTGAATAAGGTACTACATTGTAGAAGACCAATCAAACTGATATAAACCACCATGCTTCCTCTCTTGACTTAGTCACCTCGGATCAAACATTACCATGGTTTGAATCTCTTTACCTGCATTACAAGGGAGGCATATGCAACAACAAAATTTAGGGAGAGCTGTCGTCTCGTCTGACTTAGCCACATAGTTGATACTACATTCAAACCATCAATTTAATTAGTAAGTTATGCTTATTAACAGTCACAATTCAAGACTGATAATCCCAAGTCACTCGAGGAGTCTTCCCGCTACCAGACAGGCCTTAGCGAGCATCACTGCTCCTAAGCGTCTTGCCTAATCTATACTCTCAATGTAAGGAATCGAACATCGAGACCGAGCAAGCTGAAATCATAAAAGAAATAAGCAAACAGTCGAAATCACATAAACAATCAAGACTCAATGACTCAATGACTCCTCGACCGTCGAACACCCAATTTCCCACATACTCGATCACCGTTACCCACATAATTGATCGCTATTACCCACACTCAAGTTTTTTTCTTTCCACTCAATTTTGCTATATCATTTTTCTCTACGAATCTTTCTATGTCTTTTCCGAGCTACTCTACGTAAAAAGGCAATTATGCGTAAGTTTCCTCATTAAAAAATGTGTTAGCCGCCACAGAAAACTACACATGTAATTGTTCTGGCTCTTTCCCACGTAGTAAGCCAAAGGTAACCTCTCCCGCTTATTTTTCAAAGCCAACCATACATTCTGGCAAGGTAATTGTTCCCATCAAAACAATTACAATATTTGTCGACAATGATCCAACTCAGAACCCAAGCAAATTGTCCATCGCGTAAACCGATGTCTGAATTTCGACTACGGTAAAAAAAAGCTCTTCCAATTTCCTAGCTCAGTTTCACTTATTTTTCCAAAAATACACTAAGGAAATCCCGTTTCTCGTTTAATACTCAATCTTGAATATTTGTGTAAGGTTCGGATGTTAAACTCTGTCACATTGGGTACTAAAAAAGTTGTTAATTTAAATAACTACTTGGGTTTAAAATAATATAAAATCCATTTTTTCCCTTCTCTATTTTTCCAACTCTAAACAAAATCCTTAAACCCGTATTCCCAATTTTCAATTTCATCTCCCCTTCTCTCCCTTTCTCAAAATCAAAATTTATTTTGGCGAGAGACACTAGACCAATGTTTAGAAAGAAAGAAAATCTAATTTTTATAATAGGAAGTATTTGACGAGCACGCGCCGTGAAGCGTTGTGTTTGTACATAGATATATTAGGGGTGGGAAAAAGTACCTATACTGAAAAATCGGTCCAAATAAAGGGGTATCGGTGCGGTATTGGATCTTCTTAAAATACTTATTGGTTCTCATTCTTAAATTCCATAGGTCTCAGTTTGGTTTCCGTTTATACCCAATAACCGAATAAGACCGAAAATTTGAAATGAGTTATTAAATATATACACCCATTTAATTACCCAACCCAAATTTTGTTCTTTATAGTCTAAAGTTTTCCCTATTTGGCAATATATTATTATCATGAAATTAACATTAAATGTCTACGAAAAAAAGCAACATGTTTTTATTTCTTTCCTATTCTATAAATAGATTTTGTACGTTTATGGTTTTATTACGACACAAAACTAAAACCCCTACTAGAAATCAAACACTTTAGTACCTGAAAATATGTCCATGAACCAAGCAAGTGCAAGGAAAAGAGAAGCAAAATATCGAGATGAAGACAATTCAAGCTTACAAAAATAGAATGATAACATCCTCAAAACGTAAATCCAAATTTTACAAAGAGATGAACTAAATCATTACTTTGTGATGCAGAAGTGGAATTTTGTTTTTTCTCAAACCGTAAAGGCTTACTCATTCACAAATCCATCTATGAAGAAAGTAGCCGGCCAGTTAAAGAATCGTTCAAAATTTGAACCTTTCACAAGGGACGGTAATAACAATATTGGATCGTTTGTCAAAGCTTGTAAGAAGTAACATATAAAAACCTAATGAAAATATATGGATTTATTTAAGGAGCTCGACATAGAGAAGGCAAAATTGGGGAATGAATCGAGACACGAAAAGGAGAGAGACAAAATGTAGTAGAACTTTACTTCATAAGACTTGAGCATAGAGACACAAAATGTTTGTTAAGTTACGTGATAAATTATACGGATCCAGCTTCCCGAATCAACCTGCCAGAGGTACCTTTACCTCTTGACCATGACTTAAAGGTTAACAATCTGTTCCATGACCACGAGTTGTGCTAGTCCAGACATGACTAATGTGACGCCCGTGAACCATTTTTGAGGAAAATGGAGGGGCTGTCGATCGACACACGTGGTGTCTGTCGATCGACACACGTGGTGTCTGCCGATGGACACACGTTGTGTCTGTCGATCGACAGGGCTCTTAAGGGCTGTCGATCGACACACCTAGTGTCTGTCGATCGACAGGTTCTTAAATTGGTCGGTTTTCTGGTTCGATTTAAGTTGTTCAGTTGGACCGGGCCGGTTTGGGGAACCCTAGGGCTTCGTATATAAGTCTTTTTGGCCGCATTCTGAGCAAAATCAGGTCTCAAATCAGCAGAGAAAGAGTTGGGAGGAGTTCTCTTTATTCAGTTAGGGATTTTGAGTTAGGGTTTTCGTTCTTGATCGATTTGAACTGGAATTTCGTGGTGGTTGTAGCTATGTTCGTTTCTAGCCTCAATATCCACCGAATTCTATCAAAAATCTAAGGTGAGTGCGTGATCATGGCTTCTGGGCCGGTGGATTCGTTAGGGTTGATTGGTGATAGGTTTGGAATCTTGTGATTTGATATTGTGATGTTTGTTTGAGACTGTGGATTGTGTTTGTTGTATGTGGATTGTGATTTTCGTGCAGGTTTCGTGTTGACGCAGAGGAGGAATCGATCCGAGAGGATAATGATCGATTTTCCATGAATATGCGAAGGCCTGTCGATCAACAACCATTGGGTGTGTCGATCGACAGACCAACACGAGAGCTGTCGATCGACACCTAGAGGTTGTGTCGATCGACAGGCTGTTGAGGTGGTGTCGATCGACAGACACTCTTGGTGTGTCGATCGACAAGTATGCACAGGGGTGTTGATCGACACCTAGTGGTAGTGTCGATCGACAGGCCGCCTGTTGGGCTGTGGTTGACCCGTGTTCTTGTGTTTGTGTGCTGAATGATGTATGTTTGCCTGAGCGGATCCATCGCGTCTGAGTGCGCAGTCATAGATGGGATGACCGTCTCACTGGGTATTTGTGATAATACTCACGCATTTCTTTTTTCCATGTGATGTAGGTAAAGGCAAAATGTGATCGTGGAATCATGGCAACGAAGAAGGAGATGATCTAGGGTCTCGAATCGGGTGTTTCCTGTTGTTTCCAATTCTGTTTTTAGAATCTTGTTAGGTTGCTAAAGTTATTGGATTTGGATTTGGATTTGTGATTGGAATTGTTTGGTTGAGATTTAATGGAATTCTTATTTTGGTTATCTGCTGTTGTTTGATTGTCTCTGTTGCTTGGTTGTTGAGGATAGCATTTATGGGAATGCTAATCCGAGACCAAGGGTTTAATTGTAAAAACAAAAAAAAACGTGTTGGGTTATTTCAGTTTGGTATCATAGCCCTTACGGTTTTAGGACGGGGTAGAACTGCTAGGATTGAATTTGGTAAATTGTAATTCTGTGAGTTTGGGGGTTCTAGATCATCTTCCTTCGAGCCTTCAAAGAGATTCCACGGTAAGTGTTGATTGTTTGTGTTGTAGTCTTTCTAGTGCTTAGCTTGCCTGCTTGTGAGTGCAGTGAGATGGCTAGAGCGACTAGAGGGCGTGGTCGTGGGGGCCGAGGAGGCCGAGGTAGAGGTCGTGGACTCAGGGATGAGCCAGTCTTGAGTGAGGCTCAGAGTTCTACGCGTGGGCCTGGGGCAGGTCAGCAGTCGGTGCATGATGGTCAGACCGCCAGTGTGACTGCCAGTGTGGGGGCCGGTTTGGGTCTTGTTGGGGCTGGTTTGGGTCCCGTTGAGGCTGGTGGTGCTGGTGGTGTTGGGGCAGCTGGGGGTGCGGTTGCGGCCGCAGGTGTAGCCCATGTTTGCAGGAGGTGTGAAGCCTGAGGAGGATGATGAGTGGAGCGGAACTTTCGCTCGATTAGGTGTCCCGAGGGATACATGGTTGACTTGGCAGTCCATTATTTGGACGTTGATGCACACCTCTGGTGGAGGAGTGTTGCAGCTAGATGGGTTGGGACAGTGATGTCGTGGGCAGATTTTGTGGTGGAGTTCAACTCCAAGTTCTTTCCTTAGGAGGCGTTGGATCGTTTAGAGGCGAGATTCTTGGATTTGTCTCAGGGAGGGATGTCTGTCCGGGAGTATGACGTGGAGTTTAACAGACTCTTAGGTTATGCTAGTAGGAGCTTGGAGGATGAGCAGGCTCAGATTCGGAGGTTCTTGCGAGGACTTCGACCAGATTTGAGGACTCGGTGCAGAGGCATCAGGTTCGGGTGTAGAGTGGAGTTGGTACAGGTGGCTGCAGAGATCGAGGAGGATCTTAGGGAGCAGGCTGTGGTAGTGGTCCCAGCTGTTCAGCCTAGGAGGCCTCCGCAGCAGGTGCAGCAGGTGGGTTCTGGCAATGGCGGCAAGCCTGCGCAAGGACAGAAGAGGAAGTGGGAGACCACTTCGGGATCGGGCCAGAGTGGCCGAGGTTGTTTTGTGTGTGGTATTCTAGACCAAAAGAGGGCGAGTTGCCCGAAGTAGAGTGAGGTTCGAGCGGTTCGGACGTGCTATCACTGTGGAGAGTCGGGGCACATCAGGCCGAACTGTCCGAAGTTGCAGCCGTTAGCGATGGCAGTGGTCCAGCCAGTAACTCAGTATAGGGCGGGGCAGCCTTTGGACCAGATCGCGGCGATGAAGTGTCCGCCGGCTATTGCAGCGCCGGGCGAGCGAAGCTCGAGGCCGATCACAGGTAAACTTTCTATTCCCGACTTTGTAAATTTTGTAGTGTAGAATTTCTTGGTGGTTGTTTGGATTGTTTGCATGTGATAGAAAGTTAGGTTGCTTAGCACATGTGATTTGTGTAGGGACCTTGTTTGTGGGCGGATGTGAGTCCCACGTGTTGTTTGATTCGGGAGCATCGAATTGCTTCATCACTCCGGGTCATGCTGAGAGAAGTGGTATTCGGAGTGACGCTGGTGAGCGGACTAGACCGGTTATGGTTGCTGGAGGAGAATATCTAGCAACTCATGGTCGGGCGAAGGATGTGACTATTATGGTAGCGGGCGAGTTGATGCCAGCAGACTTGGTGATTAGTCCGGTGGAGTTGTACGATGTTATCCTGGGTATGGATTGGCTGAATCGGTCATCTGGATTGTCACTGGGGTCGAGTGGTGTTTGAACGTGAAGGTGGTAGGTTAGTTTATCAGGGAGTGAGACCAACTTCAGGTAGTCTCGTGATCTCACTTGTCCAAGTTGCGGCGATGATGGAGAGGGGTTGCTGTGAGAGATATTCGGGTTGCTCGGGATTTTGAGGATGTCTTTCAGTCGTTGTAGGGATTACCGTTGTCTCGGTCTGATCCTTTCACGATTGAGCTAGAGGCCGGAACGACGCCGTTGTCTAAGGCACCTTATCGAATGGCTCCAGTAGATTTGGCAGAACTGAAGAAGCAGTTGGAGGATTTGTTGGAGAAGGGTTTTATTAGACCGAGTACTTCACCGTGGGGAGCACCGGTGTTGTATGTGAAGAAGAAAGATGGTAGTTTCCGGTTGTGCATCGATTATCGAGGGCTTAACCGAATCACTGTGAAGAACAAGTATCCTCTTCCACGAATTGATGAGTTGTTAGATCAGTTGAGAGGGGCTACTTAGTTCTCCAAGATTGACTTGGCGTCCGGTTACCACCAGATTCCGATTGACGAAGCAGATTCGGAAGACGGCTTTCAGGACTCGGTATGGGCATTTTGAGTTTGTAGTGATGCCATTCGGGTTGACGAATGCACCGGCGGCATTTATGAGGTTGATGAACGGAGTTTTCCAGGAGTATCTGGATGAGTTCGTAATTATCTTCATCGATGATAATCTGGTGTATTCGAAGAGTCTTGAGGAGCATGAGGTGCATCTGAGGAGAGTTCTGGAGAAGTTGCGGGAACAGAAGTTGTTTGCAAAGTCGAGCCAGTGTAGCTTTTGGCAGAGAGAGAAGGCATTTTTGGGTCACATCGTTTCTGCAGAGGGAGTTTATGTGGATCCGGCGAAGATTCAGTCTATCCGAGATTGGCCTAGACCGAGGAATGCAACTGAGATCAGGAGTTTTCTTGGGTTGGCAGGCTATTACCGGAGATTCGTCAAAGGTTTTGCGAGAATGGCTCAGTCTATGACGAAGCTGACAGGGAAGGATGTTCTTTTCGTGTGGTCTGCTGATTGTGAGCTGAGTTTCGCGAAGCTGATGACGATGTTGACTAGTACACCAGTATTGGCGTTGCCTGAGCCCGGTGAGCCTTATGTGGTATATACAGATGCTTCGGGAGTTGGTTTGGGTTGTGTGCTGATGCAGCAGGGTAAGGTGATTGCGTATGCTTCGAGGCAGTTGAGGAAGCACGAGGGCAATTATCCTGTTCATGACTTAGAGTTGGCTGCAGTGATATTCGCGTTGAAAATCTGGAGGTCTTATCTGTATGGTGGCAGAGTTCAGGTGTTCACTAATCATCATAATCTGAAGTACATTTTCACTCAGCAGAATTTAAATGTACGACAGAGGCGATGGTCAGAGTTGTTGGCTGATTACGACTTGGACATTGTTTACCATCCGGGTAGGGCTAACACTGTGGCTGATGCTCTTAGTCGAAGGAGGTATGATTCATCTCAGGAGCGGGATGTGGAGAATCTTGTGAGTATGCTTAGTACTTTGAGGTTGTGTGTTACTTCAGAGGAACCGTTGGGGTTAGCTGCAGCGGATCAGGCGGATCTTTTGAGCAGGATCCGAGAAGCTCAGGAGAAGGATCAGGTGTTGTTAGATCTCTCTAAGGATACTGGTTCTGAATATCAGGTTTCTGCTAACGGGACTATCTTGGTGCATGGACGAGTCTGTGTACCTAAGGATGAGGACTTGAGGCAGGAAATTCTGAGAGAGGCTCATGCCAGTAAGTTTTCGATTCATCCGGGAGCGACTAAAATGTATCGGGATCTGAAGCGGTATTATCATTGAGTCGGGATGAAGAGAGATGTGGTGGATTGGGTGGCAGTGTGCAACGTGTGTCAGCTGGTGAAGGCTGAGCATCAGGTTCCTAGTGGCTTATTGCAGAGTTTACCCATTCCAGAGTGGAAGTGGGACATGATCACTATGGATTTCGTGGTAGGGTTGCCGGTTTCTCAGACCTATGACGCGATTTTAGTGATTGTGGATCGTTTGACTAAGTCAGCACATTTTCTGACCATTAAGAAGACAGATGGAGCTGAGGTCTTGGCTAAGAAGTATGTGAAGGAAATTGTGAAGTTGCATGGTGTGCCAGCGAGCATTGTGTCGGATAGAGATCCGAGGTTTGCTTCAATGTTCTGGAGAGCTTTTCAGGCTGAGATGGGCACTAAGGTGCACATGAGTACAGCTAATCATCCGCAGACGGATGGGCAGTCCGAAAGGACGATTCAGACACTGGAAGATCTGTTGAGGATGTGCGTGCTAGATTGGGGTGGTCATTGGGCGGATCACTTGAGTTTGGTGGAGTTCGCATATAACAACAGTTTTCGGGCGAGTATTGGTATGACTCCTTTTGAGGCGTTGTATGGGAGGCCATGTCGTACTCCGCTGTGTTTTACCCAAGTGGGGGAGAGGAGCATCCTTGGGGCATATTTTGTTTAGGAGGCGACGGAGAATATCTGTGTCGTGAAGTTGAACATGAAAGAAGCTCAGGATCGGCAGAAGATTTATGCCGATAGGAGAAGGAAATAGTTGGAGTTTGCAGTCGGAGATCGGGTGTATCTCAAGATGGCTATGATGCGGGGTCTGAACAGGTCCATATCCGAGGATAAGCTGAGTACGAGGTACATGGGTCTGTTCCGGGTTGTGGAACGTGTGAGACCAGTTGCTTATCGGTTGGAGCTTCCTCCGATTATGGAGAAATTCCATGATGTGTTTCATGTTTCGAAACTCAGGAGATGCTTGCATGCTTCTGAGGAGGTAGCAATGACGATTCCTGCGGATCTTCAGCCTAATCTGACTGTTGGGATGAGGCCGGTTAGGATTCTTGAGAGAAGTATCAAGGTTCTGCACCGGAAGAGAGTGCCGTTGTTGAGAGTCTTGTGGGACTGTGACGGTATTCAGGAGGAGACTTGGGAACCAGAGGCAAAGATGAAAACGAAGTTCAGGAAGTGGTTCGAGAAGCAAGCCGAGGAGTGAATTCGTTTTTCTTTGTGGTTTCTAGTTTCAGTTTTATGTTGTGATCACCGTGTGTGGTGAGGTTTTTGGTTGTGGATTTTGTATTTTCATTAAAGTGTAATGATTATGACATTTTCCAGTTGAATAAGAAAGTGTTTTTCTTATGTTTTGACTTTGAGAGTCATGTGTTTGTGGTTAGAGAACCTTGAAATGGAAGTTTTATTGTGAATAGAACTTGCCAGTTTCGGTGGGGACTCTAGCGGTTTGTGTGTGTGTATGAGGGAGTCTCGGAATAGAAGTTTTACAGTGGTTAGAACTGTCTAGTTCCGGAGAGACTCTGCAGGGACATCCGGGGTGAGGGATGGTCCGGGTGATCTGTGATTGTAACGTCCGTGAACCAAAAATTTAGAAAAGGGAATTGAATTGGACCGAATGGTTTAATATTAATTGTTCGGTTTGGCTGGTTTGGGTTAAGGGAACCCTATGGCTCGTTTATAAAAGAGATCAGCCTCCCTTTTGTGCAGAAAAACGTGTTAGAGGCTGAAAGAAATTGGAAGAGAAGAGAAGAGGATTCGTTTTGGTGTTTGTAGAAAAGAATGAGATGAAGACAATTCTGACGCGTTTTAGAAGAGTTGAGAACCAGACTGTCTAATCTGTTTGGATTAGAGTGAAACGTTTAGGGTAAGTTCTCCACTCTTATATCTAGCTTTAAGCGAAATTGGATTGTCTTTTGGATGAGTATTCTGAGATTAATTGTTGTTTTCCCGAGAGAGGTTCGTGCAGAATTGGATATGCGATCAGTCCACTTCGTGGGTGTTTTCTCGTCGAACCAGAAGGAGTTAATAAACAATATCCATATCGTTGGAAAGGTCTCGGTCTCACGATTCCAGATCAGGTTTCCGAACATGATTCTGAGGTAATCTCAATTCTCAATGTGCTTTCGAAGTCGGCGTGTCATTTCTATTTTTAGGAAACCCTAATCCGGTTTAGGAGAACCTCCAATTGGTTTGGTTTAGTTAACCTGATTGGTTTGGTTTGGTTTAGTTAACCGGTTTGGTTTAATTTGGTTTGGTTTAGTTATCCGGATTTGTTTGGTTTGGTTTGGTTTAGTTAACCAGATTGGTTTAGTTAACCGGATTGGTTCGGTGGGTTGGTTTAACCGACTATTTCTGTTTGGGTTAACTGACTGGTTTGGTTTGCCTTGTTCATCAGGCAAAGGAGGAGAGTTGCCAGAGGTTGAGGTCTGAGGCAACTAATAGGCTAAGGTGAGTGCGTGACCATGGCTTATGGGGCGGTGGATTCGTTAGGGTTGCTTGGTTATAGGTTTGGAACGAATTGTTTGATCTTGTGTTGATTGATTGTGGTTGTGTATTGTTGTTGTTTTGTTTGGATTGTTGTTTTCGTGCAGGTTTCGTGTTGACGCGGAGGAGGAATCGATCCGAGAGGATTATGATCGATTTCCTAGGATTCTGCGCAGGCCTGTCGATCGACACCCACGGGGTGTGTCGGTCGACAGACCAGCACGGAGGCTGTCGATCGACACCTAGAGGGTGTGTCAATCGACAGGTATGTACAGGGTGTGTTGATCGACACCTAGAGGGTGTGTCGATCGACAAGCACGTACAGAAGGTGTCGATCGACACCTAGTGGTAGTGTCGATCGATAGCCTATCTGGTTGGCTGTGGTTGAGCCTTGTGTTTTGTTTATGTGCTGTTTTGATGTATGTTTGCATGAGCGGTCCATCGTGCCTGAGTGCGCAGTCGTAGATGGGATGACCGTCTCATTGAGTATTTATGATAATACTCACGCATCTCTTTTTCCCATGTGATGCAGGTAAAGGCAAATTGTGATCGTGGAATCATGACGACGAAGAGGAAGATGATATGGGGTCTCGTTTTCGTGTTGCTTTTCTTTTATCGTTTTAGAACGACTGTTAGGTTGCTGGTTTGTGGAACTTGTTGATTTGAAATTGTTGTTGAACCGGTTGTTTTAGTGGAATGGTTTTATTTGGTTTAATGTTGGTTATTCGCTGTGTTGTTATCTGTGTGGTTGCTTGGTTGTTCAGGATAGCATTTATGGGAATGCTAGTCCGAGACCAAGGGTTATTGTTTAAAAAAAAAACAGGTCGGTCGTTTTAGTTTGGTATCAGAGCCCTTACGGTTTTAGGACGGGCTAGAACTGCTAGGATTGTAATTTGGTTAAATTGACAATTCTATGGGTTTAGGGGTCCGGATCATCTTCCTTCGAGCCTTCAAAGAGATTCCACGGTAAGTGTTGTTTATTTGGTGTTTTGTTCTTTAGTGCTTAGCGTGTGCTTTGGTAGTACAGTGTGTAGCTAGTGGCACTAGAGAATGTAGCCTTGGTGGCTAGGTGACCGTAGAGGTCAGGATTGTGGTCGGGGACCAGCGAGTTAGTCGGCTGGGAATGCGGCTCATGGTTCCACGTTTGAGACTATGACAGATCCGTAGAGTTGGCCTGGGTGGATTGGTACAGGATTCTTTGCGAGTGGTGTGTTGCAGCTAGGAGGATTGGTACAGGATTCTTTGCGAGTGGTGTGTTGCAGCTAGGAGGATTCATGTAGAGTTGGCCAGGGCGGAGTTTAGGGCAGAGTTTGATGCCAAGTTCTTTCCTCGAGAGGCTGCAGATCGTTAAGAGACGAAGTAGATCGTTAAGAGACGAAGTTTTTGGAACTGGAACTGGGAGAGAGATCAGTTCGTGGGTATGATTTGGAGTTTAACCGACTCCTGGTTTATGTTGGTTCATGCTGGTAGGAGCATGGGGGCGAGTAGGCCCAGGATAAGAGGTTGCTGAGAGAACTTTGATCTGATTGGAGGACACGGTGCGGAGTGTCCATGTATGCTACGAGAGCATAGTTGGTTGAGACTGCTGGAGGCATTGTCGAGGACTTTGCGGGAGCAGGCTGTGGTGGTTAGCCTAGCTGTTCAGTCTATTAAGTCTCAGCAGTAGGTGGTACCTGGCATGGCGGCAAGCCTGCGCAGGGACATAAGAGGAAGTGGGAGGAAAGTTACTTGTTACTTGTTACTCATGGCCGGGCGAGAGGCGTGGAGATTCTAGTGGCTGGTGAGTTGATGCCAGCGGACTTGGTGATCAGTCAAGTGGAATTGTATGATGGCATCCTGTGTACGGATTGGCTTGATCAGTATAGAGTTCATCTAGATTGTCATCGGGGTCGTGTTGTGTTTGAGCGTGGTGGTGGAAGTTTGGTTTATCAGGGAGTGAGACCGACTTCTGAGAGTCTCGTGATCTCTTTGGAGTAGGCTGAGGCTATTACTCAGAGGTTGCGAGGCTTAGTTGGAGACTATTGTGCTGGCGGAGTCTGTAGATGAGGTTGCAGTGAGGATATTCTGGTTGTCCAGGACTATGAGGATGTCTTTCGGTCATTGTTGGGATTAACGTCGTAGCGGTCGGATCCTTTCACGATTAAGTTAGAGCCTGGGACGACGCCGTTATCTGAGGCACCTTACAAGAGGGCTCTAACAGAGTTGGTAGAACTAATGAGGCAGCTAGAGGGTTTTTTGAGTTAAGGGTTTCTTTCGGTCGAGTACTTAACCGTGGGGAGAACCGGTGTTGTTTGTGATGAGGATTTGTGGTAGTTTCCGGTTGTGCTTCGATTATCGAGGGCTTAACCGAGTCACTATGAAGAAAAAGTATCCTCTTCCGAGAATTGATGAGTTGTTGGATCAGTTGAGAGGGTCTACTTGGTTCTTCAAGGTTGACTTGGCATCCGGTTACCACGAGATTCTTATCGATGAGGCAGATGTCACGAAGACGGTTTCCAGGACTCGGTATAGGTATTTTGAGTTTGTGGTGATGCCTTTCGGGTTGACGAATGCACTAGCTGCGTTTATGAGGTTGATGAGAGAGCCTTTCAGGAGTATCTGGATGAGTTTGTGATTAACTTCATTGATGGCATATTGGTGTATTCAAAGAGTCTTGGGGAGCATGAGCAAGGAGAGTGCAGTTTTGGGGAAGCTGCAAGAGCATAAGCTGTTTGCTAGGTTGAGTAAGTGCAGTTTATGGCAAGGGAAATGGGTTTTCAGGGTCTTACTATTTCTGCAGGTGGAGTTTCTGTGGATCCAGTTAAGATGCAATCGAGCTGAGATTTGGCCTAGACCGAGGAACGAAACTAAGATTAGTAGTTTTCTCGGGTTGGCAGGTTATTTCAAGAGTTACCTCAAAAGGCTTTTGCGAGTATGGCTCAATCTATGACCAAGCGGTTAGAGGAGTAGGTTCTTTTGTGTGGTCTTGGGATTTGAGGCGGAAGTGATGGGTGGAGTTGTAACAGATTGGGGTATGTTATAGTTTACCATCGTGGTGAACTTAGCTGGAGGTGGATGCTCTTGGTCGGAGGCGGTATGCTTTGGCTGAAGAGCAGGATGTGGAAGTATGGTGAGTGAGATTGATCCGTTAAGGTTGTGCGTTATCTCACGAGAGCCGTTGGAGCTGGAGACAATTAATCAGGCAAACCTTTTGAGCAGGCTTCGAGTAGCTTAGGAGAAGGATCAGGATCCGTGGATTCTTCTAAGGTTGAAGCTTTTGGTTATTAGGTCCCGGCGTTTGAAACTATCTTAGGGCACGTGTGAGTCTGTGTGCCTAAGGTTGAGGTTTAAGGCAGGAGATTTCTGTGAGGGGCTAATGAGAGTATGTTTCTCTATTCATCCGGAAGCGATAAAGAGGCATAGTGATTGGAAACGGTACTATCTCTGAGTCGGGATGAAGAAGGACGTGGCAAATTAGGTCGCAGTTTGCGATAAGTTGCCAGTTGGTGGGGGTTGTTTACCCATTCCTGAGGGGAAGTGGGGCATGTTTCCTTAGATATTGCGGTAGGGTTGCCGGTTTCTTGGACTCATGTTGCTATTTGAGTGACTGCGGATCGTCTGTCTAGGTTAACACATTTTCTGACCATTAGGAAAACCGAGGGAGCAGCGGTTCTGGTTATGAAATATGTGAGCGATTTAGTGCGGTGGCTTGGAGTGCTAGCGAGTTTTGTGTCAGATAGAGATCCGAGGTGCACTTCTGAGTTTGTGAGGGCTTTCAGGCCAGTAGTGGTATGGCTCCTTTTGAGTTTTGTATGGGAGGCCATGTCGCACATTTTATGTTTTACCCAAGTGGGGGGAGAGGAGCATTTATGGTGCAAATTTTGTTCAGGAGACGACGGAGAAGATCCGTGTTGTGAAGCTAAACATGAAAGAGGCTCAGGATCGGCGGAAAAGTTATGCCGATAAAAAGAGGAATGAGCTAGAGTTTAAGTGGAGATGTTGCAGGGTTCTAACATATCAATTGCAGAGGATAGGCTTAGTCGGTGGTTTATGGGCTCGTTCCGGGTGGTTGAGCGAGTGGGACCAGTTCCTTATCGTTTGGAGCTACCTCAGATCATGCAGAACTTTCTTGAGTGTTCCATGTGTCGAAGCTCAGGATGTGTCTACATGGGTCTTGGGAGGTAGTGGTGAGGACTCCTGCAGATCTTCAGTTTTTGGCGGTTGAGTTGAGGCCGGTAAGGATCCTTGAGAGAAGTGTCAGGATCTTGCGCCACAAAAAGGGGGCCGTTGTCGAGAGTTTTGTGGGACTGTGACGGTGACCAGGAAGAGACTTGAGAACCAGAGGTTAAGATGAGACAAGGTTCGATAATGGTTTGTGAAGCAAGTCGGGAAGTGAACTGGGTCTCATGGGTTCCAATGTCTGGTTTGGTAGTGATCACCAGGTGTGGTGATGTAGTTGGAATTATGTATTTTCGTTGGAGTCGAAACGATTAGACATTCTTCCGATTTCATAAGATGTATAGTTCTTATGATGTGAGTGTGGTGGTTGTGGTAGCCATGAGTGCGGATGAATGGCTGTGTAGCCATGAGGTTCTTGTGTTTCAGCTTTGTTAGCCTTGCGTAGGTGGTTGGAGGATCTCGAAATAGAAGTTTTATAGTGGTTAGTACTTGTCTATTTCGGAGAGACTCTAGTAGGGGCACCCTGTGTGATGGGTTGTCCAGATGACCTAGGTATTGGTCATGTGCTTGTGGTTAGAGAACCTCGGAATGGAAGTTATTGTGGGTAAACTTGCCAGTTTCGGTGCAATTCTAACGGGTTTGTGTGTGTATGTGTGGGAGAGTCGCGGAATATAAGTTTTACGGTGGTTAGAACTGTCTAGTTCTGGAGAGGCTCTGCAGGGACATCTGGTGTGATGGATGGTCCAGATGATCTGTGATGATCATGTGTGTGATGGTATTCCGGGTTGGGAGTATCATGTTGAGACCTTGGTAGGTAGTTCCGGTCAGAGGTGCATTATAGACGTTAGGAATTGATTGCATAGCTTAGAGATAGACATGGGTTCTTTCTTGGAGATGAGTCTCCGGCAGATCTTGAGAGATGCGTCGCTCCGGGGAATAGTGGGTTCCCTGCATACCGATCGTTCGTCAGGACTGCGAGGACTGAGAGCGTGAGGGTATGGAGATAGTTTTGGGAGGTTGCGACCTTTGGCAGATCTTTGAGAGACGCGTCTCTCTAAGGGATAGTGAGTTCCCTGCATACCGAGAGCTTGATAGACTGTGTGTCTTGATGGTTTGAGGTGTGGAGATTGTTGGTATCAAACACCGTCAGGACTGCGCGGACTGAGGTGGGTTGGTACTAGGCACCGAGAGCTGAGGGGTGACGATCCCAAGAGCTAGATGGTGGTTATGAATTATGAGCTATGGGCAATCAATGTCTGATACGGGTCTATATGCATAGGACGGATGTGAGCCTCGAGAGGGTCTGGGAGATGTAGTCTTTGGTGTTACTGGCAGGTTGGCCAGGTGGTTAGCCATGTGGCTGTGTTTTGCGGATTCGAGGACGAATCCATGTTTAGTGGGGGAGAATTGTAACGCCCGTGAACCAAAAATTTAGAGAGATCAGCCTCCCTTTTGTGCAGAAAAACGTGTTAGAGGCTGAAAAAAATTGGAAGAGAAGAGAAGAGGATTCGTTTTGGTGTTTGTAGAAAAGAATGAGATGAAGACAATTCTGACGTGTTTTAGAAGAGTTGAGAACCAGACTGTCTAATCTGTTTGGATTAGAGTGAAACGTTTAGGGTAAGTTCTCCACTCTTATATCTAGCTTTAAGCGAAATCGGATTGTCTTTTGGATGAGTATTCTGAGATTAATTGTTGTTTTCCCGAGAGAGGTTCGTGCAGAATTGGATATGCGATCAGTCCACTTCGTGGGTGTTTTCTCGTCGAACCAGAAGGTGTTAGGAAACAATATCCATATCGTTGGAAAGGTCTCGGTCTCACGATTCCAGATCAGGTTTCCGAACATGATTCTGAGGTAATCTCAATTCTCAATGTGCTTTCGAAGTCGGCGTGTCATTTCTATTTTTAGGAAACCCTAATCCGGTTTAGGAGAACCTCCAATTGGTTTGGTTTAGTTAACCAGATTGGTTTGGTTTGGTTTAGTTAACCGGTTTGGTTTAATTTGGTTTGGTTTAGTTATCCGGATTTGTTTGGTTTGGTTTGGTTTAGATAACCAGATTGGTTTAGTTAACCGGATTGGTTCGGTGGGTTGGTTTAACCGACTATTTCTGTTTGGGTTAACTGACTGGTTTGGTTTGCCTTGTTCATCAGGCAAAGGAGGAGAGTTGCCAGAGGTTGAGGTCTGAGGCAACTAATAGGCTAAGGTGAGTGCGTGACCATGGCTTCTGGGGCGGTGGATTCGTTAGGGTTGATTGGTGATAGGTTTGGAATCTTGTGATTTGATATATTGATGTTTGTTTGAGACATGTGGATTGTGATTTTCGTGCAGGTTTCGTGTTGACGCAGAGGAGGAATCGATCCGGGAGGATAATGATCGATTTCCCATGAATCTGCGAAGGCCTGTCGATCGACAACCACTGGGTGTGTCGATCGACAGACCAACACCAGAGCTGTCTATCGACACCTAGAGGTTGGGTCGATCGACAAGCTGTTGAGGTGTTGTCGATCGACAGACACTCTTGGTGTGTCGATTGACAGGTATGCACAGGGGTGTCGATTGACACCTAGTGGTAGTGTCGATCGACAGGCCGCCTGTTGGGTTGTGGTTGAGCCGTGTTCTTGTGTTTGTGTGCTGAATAATGTATGTTTGCCTGAGCGGATCTATCGCGTCTGAGTGCGCAGTCGTAGATGGGATGACCGTCTCACTGGGTATTAGTGATAATACTCACGCATCTTTTTTTTCCATGTGATGCAAGTAAAGGCAAAATGTGATCATGGAATCATGGCAACGAAGAAGGAGATGATCTAGGGTCTCGAATTGGGTGTTTCCTATTGTTTCCATTTCTGGTTTTAGAATCTTGTTAGGTTGCTGGAGTTATTGGATTTGGATTTGTGATTGGAATTGTTTGGTTGAGATTTAATGGAATTCCTATTTTGGTTATCCGCTGTTGTTTGATTGTCTGTGTTGCTTGGTTGTTGAGGATAACATTTATGGGAATGCTAGTCCGAGACCAAGGGTTTAATTGTAAAAAAAAAAACGGGTTGGGTCGTTTCAACTACTATCAGATTAACACCCAAATTTCATAAATCATAATTTTATTTATTTGTAACAATCTTACAAGGTTTAACTTTGGACAAAGCGTAGAATCTAAAAGAGTCATAAAAAGATACCACAAACATATTTTTATAAAAGACATCGGAAACTTATTTCTGATGGTCTTATCATTCCACACACCCACTAGTGGTTGCCTCCAAAGGCTTACATGCTAAACAATTGGGGTCATGAGTACTAATTACTCAGTGAGCCAAGGCTACCCTAACATGCATGATCAATTACCAACTCATACCCAAAATAACAATAAATAGGCAATCCATAAACAATCACACAATAATAGGAGAATGCACATGTGAAAAAATATAACTCAACCACAACAATTCAAAAGACCTAATTCTACAAGTTTTGGCTATCTCTTCACGCCATCTTATATGTAAGAGAGAAATTGTAATTTCCTCCCTTACAAGGACATACCAGCCTTGAGTGATGGTAACACACACTTTGACCCTCCTTATTCCACTTGGTTTTTAAGAAGTCTGGGATGTCTTCTTGTTGGTATTGCACTATACTACAATTTTAGAACTTGGTTGGCACGAAAAGAGCTACATAGAGAGACACTACAAGCCTCCAATTCCCAACCTTCATCCTCCCACGCCACCTACAGAGCCACGTTTTGTATCACACTTTGCCGGCGACTCAAATGAATGGTTAAAAGCTAGTTTCAAAGATGAGATGAAGAAAAGAATAGCTCTTGAAGGTAACGTTTCTAAGCAACAAAAATTGATTTCTACACTTGTGAAAGTAGTAAAGAAGACCGTTTCACACTTCTTCAAGAGATCATCAAAGAGAAGAACCGAAACTAGACAAGACGTTGATTTGGGAAGTCTTTCACTTGTCTCCAATTTTGGTAAAGATGAGGACAACGATGATGACTCCATTAGCCACCAATACTCACGTGTCTATGAAGCACACACACGTTGATTAATGACAGTAGTTGGTCGTCCATGACAAAGATCATCAATTTAGAGACACACTTAGAGCCTTCAATTTAGAGAAGCTCCCGATAGGGCAAAATCCTGACCACCTACCTTTCGAACCAGGTGTATCGACTTTTATTTTATCCTTATCTCTATTCTATTTTCATTACTATTTTCTATTTTATTGAGTCCATCTCCCATATGTTGGTTGCTTTCACTCCCAGTTGGTGTGAAGTAAGTTTGGGGGAATTTTCGCGTTCTAATATCTTTTTCAGTTTTCTTATGCTTGAGTCATTTTAATGATTTTATTTGAGTCTTTTTTTTAGTCTAAAACCTATGTGTGAACCATAATATTTCATGAGAATGTATGTTTTTCTTAAAATATAATTTAGTGACCATTGTCGCAGGGTTTGTTGAAACCATGACTGGAATTTCCCTAGAAGATTTCATTTTGCTTTATCTTTAACTAATTTGATTTTTGATTATATTTACACTAAACCATCTATTGTTTCTCATTGGAGGAGTTAGATCAAGGAAACAAATTATACATTCAAGACATCTTTTTCCCTTTTTACCACCCTTTGTTGTCTTTAATGGCCAACTTAAGTTTAGTTGGTACCACACATATACCCTTAAACTATTTTTCAGACCTCATGACTCTTGTTTCCCATTTCATATATACATATATATGCAAAAACGTTGGAGAGAAAGAGGATCGACGCAGTTCTAATCATTAGAGATGTGACGATTTGGAGAACAATGGTGGAATACAAAGATGAAGTTCAAGACTCAGTTTTCATTGGGATCAACATAAAATGATAACAATTTCGTGCCCTTATTGACTCATGTGCTAGGATCGTTCATCCCTTCATAAAAAAGAAAAAAGAAAAGAAAAAAATATACATAATAGGGAAAGAAAAAAATGTCTATAAGAGAGTCTAAGGGCAAAGAATAATCCTAAGGAACGGCATAGACTAGCTCAACGAGTTGGTGTGATTTACATACATATAACAAAAACAACACACAACACACAAGCTCAACCACAGCCAAACAGACAGGCTGTCGATCGACACTACCACTAGGTGTCGATCGACACCTTCTGTACATGCCTGTCAATCGACACACCCCCTAGGTGTCGAACGACAGCTTCCGTACATGCCTGTCGATCGCCACACCTCGTGTGTGTCGATCTACAGGTCCTGCGCAGAATCCTGGGAAATCGATCATAATCCTCTCGGATCGATTTCTACTCTGCGTCAACACGAAACCTGCACGAAAACAACAATCCACACACAACAAGCAACATTCCACAACCACAATCAATCAACACAAACTCAATACACACGTTCCAAACCTATCACCAATCAACCCTAACGAATCCACCGGCCCAGAAGCCATGGTCACGCACTCACCTTGAATTTTTGTTAGAAGTTGATGGGAATTGAGGTTAGAAACGAACTCAGCTACAATCACCACGAAAATCCACTCCAAAACGATCAAGAACGAAACCCTAACTCACAAACCTATCAGAAACAAGAGAACTCCTCACAAACTCTTTTTCTGCTCATTTTGAGACTTCTTTTCGCTCAGAATGTGGCCAAAAAGATTATATACGAACCCTAGTTTCTCCCCAAACCGTCCCGGCCTACCGCACGATTAAAAATCGAACCAGAAAACCGTCCAATTATGGACTTGTCGATCGACACACACCATGGGTGTTAAACGATAGCCCCTTAAGGCCCCTGTCGATAGACAAACACCACGTGTGTCGATCGACATCCCCTCCATTTTCCTCAAACATGGTTCACGGGCGTCACATCGGCAATATCACAATATATGGATTCATCAAGAATGGAACAAGTGGACGTTGGGTGACACGATAAGAAACACCTTCGTTAATCCATATAGATAAGATTGAGTTGGGTATGGTTTAATGGATAAGTCCAGTTTGTTGGCAGTGTCCTCTTTTAAGTTTTTTTATTAATTTGATCAAAAAACAAAGACTCGATGATGACTGTATTTAAAATTTTAGAATTAAAGATAAATACGTAAAAAGGAAAATAAAGAAATGTAAACACGAAGTTTGTGTGAGACACACACATTGTTGTCTTTGACACAAAAGACTCAAAACCAAAACCCAACTAAAAGACTACAAATATAAAGACGTGTTAAATCATTAAGGCAAAGGATGGTGATTGAAGATGTATAGGATGTCGTGGATTGATCTCAAGGTCTCGCTTTCGCACATGTAAGCTTGCTTGTTAACATCAGAAATCGTGGTTTGTTGTCAAAGTGTGTCTTTGGCCCCTTAGAACCCATGAAGACCGTTCTTTCGTCGAATTAGCAAAAGAGATGTGAATTTGTGAACAAACGAAAGGTATGTCAATATAGATATTGTTTATGTTGCAATTTCAAGCAATGTAAGTTCAAATGTGTAATTTGTTTGTACATTATGGTAATTTAAACCTTAAACCAAAACTTTGGTAATTAAATTATATTTTGAAAGTTTAGATTTTTTTCGACCACGATTTGCAAATAGACATTTGTCTTTATTTTCGTCCATAATTTGAAAGTTCATGTTTTTCGACATTTTTCCCATAATTTAAACCATGGAATTAAGAATGACAAAAGAATATAAAATTTTATATGATATTTTATAAAATTTTATATGATATTTTCCCATAACTTCTACCATTAATCCAAATACAAACGAAACTAACTTTGATATATATGATATTTTACAACTTTTTTATGTATTTCAAATCATAATTTTATGAAAACCTCATTACGTGACTATTTTATTATTATTTTCCAGTGTTGTTCGTGGGTTTGAGTCACATTAGGAAAATTGAGCATTTTTGGCTTAAAAAGAAGAAAACAAGCCCTTTTAGGAAAAACGAGATTGGGTCCGCCAAATATTTCAGCCCAAAAGGAGATGGTCCCACCGTTTGATCAAGCTAACATTTTAATACGAGATAGAAGAGAACTTTAGTTTCAAAACAAATATTCACTTTCCCATATTCGTCGGTTAGATCTCAAGATATTTGCAATTTACTAAAACCCATTCAAGAAAGATTCTTCAACAAAACTTCCCGCATATTCACTCTAAGACTGATTAGACACCAGGGGTTATAAATCGATCTTAGACCCTTTGGAATTGACGGACAAGAGCAAAGACACAGTGACCCTAGACATATAGCTCCATATCTTTCCCTATATGTTTTGAAGATTAGCCATAGACATCAACTCTTAATGTAAATAGAAGATAACAACCACGAAATTAGGGAGAGCCTCACAGAGCCATCATAGAGAATGAAGTAAGAAGAAGAAGATCTAAAGAGATTTCATAGAGTTTTTGTTACGAGTTTATCATAGGTGATAGTGTTCTAATCTTTGTATCCATAAAGCGAAGCTTTTTGGACCCTTTACTTTATACGAATCACTTTTATTCAGCTGCTATGAGTTTGTTCATCATGAATGACTGGTTGTTTATTGAGTAGAAGGGTGTCTCTTAACGGATTATTCACACGCATCAATAAATAATAAACACAAATTATCAAATGCATTTGAAACAAAAAATAGAATATAAAGACCATCCATAGAAATAGGAAAGTGTTGATGAATAGTTTCATCACATATCACCAATAGTTTAACTAAATCTTTCAAGACAACAATAAAAAAAAAACAGAACAATAGCAATTCAAATCATATTTTATTCAAGCTCTGTTGCCACCACAATGACGTCCACCCGAACCAGAAGATAAATCCACGCGCAATTCTTCTGAAGTAAAGTTCCACCACCTTTTCGTTCCTCGTTTCTTCCCACAATTTTGCCTTCTTATTCTCCATGACAAGCTTCTCAAGGAGTTCTGTGTATTTTTTCATTAGGTTTTGGATATGGTTCTTCTTATAGGCTTCGAGTAGCGGTCTAGTAATATTGTTATCATCTTTTGCAGACAATTTAGGTTTTGAAGGATTCTTTAACTGGACAGCCATTTTCTCCATAGACAGATTTGCGAATGAGTAAGGTTTTCCGGCTTGAGAGAAAACCAAAAACCCTCTTCGACATTGCACAAAGTAACGATTTCGTTCATCTTTTTGTAAATTCCAGATCTACGTGTTGCGAACATTACCATTCTATCCATGTAGGCTTCAACTTTCTTCATCTCAATTTTTTGCTTCCCCTTTCCCATTCCTAGCTTAATTGACATGTTTCCGAAGAACCAATGTTTTTTATTTCTATAATGTGTTTTAGTTGTATCGAACTAAAGCTATGCACATACAAAATATATTTATAGAAAAAGATAGAAATACGTTCTATATTTTTGTAAACATTTAATGTGAAAATTCACGAAGATAGTGTATTGCCAAATATATAAATTATAAATTTGACTAAACCATTTGGTAATAAGTTTACTCGTTGCAAAATTAATAAGTCAACAAACTATAAGAGTAACTAAGTGAATATCCGCGCACACGTGCGTGTTTGTTCATAAATACCTTTCACCTAATTTAATCCACAAATGTAAAAGACAATCTCTACACAATCCAATTTAATTCACAAATGTGAAAGACAATATATATTTACATAATACATTTCCTACTTGATATAAAAACAACATTGTCCATTGCAACTAATGGTACATAAAATTTAGGAAGACCATATAAATATGTATTTATTGTATAAACATATGTTTTTTGAATGGTAAAGATATTTTCGAGTTTTATCCCCAAACACCAATACTTTAACTTTTAAAATAATGTTTTTCTTCTTTTAATATCGTTTTCGAACAAACAACCATACTAATTTTTATTTGTGATTGATATTTTGGTATCATTAGACATATTATACACATTTAAATCGGGTACATCAGATTTTACCACAAGAGTAAAGATTTCAAACTATAGAGGATCAAATTTAATCCTTACTTTACTTCTAAATATAAAAGACCTATAACACCAAGGTTATTTCCATTATAACTATCAACAATAGGTAGTCAGCGTAGTAATACTTAAGACCAAGGTTTCAATGTTTACATGGAAATTACAAAGTAAGTAGACTCACTATAGAACCGACATAAAAGAGAATATACAACTTTTAGATCCAAAGTTTTCAAAATAACGGGTTTTCAAAGTTTTTTTTATAATGTACTCTTCATGTATTATATACAAAATGTTAATTAAATCTCTAAGTTTCAAATTGTTTTTTCAAAATAACGTGTTTCCGAAGTTTCTTTTACAATGTAATTTTCAAGATTATACAACTTTCAAATAACATTTTTAATTGAGGTTTTTTCGACCATAATTTGAAAGTTCAATTTTTAAATTATGGACGACAAAACCTCAATTTTGAAAATGTTATTTTAATCTCAACGTTTTGGTTTAAGGTTTAAATTACCATTTTGTACCAAAAAAATGAATTGATAAGTACTCTATGCACAATCTCGGATAATTTTTTGATCAATTTCCTAAGGTCTACCCAATACCAAATGACTGACATCCATCTCGGCAATATCACAATACAGGGATTCATCAAGAATGGAACAAGTGGTCGTTGTGTGACACGATAAGAAACACCTTTGTTAATCCATATAAGATAAGATGGAGTCTTGAAAGATTTAGTTAAACTATTGGTCATATGTGATGAAACTATTCATCAACTCTTTCCTATTTCTATGGATGGTTTTTATATTCTATTTTTTTTTCAAATTCATTTGATAATTAGTGTTTATTATTTATCGATCCGTGTGAATAATCCCTTAAGAGACACCCTTCTACTCAATAAAAAACCACTCATTCATGATGAACAAACTCATTCCAGCTGAATAAAAGTAATTCATATAAAGTAAAGGGTCCAAAAAGCTTCTCTTTATGGATACAAACATTAGAACACTATCCCCTATGATAAACTCGTAACGAAAACTCTATGAAATCTCTTTAGATCTTCTTCTTCTTACTTCATTCTCTCTGATGGCTGTGTGAGGCCCTCCCTGATTTTCGTGGTTGTTATCTTCTATTTACATTAAGAGTTGATGTCTATGGCTAATCTTCCAAACATATAGGGAAAGATATGGAGCTATATGTCTAGGGTCACCGTGTCTTTGCTCTTGTCCGTCAATTTCCGAGGGTCTACGATTGATTTATAACCCCTGGTGTCCAATCGGTATTCAGGTGAATATGCGGGACCGGTTTTGTTGAAGAATCTTTCTTGAATGGTTTTTAGTAAATTGCAAATATCTTGAGATCTAACCGACAGATATGGGCAAGTGAATATTTGTTTTGAAACTAAAGTTGTCTTCTATCTCGTATTTAAATGTTAGCTTGATCAAACATCAAACACTGAGACCATCTCCTTTTGGGCCGAAATAGTTGGCGGACGAAATCTCGTTTTTCTTGAAAGGGCTTGTTTTCTTCTTTTTAAGCCAAAAATGCTCAATTTTCCTAATCTGACTCAAACTCACGAAAAACACTAGAAAATAATAATAAAGTAGTCATATAATGAGGTTTTCATAAAATTATCATTTGAAATACAGAAAAAAGTTGTAAAATATCATATATATCAAAGTTAGTTTCGTTTGTATTTGGATTAATGGTAGAAGTAATGTATAATTTGAGTAATTTTATATTCTTATGTCATTCTTAGTTCCATGGTTTCAATTATGGGAAAAATGTCGAAAAACACGAACTTTCAAATTATGGACGAAAATAAGGACAAATGTCTACTTGCAAATCGTGGTCGAAAAAATTTAAATTTCAAAATATAATTTAATTCCCAAAGTTTTGGTTTAAGGTTTAAATGACCATAATGTACAAACAAATTACACATTTGAACTTACATTGCTTGAAATTGCAACATAAACAATATCTATATTGACATACCTTTCGTTTGTTCACGAATTCACATCTCTTTTCCTAATTCGATGAAAGAACGGTCTTCATGGGTTCTAAGGGGCCAAACACACACTTCGACAACAAACCATGATTTCAGATGTTAACAAGCAAGCTTACATGTGCGAAAGCGAGTCCTTGAGATCAATCCACGACATCCTATACATCTTCAATCACCATCCTTTGCCTTAATGATTCAGCACGTCTTTATATTTGTAGTCTTTTAGTTGGGTTTTTGTTTTGAGTCTTTTGTGTCAAACACAACAGTGTGTGTGTATCAGACAAACTTTGTATTTACGTTTCTTTATTTTCCTTTTAACGTATTTATCTTTTATTCTAAAATTTTAAATAGAGTCATCATCGAGTCTTTGTTTTTTGATCAAATCAATAAAAAAAACTTAAAAGAGGACACTGTCAACAAGCTGGACTTATCCTTTGATCCACACCCAACTCCATCTTATCTTATATGGATTAACGAAGGTGTTTCTTATCATGTCACACAACGACCACTTGTTCCATTCTCGATGAATCCCTGTATTGTGATATTGTCGAGATGTATGTCAGTCATTTGGTATTTTGTAGACCTTAGGAAATTGATCGAAAAATTATCCGAGATTGTGCGAAGAATACTTATCAATTCATTTTTTTGGTACAATATGGTAATTTAAACCTTAAACCAAAACGTTGAGATTAAAATAACATTTTCAAAATTCAGGTTTTGTCGTCCACAATTTGAAAATTAAACTTTCAAATTCTGGTCGAGAAAACCTCAATTAAAAATGTTATTTAAAAGTTGTATATTCTTGAAAATTACATTATAAAAGAAACTTCGGAAACACGTTATTTTAAAAAAACAATTTGAAACTTTGAGATTTAATTAACATTTTGTATATAATACATGAAGTTTACATTATAAAAGAAAATTTCGAAAACACATTATTTTGAAAACTTTGGATGTAAAAGTTGTATATTCTTTTTTATGTCGGTTCTATAGTGAGTCTACTTACTTTGTAACTTCCATGTAAAAATTGAAACCGTGGTCTTAAGTATTACTACGCTGACTACCTAGTGTTGATAGTTATAATGGAAATAACCTTGGTGTTATAGGTCTTTTATATTTAGAAGTAAAGTAAGGATTAAGTTTGATTCTCTATAGTTTGAAATCTTTACTCTTATGGTAAAATCAAATGTACCCGATTTAAATGTATATAATATGTCTAATGATACCAAAATATCAATCACAAATATAAATTAGTATGGTTGTTTATTCGAAAACTATATTAAAAGAAGAAAAACATTAGTTTAAGAGTTAAAGTATTGGTGTTTGGGGATAAAACTTCCAAATATATTTACCATTCAAAAAACATACGTTTATACAATAAATACATATTTATATGGTCTTCCTAAATTTTATGTAACATTAGTTGCAATGGACAATGTACTTTTTATATCAAGTAGGAATTGTATTATGTAAATATATATTGTCTTTCACATTCGTGGATTAAATTGGATTGTGTAGAGATTGTCTTTTACATTTGTGGATTAAATTAGGTGAAAGGTATTTATGAACAAACTTGCATGTGTGCGCGGATATTCACTTAGTTACTCTTATAGTTTGTTGACTTATTAATTTTGCAACGAGTAAAATTATTACCAAATAGTTTAGTCAAATTTAAATTTTTTATATTTGGCAATACACTATCTTCGTGGAATTTGCATTAAATGTTTACAAAAATATAGAACTTATTTCTTTCTTTTTCAATAATTATATTTTGTATGTGTATACCTTTAGTGCGATACAACCAAAAGACATTATAGAAATCAAAAACATTGGTTCTTCGGAAACATGTCAATGAAGCTAGGAAAGGGAAAGGGGAAGCAAAAAATTGAGATGAAGAAGGTTGAAGCCTACATGGATAGAATGGTAATGTTCAGAACACGTAGATCTAGAATTTACAAAAAGATTAACGAAATCGTTACTTTGTGCAATATCAAAGCAGGTTTTTTGGTTTTCTCTCAAGCCGGAAAACCTTACTCATTCGCAAAGATGATAACAATATTACTAGACCGCTACTCGAAGCCTATAAGAAGAACCAAATCCAAAACCTAATGAAAAATACATAGAACTCCTTGAGGAGCTTGACATGGAGAATAAGAAGGCAAAATTGTGGAAAGAAAAGAGGAACAAAAAGGAGACAAACCATTTGTGGTGGAACTTTACTTCAGCAGAATTGAGCGTGGAGGCGTTGGAGCTTAGGCACCAACCATTTGTTCAGTTACATGATATGTTATGCGAAATGTTGGAAAAAGACGGTAATGGTTTATCTTCTGGTTTGGGTGGACGTCATTGTGGTGGCGATAGAGCTTGAATAAAATATGATTTGAATTGCTATTGTTCTGTTTTTTATTTTTTTCGTTGTCTTGAAAGATTTAGTTAAACTATTGGTGATATGTGATGAAACTATTCATCTACTCTTTCCTATTTCTATGGATGGTCTTTATATTCTATTTTTTTTTCAAATGCATTTGATAATTTGTGTTTATTATTTATCTATCCGTGTTAATAATCCCTTAAGAGATACCCTTCTACTCAATAAACAACCACTCATTCATGATGAACAAACTCATAGCAGCTGAATAAAAGTGATTCATATAAAGTAAAGGGTCTAACAAGCTTCTCTTTATGGACACAAACATTAGAACACTATCCCCAATGATAAACTCGTAACGAAAACTCTATGAAATCTCTTTAGATCTTCTTCTTCTTACTTCATTCTCTCTGATGGCTGTGTGAGGCTCTCCCTGATTTTCGTGGTTGTTATCTTCTATTTACATTAAGAGTTGATGTCTATGGCTAATCTTCAAAACCGATAGGGAAAGATATGGAGCTATATGTCTAGGGTCACTGTGTCTTTGCTCTGGTCCGTCAATTCCAGAGGGTCTACAATCGATTTATAACCCCTAGTGTCCAATCGGTCTTCGGGTGAATATGCGGGACCGGTTTTGTTGAAGAATCTTTCTTGAATGGTTTTTAGTAAATTGCAAATATCTTGAGGTCTAACCGACGAATATGGGCAAGTGAATATTTGTTTTGAAACTAAAGTTTTCTTCTATCTCGTATTAAAATGTTAGCTTGATCAAACGGTGGGACCATCTCCTTTTGGGCCGAAATATTTGGCGGACCCAATCTCGTTTGTCCTAAAAGGGCTTGTTTTCTTCTTTTTAAGCCAAAAATGCTCAATTTTCCTTATATGACTCAAACCCACGAAAAGCACTGGAAAATAATAATAAAGTAGTCACATAATGAGGTTTTCATAATATTATCATTTGAAATACATAAAAAAGTTGTAAAATATCATATATATCAAAGTTACTTTTTGTTTGTATTTAGATCAATGGTAGAAGTTATGTATAATTTGAGTAATTTTATATTCTTATGTCATTCTTAGTTCCATGGTTTAAATTATGGGAAAAATGTCGAAAAACATGAACTTTCAAATTATGGACGAAAATAAGGACAAATGTCTACTTGCAAATCGTGGTCGAAAAAATCTAAACTTTCAAAATATAATTTAATTCCCAAAGTTTTGGTTTAAGGTTTAAATGACCATAATGTACAAACAAATTACACATTTCAACTTACATTGCTTGAAATTGCAACATAAACAATATCTATATTGACATACCTTTCGTTTGTTCACAAATTCACATCTCTTTTGCTAATTCGATAAAAGAACGGTCTTCATGGGTTCTAAGGGGCCAAAGACACAGTTTGACAACAAACCACGATTTCTGATGTTAACAAGCTATCTTACATGTGCGAAAGCGAGTCCTGGAGATCAATCCATGACATCCTCACTACAAGAAAACACAGTGTTTGCTACTCCCAAAAGAGTCACTAATCCGTCACAAAATCCCTTTTTGTGACTACTTTGTGACGAAAATTGGTCGGCGCTAAAGTATCGTCGCAAATTTAATGCATCACAAAATCGTCGCAAATTTGCGACTACTTTGCGACCATGTTTTTATCGTCACAGAAATTGTGACGAATCTGAGACGACTTTATACTGTCGTAAATTAGTGACGAATCTGCCTCGATCTTAAAAGGTCATAAATTAGCGACGAATTTGTGACGTTTTATCAGTAGTAGACCAAATTGTGACTGATTTTGATTGTCGTGGTTTCTATAATTTTTTCAGTAATTTGTAATTTTAGTAGCATTCGTATTTGAAACGTATTTTTGGGGTTTTTTTTTGGATAAAAGAAATATTTAAAAAAGATGTACCAAATTTTATTATTATGAAACCATATGCAAAATACATAAATTACAATATCAGTTTATGCAACTGTTTTAATCTATGTAAGCGATACACATCCATTTTCTTGAGTTCCTCTATAAACTCTTTGCTCTTTGAAGAGTCGTGTTTCCTAATTGCACATGATCTACTGCAGTTGAGACTTCTAATTGCCACACACAAAATCATGTTAGGAGTGTATAACATGACCGAACTGAAGCAAGAGAAATACCGAATTACCTGAGATTCTATGTTGTCAAGCATTTCTCCTTGTGCATCAACCAAAACTGCCATATACAAGAAAATCTGCAAAAAAGAGGAACCTGATAAATCTGCCTCTACACAAATGACTCCAGATAACGAGTTATCATACAAACAAAAAGAGTTTGACTAATATATCAACTCGGTTCAAAGATATTTAATCGTGTAAGAGAATATGAAATCAATTGATTGAAACTGGAGATAGTGAACAGATCTTCCAGAAAGCGATTAAGGAGCAAGGAAGAGGACAGGTTCGAGCTTTTCCATTTAGTTGAGAGAGACACACAAGCTTTGGACATATGACATTATATTATCTGCTAATGATGCTAAATGTCTCTCTTCCAGGTGATGGACACCTTGGCGGAAATCCAAGAACGCCATGATGCGGTCAGAGACTTGGAAAAGAAACTTCTCGACTTGCAACAAGTATGTCTGAAAATCAAGAAACGGTTTGGCATGAGTTTTGTTCAAACTTCTTAGACTATAATAATACTCAAGAATTTACATGTTACTTACATCTTCATCCGCTCGCTGCCCAGTTACTAATTCAAGAAAAACACACAAAAGATAAGAAGAGGGAAGAACAAGTAGAAGGAAATAACTAAAATAGGAAATAACCAAAACTACCACGTCATCCTTTCTAGTGATCCTTTTAAATTGGTTCTGATTTCTCTATTAGATGTATAACCAGCGTACATTAGCATATGTTGTATATGGTTTATGTTAGCAATGTATAGAAGCGTAAGTTAGCAAGATTCAGAGTTTTATATAATGAAACACTTAGTGTACAGTTAACATTAATGAGAAAATATCAGTTCATAACAACTTTCCGTTGCTTGCTTCTCTGAGTTTGTTATGGTATCATCGTCTCAACGATCCAATCAATCATGAGTGTATCGAGTCGTAATCTCGTTCTTTCTCATGTATTTCTGGTGATTCTTCTCATTCATTGTTTTGTTACTCTCTGCGTTCTTCAATTGCTGAGTTTTCTCTTCTTCTTGAGCTGATTTTTGTTGATTTCAGCTTCGTTAAGTGTTTTCCTTCGAATCGATCTACTTATGGTGTTCGATTTGTGATATTTCTCTTGCTTTTAGTCCAATTCCTGCTTGATTTCACTCGCTGATGGCTATCTCTCCGATTACCAACTCCGCCGGAGCTCCGTCGTCTGGTGGTGAATTGGTTCGTCATGTTGTTGACAACTATGATAATCCTTACTTTCTTCATAGTGCGGATCATGCCGGACTTCAATTGGTAACTAATCGTCTTACCTCTGGCTCCGATTTTCATTCTTGGCGTAGATCTATACGTATGGCTTTGAATGTTAGAAATAAGCTAGGATTTGTTGATGGAACGATCCGTAAACCGCCTGTGAATGATAAGGATGCTGGATCTTGGTCTCGTTGTAATGACATGGTGGCTACGTGGTTGATGAACTCTGTATCCAAGAAAATTGGCCAGAGTCTGTTGTATATGGCTACTGCTGAATCGATCTGGAATAATCTCATGTCAAGATTCAAGCAGGATGATGCACCGCGTGTCTTTGAAATTGAGCAAAGACTCAGTGCTATCCAGCAAGGATCAATGGATATTAGCACGTATTATACGGAGCTTATTACCTTGTGGGAAGAGTATAAGAATTATGTGGAGATTCCTGTCTGTACTTGTGGAAAATGTGAGTGTAATGCTGCTCTTTTGTGGGAGAAAATGCAGCAGAGAAGTCGTGTTATGAAGTTTTTAATGGGGTTGAATGAGGCTTATGAGCAAACTCGAAGACATATTCTAATGCTTAAGCCTATTCCTGATATTGAAGAATGTTTCAATATTGTAGCTCAGGATGAAAGACAGAAGGTGGTGAAGCCTCTTACTCGTCCTGAGAATGTTGTATTTCAGACTAGTGGGACTCATGGAGGTTCTGAGTCCACTAACACTGGCTATGTAGAGTATGGTGCTGCTTACAACACGTCTAGACCTAGAGGAAATCGTCCTATGTGTACATATTGTGGCAAACCTGGACACACTGTTCAGAAGTGTTATCGTGTTCATGGTTATCCTCCTGGATACAAGTCCAATGTCAATGGCACACAGTCTTCTGATTCCTCCTCTGTTTCCAGGCATTCTAGTTATGCTGGTTCCAAACCATCTTTCTCTCCACAGAATGGTTTTCCTAACCAACAGAAGGCTATTGCAAATGTGTTTATAGGGAATGAGTCTGATGTGAAGTACATAGCTCCTCCAGTAAACTCGACTCCTCGTCTAGACATGAGCTCTTTTACACCTGTCCAGATTCAAGCCTTGATGCAACAGTTACATACTCAGCTTCAAGCTTCAGAGCCTACAGTTCCTCCTTTAGCTACTATCATTGCGAATGGTGTCATGGCTCCTCAGTCTTCTTCTGGTAAAACCTTTCCTCTTTCTACCAATCTCATATATGACAACTACACATTCACCTTCCAACACCAGTGTCTTTCCACACTATACTCTTCTTTACCTCTAGGTTCTTGGATAATTGATAGTGGGGCAACTAGCCATGTATTCAGTAATATTGTCTTAGTATCGGATATAATAGTGTCACTTCCTAATGGTACTAGGTTTCCCATCACACATACTGGTTCTGTTGCTGTCTCTGCATCATTAGTCCTTCATGATGTCTTGCATGTTCCTTCATTCAAATTCAATTTGATTAGTGTTTCTAGTCTTATTCATGATAACAACTGCTCTGCTCATTTTTATCCGACTTACTGCTTTCTTCAGGATGTTTCTCAGCCCTTGATGATTGGGAAGGGAAATCTCTTGCATTATCTCTACATTCTCGATGTGCATGCATTCTCCAAGCCTGCTATGTCTTCTGCTTTCATTGGATCCTTGTCAGCTGATGGGCAGCTTTGGCATCAACGCCTATGTCATCCATCACCTGCCAAGTTACAGGTTTTATCTGATACTTTGTCTATATCCAAATCGAGTCTGCCTAATGATCATCATTGTCCTATATGTCCACTAGCAAAGCAGAAGCGTCTGTCTTTTCCTTTTCATAATAACATGTCTAGTAAACCATTTGATTTAGTCCATTTAGATATATGGGGTCCTTTCAAAGTTGAGTCTGTAGAAGGTTTTCGTTATTTTCTTACATTGGTTGATGATTGTACAAGGGTTACTTGGGTATACATGTTAAAGAAAAAAAGTGAAGTTTCTTCTATTTTTCCTGAGTTTTTACAGCATGTTCTTACTCAATATCATACTCAAGTCAAAGCTATTAGAAGTGATAATGCTCCTGAATTAGCATTTACGAAATTGATTAAAGATCTTGGTATGATTCATTATTTTTCTTGCGCTTATACTCCACAACAAAATTATGTTGTGGAACGCAAACATCAACACATTCTTAATGTGGCTAGAGCTTTATTGTTTCAATCCAACATTCCTTTAGTTTACTGGCCTGATTGTGTCTATACGGCTGTCTTTCTAATCAATAGGACACCTTCACCACTATTGAACAATCTTACTCCTTATGAGCTGTTGATGCACAAAGCTCCTGATTACTCTTTATTCAAGAATTTTGGCTGTTTAGCATATGTTTCAACCATTCCAAAGGATAGAAATAAGTTCTCACCTAGATCTCAGCCTTGTGTTTTCCTAGGCTATCCATAAGGTTTTAAGGGGTATAAGGTGTTAAACTTGCATACTAATGCTGTCTCTATTTCTAGAAATATTGTTTTCCATGAACATATTTTCCCTTTCACCTCTGGTTTGGTACCTGATCAAGATTTTTTTGCAAATCATATCTTGCCTATGCCTGCTTCTTTTCTGTCTGATTTACATGTTCATGATGATATGCCTGTCCATTCTACGGTTGTAGATACATCGCATTCTGCTAGTTCTGGTTTACATAATCCGGTTGTAGTTGATTCTCCACATATTGAGGCCTCTGCATCTTCATCTGTTCCTGTTCTTCCTGCATCTAGTATAGTGTCAAATGCACCTTTACCTAATACTACTGCATCTTCCACTGTTATTCCTTCATCTCAT
The DNA here is from genome assembly GCA_900128785.1 of Arabis alpina. NCBI lineage: Eukaryota > Viridiplantae > Streptophyta > Magnoliopsida > Brassicales > Brassicaceae > Arabis > Arabis alpina. The sequence continues at coordinate 36,873,006 of LT669794.1, read as the reverse complement.
ATAGTACCATCAGGTAGTGATTCGGTTCCTTCTGATAATACTACAATATCTCTTCCTAGGGATAGACCTAAGCGTCAGTCTAAAGCCCCTAAACACTTATCTGATTATCATTTTGCCTTACTCCAAACCACTCCTTCTACTCCTTCTCATCATACCACTCCTTACCCATTGTCTTCTGTTCTCTCCTATGATAAATTCATATATCCCTATTGTGCCTATCTTCTTTCTTTTTCTCTTGAAACTGAGCCTAAAACCTTTCTTCAAGCCATGGCATCTGAGAAGTGGACAATAGCTATTAATGAGGAATTGTCTGCTATGGAGCTAAACAAGACATGGAGTATTGTTTCCCTGCCTCCTGGTAAGAATTTGGTTGGTCGTAAATGGGTTTTTACTATCAAATATCTCTCTGATGGAAATGTAGAACGGTATAAAGCCAGACTTGTGGCTAAGGGTTTCACACAACAAGAAGGGGTTGATTTTGATGAAACTTTTTCTCCAGTTGCAAAGCTAACTGGTGTGAAGTTGATGTTAGCTTTGGCTGCTTCGAAGGGATGGGAATTAACACAAATGGATGTTTCTAATACTTTTTTGCATAGTGAGCTTGATGAGGAGATTTACATGAGTCTTCCTCAAGGGTATACTCCAGGTACTCCTGATTCTTTACCTCCTAATGCTGTTTGTCGTCTACATAAAAGTCTCTATGGCCTCAAACAAGCATCAAGGCAGTGGAATTTAACCTTTACAAAGGTCTTACTTGATGATGGTTTCACACAATCTTTATCTGATACTACTCTATTCATCAAAGTTACTGCTACTGGTTTTATAGCGCTGCTGGTGTATGTAGATGATATTGCTATAGCCAGTAATAACCCTGAAGATTTGGCTCATCTCAAAGCTGTTCTAGCTAAAGCTTTCAAGATCAAGGACTTAGGTCCTCTTCGATTCTTTCTTGGCCTTGAAATCGCGAGGACATCACAAGGGATTAATGTGTGTCAACGCAAATATGCACTGGATTTATTGGCAGATGCTGGTCTTTTGGCTTGTGAAATGACCCGACCCGTTTTTTTTTTTTTTAACAATTAAACCCTTGGTCTCGGACTAGCATTCCCATAAATGCTATCCTCAACAACCAAGCAAAACAACACAGTCAAACTACAGCGGATAACCAACACAATAAACCAACCAAAACAATTCCATTGAAAATAACTAAACCGGTTCAATATCAATAACCAACAAATTCCACAAAACCAGCAACCTAACCAGGTTCTAAAACAGAAATGGAAAACAACAAAATCACACAGCACGAAACCGAGACCCTAGATCATCTCCCTCTTCGTTGCCATGATTCCACGATCACAATTTGCCTTTACCTGCATCACATGGAAAAAAGAGATGCGTGAGTATTATCACAAATACCCAGTGAGACGGTCCTCCCATCTACGACTGCGCACTCAGACGCGATGGATCCCCTCAGGCAAACATACATCACACAATCACACAACACAATCAAACGCTCAACCACAGCCAACCAGACAGGCTGTCGATCGACATTACCTCTAGGTGTCGATCGACACCTTCTGCAGGTACCTATCGACCTAGCCAGACAGGCCTGTCGACCACTGCCCGACAGCCTCCTGTGGACCTGTCGACCGACCCAGACAGGCCTGTCGACCGACAGCCTCCTGTCGACCGACCCCGACAGGCCTGTCGACCGACAGCCTCCTGTCGACCGACCCCGATAGGCCTATCGACCGACAACCTCTTGTCGACCGACCCCGACAGGCCTGTCGAACGACAGGCTGTCGCAGATTCATGGAAAATCGATCATGATCCTCTCGGATCAATTTCCTCCTCTGCAACAGTACACAACCTGCACGAAAATCACAAACCAACAATCCATATGCAACAAAACGAACAGAAACAACATCAATCATCACAAATCAATCAATTCAACCTACCACCAATCAACCCTAATGAATCCACCGGCCTAGAAGCCATGGTCACGCACTCACCTTAGATTTTCGGATAGAATATGCTGGATAATGAGGCTAGAAACGGATTCAGCAACAACCACCACGAAATTCCACCTCAAATCGATCAAGAACGAAACCCTAACTCAAAAACCCCAACAGAAACAAGAGAACTCCTCTCAACTCTTTCTCTGCTGATTTTTGAGGCTTGGTTCGCTCAAATGCGGCCAAAAACCCTTAAATATGAAGCCCTAGGGTTTACCCAAACCGGCCCGGTCCAATTGCACGACTTAAATCAAACCAGAAAACCAGCCAATTCGGGCACCTGTCGATCGACAACCCTTAACAAGCCTGTCGATCGACAGCCCTGTCGACCGTGGTCGACAGCCCTTCCATTTTCTTAAAAAAAATGGTTCACGGGCGTCACAGCTTGTAAGCCTTGTTCTGTTCCTATGGATCCTTATTCTTCTTTAAGTCTGGAAAATGGAACTCCCTTGGCTAGTGCTACTCCTTATAGGCAACTAATTGGCCGTCTCTTATACCTGACTATTACTCGACCAGATATTGCCTTTGTTGTTCACAAACTGAGTCAGTTTCTTCAAGCTCCTACTGATGTATACTTTCATGCTGCTCTTCGAGTACTGAAGTATGTGAAAGCCAATCCTGGTCTTGGTCTTTTTTATCCTGCAGATTCTGATCTCAGTCTCAGTGCATTTGCTGATTCTGACTGGGCTGGTTGCTCTGACTCACGACGATCCACTACAGGTTATTGTGTATACCTTGGTTCCTCTTTGATCTCATGGCGTTCCAAGAAACAAGAATTGGTTAGTCGCAGCAGCACTGAGGCTGAATATAGGAGTCTCTCTGATGTCACTAGAGAGGTTCTTTTCCTTCTGAAACTGCTTGTAGATTTCAAGATCACTGTGTCTCAACCTACTAAGATTTACTGTGACAACAAGTCTGCACTTCATCTGGCTTCTAACCCTGTTTTTCATGAACGTACCAAGCACGTGGAGATTGACTGTCATATCATTCGTGATCAGATTAAGAAGGGCACAATTGTTACTTTTCATTTATCTAGTGAAAATCAGTTAGCTGATATTCTGACCAAGCCTCTCCATCCTGGTCCATTTCATACTCTGCTTGGCCGCTTATCATTGTCAAGCTTGTTTTCTCCTTCTCCAAGTCCGGATTAAACAGCTTGTGGGGGCGTATTAGATGTATAACTAGCGTACATTAGCATATGTTGTATATGGTTTATGTTAGCAATGTATAGAAGCGTAAGTTAGCAAGATTCAGAGTTGTATATAATGAAACACTTAGTGTACAGTTAACATTAATGAGAAAATATCAGTTCATAACAACTTTCCGTTGCTTGCTTCTCTGAGTTTCTTATTCTCCAATGTATTTACTATTTTGTAATACATTTTTAGAAAACAGTTATAATAAAAAAAATGTTTTACATCTATGAGTTTATATTTTTTCTTTTAATTTAATTTTTTTTTCGTATTTTATGTTTTTGTTATGAAATTAATGCAGAAATAAACTAAAATAGCTTTGGGGTTTCATGTTTGATTTAGTTTAGGGTTCCATAAACCCATTTGAATATAACAAATCTTAGATCAAATACTCATGATTTTCCTTATAATTTGTTTTTTTCTAATAATTTTGTTTCTTTTCAGAACCCTAGATTTGATTTTTTTTAGTTTGTCTCATGATCAAAATATATTTGGAACCATATACCCTAAAATCTAAACCCTGTATCCTCTTCCATTTAGTTGATTTTCCATTTAGTTTGTCTTTTTTCTAATAATTTCATTTCCTTTCCAAACTCTATATTTGGTTTTCAATTTAGTTTGTCTCATGACCAAAATATAATTTGAACCATATACCCTTTTCTATTTAGTTCATTTTTCTTTTAGTTTGTCTCATGATCAAAACATATTTTGAACCCTATACCCTAAAAGCCAAATCATATACCCTTATATCCAAACCATATATCTTTTCCTTTTAATATGATTTGTGAGAAATGAGAGTGAGGAGTACTTGTATTTATAGGCAGCATATTTATGTTACAGATTTGCGACGCTTCTGCGACTCCACTTGAAAGTTAGGTGAGAGTTAGGTAAAAGAGATGAATATAAAAGGGCAAATTAAACACGTTCACATCTTTCTTTTTTTCGTTTTCAACACTTTTAGCGACGCACCAAAACCGTCACAAATCAGTCACAATTTTGTGTCCACCAAATTTTTGTCACATAATCGTTACAAATTTATGACGATTTTGTGACCACACTTTTCCTGTCAGAATAACGTCGTAAGTTCGTCGCTAATTTGTGACGCTAATACGACGAACCTTTTCCGTCATAATTTTGCGACGGTTTTGCAATTGTGTAATTATCCGTCACAAATTTGTTACAGTTCCGTCGCAAAATCGTCACAAATATATGTGACGGAAAAGAGCGTCACAAATCTAGTGTTTTCTTGTAGTGCCTATACATCTTCAATCACCATCCTTTGCCTTAATGATTTAACACGTCTTTATATTTGTAGTCTTTTAGTTGGGTTTTGGTTTTGAGTCTTTTGTGTCAAACACAACAATGTGTGTGTCTCACACAAACTTCGTGTTTACGTTTTTTTTATTTTCCTTTTACCGTGTTTATCTTTAATTCTAAAATTTTAAATACAGTCATCATGGAGTCTTTGTTTTTTAATCAAATCAATGAAAAAAACTTAAAAGAGGACAATGTCAACAAACTGGACTTATCCATTAAACCATACCCAACTCCATCTTATCTTATATGGATTAACGAAGGTGTTTCTTATCGTGTCACAAAATGACCACTTGTTCCATTCTCGATGAATCCCTGTATTGTGATATTGCCGAGATGGATGTAAGTCATTTGGTATTGGGTAGACCTTAGGAAATTGATCGAAATATTATCCGAGATTGTGCAAAGAATACTTATCAATTCATTTTTTTGGGTACAATATGGTAACTTAAACCTTAAACCAAAACATTTAGATTTAAATAACATTTTCAAAATTGAGGTTTTGTCGTCCACAATTTGAAAATTGAACTTTCAAATTCTGGTCGAAAAAACCTCAATTAAAAATGTTATTTAAAAATTACATTATAAAAGAAACTTCGGAAACACGCTATTTTGAAAAAACAATTTGATACTTTGAGATTTAATTAACATTTTGTATATAATTCATGAAGATTACATTATAAAAAAAACTTCGAAAACACGTTATTTCGAGAAATTTGGATGTAAAAGTTGTATATTCTGTTTTATGTTGAATCTATAGTGAGTCTACTTACTTTGTAACTTCCATGTAAAAATTGAAACCTTGGTCTTAAGTATTACTACGCTGACTACCTATTGTTGATAGTTATAATGGAAATAACCTTGGTGTTATAGGTCTTTTATATTTAGAAGTAAAGTAAGGATTAATTTTAATTCTCTATAGTTTGAAATCTTTACTCTTGTGGTAAAATCAGATGTACCCGATTTAAATGTATATAATATGTCTAATGATACCAAAATATCAATCACAAATATATATTAGTATGATAGTTTGTTCGAAACCTATATTAAAAGAAGAAAAACATTAGTTTAAGAGTTAAAGTATTGGTGTTTGGGGATAAAACTCACAAATATATTTACCATTCAAAAACATACGTTTATACAATAAATACATATTTATATGATCTTCCTAAATTTTATGTAACATTAGTTGCAATGGATGTCAAGTAGGAAATGTAATATGTAAATATATATTGTCTTTCACATTTGTGGATTAAATTGGATTTTGTAGAGATTGTCTTTTACATTTGTGGATTAAATTAGGTGAAAGGTATTTATGAACAAACTCGCACGTGTGCGCGGATATTCACTTAGTTACTCTTATAGTTTGTTGACATATTAATTTTGCAACGAGTAAAATTATTACCAAATGGTTTAGTCAAATTTATAATTTGTATATTTGGCAATACACTATCTTCGTGGAATTCGCATTAAATGTTTACAAAAATATAGAACGTATTTCTTTATTTTTCTATAAATATATTTTGTATGTGCATAGCTTTAGTGCGATACAACCAAAACACATTATACAAATCAAAAACATTGGTTCTTCGGAAACATGTCAATGAACCTAGGAAAGGGAAAGGGGAAGCAAAAAATTGAGATGAAGAAGGTGGAAAGCCTACATGGATAGAATGGTAATGTTTTCAACACGTAGATCTGGAATTTACAAAAAGATGAACGAAATCGTTACTTTTTGCAATATAAAAGACCTATAACACCAAGGTTATTTCCATTATAACTATCAACAATAGGTAGTAGCGTAGTAATACTTAAGACCAAGGTTTCAATTTTTACATGGAAGTTACAAAGTAAGTAGACTCACTACAGAACCGACATAAAAGACAATATACAACTTTTACATTCAAAGTTTTCAAAATAACGTGTTTTCGAAGTTTTTTTTATAATGTAAACTTCATGTATTATATACAAAATGTTAATTAAATCGCAAAGTTTCCAATTTTTTTTTTAAAATAACCTGTTTCCGAAGTTTCTCTTATAATGTAATTTTCAAGAATATACAATTTTTAATTAACATTTTTAATTGAGGTTTTTTCGACCAAAATTTGAAAGTTCAATTTTCAAATTGTGGACCACAAAGCCTCAATTTTGAAAATGTTATTTTAATCTCAACGTTTTGGTTTAAGGTTTAAATTACCATATTATACCAAAAAAATAAATTGATAAGTATTCTTCGCACAATCTCGGATAATTTTTTGATCAATTTCCTAAGGTCTACCCAATACCAAATGACTGACATACATCTCGGCAATATCACAATACAGGGATTCATCGAGAATGGAACAAGTGGTCGTTGTGTGACACGATAAGAAATGAAACAACCCGACCCATTTTTTTTTTACAATTAAACCCTTGGTCTCGGACTAGCATTCCCATAAATGCTATCCTCAACAACCAAGCAATCATACAGAGACAACCAGCGGATAACACATACCATTAAACCAGAAATCAATTCCATTAAAAATACTAAACCAATCCAAGACAATTCCAATTCAACGGGTTCCATCAAACCAGCAAGCTAACCAGGTTCTAAAACAGAAAAGGAAAACACAGCAACACCCAACGAGAGACCCTAGATCATCTCCCTCTTCTTAGCCGTGATTCCGCGATCACAATTTGCCTTTACCTGCATCACATGGAAAAAAGAGATGCGTGAGTATTATCACAAATACCCATTGAGACCGTCATCCCATCTATGACTGCGCACTCAGACGCGATGGATCCGCTCAGGCAAACACGCATCAAACAAACACACAATCACAAAAATGGCTCAACCACCGCCCAAACAGGCGACCTGTGGATCGACACTACCTCTAGGTGTCGATCGACACCCCTGTGCACACCTGTCGATCGACACACCCACGGTGTCTGTCGATCGACAGCTCCACAAGACCCTGTCGATCGACACAACCTCTAGGTGTCGATCGACAGATCCTCAACCACCTGTCGATCGACACAACCTCTAGGTGTCGATCGACAGCTCTCGTGTTGTCCTGTCGATCGACAGACCTAGTGGTTGTCGATCGACAAGCCGTCGCAGATTCATGGGAAATCGATAATTATCCTCTCGGATCGATTTCCTCCTCTGTGATGACACGAAACCTAGACGAAAATCACAATCCACACAATCCAAACACAAATCACAGTCTCAAACAATCCACACAAGATCCAATCAATCAATTCGTAACCTACCACCACACAACCCTAACGAATCCACCGGCCTAGAAGCCATGGTCACGTACTCACCTTAGATTTTCGGATAGAATCTGATAGTAATGAAGCTAGACACGAAATCCACGACAATCCCTACGAAATTCCTCTCCAAAACGATCAAGAACGAAACCCTAACTAAAACCCTTAACAGTAACAAGAGAACTCCTCTCAACTCTTTCTCTGCTGATTTTTGAGGCTTGGTTCGCTCAAATGCGGCCAAAAAGACTTAAATATGAAGCCCTAGGGTTTCCCCAAACCGGCCCGGTCCAATTGAACGACTTAAATCGAACCAGAAAACCGACCAATTCGGGTACCTATCGATCGACAGACACTAGGTGTGTCGATCGACAGCCCTTAAGTACCATGTCGATCAACAGACACCACATGTGTCGATCGACAGCCCCTCCATTTTCCTCAAAAATGGTTCACGGGCGTCACAATTCTCCCCCACTAAAACTGGATTCGTCCTCGAATCCTAAAACACAGCCACATGGCTAACCACCTGGCCAAACTGCCAGTACCACCGGAGACTACATCTCCCAGACCCTCTCGAGGCTCACATCCGTCCTATGCATAAAGATCCGTCTCAAACATTGATTTCCCATAGCTCATAACTCATAACCACCATCTAGCTCTCGGGATCGTCACCCCTTAGCCCTCAGTGTCTAGTACCAACCCACCTCAGTCCGCACAGTCCTGACGGTGTTTGATACTCAACAATCTCCACACCTCAACCCATCAAGACACACAGTCTATCAAGCTCTCGGTATGCAGGGATCTTACTATCCCTGGAGAGACACATCTCTCAAAGATCTGCCAGAGGTCGCAACCTCCCCAAACTCTCTCCATATCCTCACACTCTCAGTCCTCGCAGTCTTGACGAACGATCGGTATGCAGGGAACCCACTATTCCCCGGAGAGACGCATCTCTCAATATCTGCCGGATACTCATCTCCAAGAAAGAACCCATGTCTATCTCTGAGCTATGCAATCAATTCCTAACGTCTATAATGCACCTCTTACCGGAACTTCCTCCCAAGGTCTCACATGATATTCCTAACCCGGAATACCATAACAACCGTGATCATCACAGATCATCTGTACCATCCATCACCCCGGATATCCCCTCAGAGTCTCTCCGGAACTAGATAGTTCTAACCACCGTAAATTTTTTATCCCGAGACTCTCTCACACATACACACACAAGCCCGTTAGAGTCCCCACCGAAACTGGCAAGTCCTATCGACAATAAAACTTCCATTTCGAGGTTCTCTAACCACAAACACATGACTCTCAAAGTCAAAACATAAGAAAAACACTTTCTTATTCAACTGGAAAATGTCATAATCATTACAACTTAATGAAAATACAAAATCCACGACCAAAAACATCACCACACACGGTGTCTACAACTCAAAACCGAAACTGGAACACCACAAAGAAAAACGAATTCACTCCTCGGCTTGCTTCTCGAACCACTTCCCGAACTTTGTTTTCATCTTTGCCTCTGGTTCCCAAGTTTCCTCCTGAGTACCGTCACAGTCCCACAAGACTCTCAACAACGGTACTCTCTTCCGGCGCAAAATCTTGATACTTCTCTCAAGAATCGTAACCGGCCTCATCCCAACAGTCAGATTTGGCTGAAGATATGCAGGAATCGTCACGACTACCTCCTCAGAAGCATGCAAGCATCTCCTGAGTTTCGAAACATAAAACACATCATGGAATTTCTCCATGATCGGTGGCAGCTCCAACCGATATGCAATTGGTCCCACATATTTCACAACTCGGAACGGACCCATGTACCTCGGACTCAGCTTATCCTCGGATATGGACTTGTTCAGACGCCGCATCATAGCCATCTTGAGATACACTCGATCTCCGACTGCAAACTCCAACTCTTTCCTTCTCTTTTCGGCATAACTCTTCTGCCGATCCTGAGCCTTCTTTATGTTCAGCTTCACAACACGGATCTTCTCCGTCGTCTCCTGAACAAAATCACCACCAAAAATGCTCCTCTCCCCCACTTGGGTCAAGCATAAGATGTGCGACATGGCCTCCCATACAACACTTCGAAAGGAGCCACCACTACTGGCCTGAAAGCCCTTACAAACACAGAAGTGCACCTCGGATCTCTGTCTGACACCAAACTCGGTAGCACTCCAAGCCACCGCACTAACTCACTCACATATTTCATAACCATAACAGTTGCTCCCTCGGTTTTCCTAATGGTCAGAAAATGTGCTAACCTAGACAGACGATCCGTAGTCACTCAAATAACAGCATGAGTCCAAGAAACCGGCAACCCTGCCGCAATATCTAAGGAAACATACCCCACTTCCCCTCTGGAATGGGTAAACAGCCCCCACTAACTGGCAACTTATCGCAAGCTGCGACCTAGTTAGCCACGTCCTTCTTCATCCCGACTCAGAGATAGTACCGTTACCGATCACTATGCCTCTTTGTCGCTTCCGGATGAATCAAAAACTTGCTCGCCTGACCTTCTCTCAGAATTTCCTGCCTCAGGTCCTCATCCTTAGGAACACAGACTCGTCCATGCACTAAGGTAGTCCCGTTAGCTGAAACCTGATACTCGCAACCGGCGACTTTAGAGAGATCTAACAACACCTGATCCTTCTCATGAGCTCGCAGGAGAAGGATCAGGTGTTGTTAGATCTCTCTAAAGCCACCAGTTGCGAGTATCAGGTTTCTGCTAACGGGACTACCTTAGTACTCGGATCCTGCTCAAAAGATCCGCCTGATCCGCTGCCCTTAACCCTAACGGTTCTCGTGAGATAACGCACAACCTCAACGTACCAATCTCACTTAACCATACTTCCACATCCTGCTCCTGCGCCAAAGCATACCGCTTCCAACTAAGAGCATCCACCTCTAGCTAAGTTCACCACGATGGTAAACCAAAACTGAACCCAAACGCTACAACTCCACCCGTCGCTTCCGCCTCAAAACCCAAGACCACACATAAGGAACCTCCTCCTCTAATTGCTTGGTCATAGATTGAGTCACACTCACAAAACATTTTGATGAAACTCCTGAAATAACTTACCAACCCGAGAAAACTACCATCCTAGTTGCGTTCCTCGCTCTAGGCTCGAATCTCAGATAGATTGCATCTTAACTGAAACCACAGAAACTCCATATGCAGAACAATTGGACGACTGCACTTGAAAAACCCATTTCCTTACCGGAAACTGCACTTGCTCACCTAGCAACCAACTTCTACTCTTGCAACTTCCACAAAAACTGCCCTCCTTGCTTATGCTCCACATGACTCTTCGAATACACTAAGATGCCGCTAATGAAGTTAATCACGAACTCATCCAGATACTCCTGAAAGGCTTCGCTCATCAACCTCATAAACGCAGCTGGTGCATTTGTCAACCCGAACGGCATCACAACTAACTCAACACTGTCCATGACTCGTCAAGAAAGCCGTTTTCTTGACATCCGCCTCATCAATAGAAATCTGGTGTTAACCGGATGCCAAGTCAACCTTGAAGAACCAAGTAGCCCCCTCCCAATTGATCCAACAACTTATCAATTCTCGGAAAAGGATACTTTTTCTTCACGGTGACTCGGTTAAGCCCTCGATAAAAGAAGCACAACCAGAAACTACCACAATTCCTCATCACAAACAACACATTTTCTCCCCACGGTGAAGTACTCGACCGAAAGAACCCTTAACTCAACAACCCTCTAGCTGCCTCATCAGCTCTGCCAACTCTGCTGGAGCCATCTTGTAAGGTGCCTTAGATAACAGCGTCGTCCCAGGCTCTAACTCAATCGTGAAAGGATCCGACCGCGACAACGGTAATCCCTGCAACGACCGAAAGACATCCTCACAGTCCTGGACAACCCAAATATCTCCACGGCAACCTCACCTACAGACCTTGCCAGCACAACAGTCTCCAAGTAAGCCTTGCAACCTCTCAGTCATAGCCACTACCTACACCCGAGAGATCACGAGGCCCCCAGAAGTTGGTCTCACTCCCCGATAAACCAACATTCCTCCACCATGCTCAAATACAACACGACCCCGGTGACAATCCTGATGAACTTTGTACTGATCAAGCCGATCCCTACACAGGATGCCATCATACAGTTCCACTGGACTGATCACCGAGTCCGCTGGCATCAACTCACCAGCCATTAGAATATCCATGCCTCTCGCCCGGCTATGAGTAACTAGAAACTTCCCTCCAGCAACCATAACCGGTCCAATCCGCTCACCAGCGCCACTCCGAATACCGCTCTACTCAGCACCCTCCGGAGTGATGAAGCAATCATGCTCCAGAATAGAACAACACGTGGAATTCACCACTGCCCACTACGAAGGTCTCCACACAACTCCCATGTGCTAAGAAACCTAACAAGCTCGCCAACTATGACCCATGCTTCTACACCCGAAGCATCCCCGGCCACTCTACCTCAACCCGGAAGTATCCACCCACTTCCTCTTCTGTCCTGCACATGCCTGCCGCCATGCCAGGTATCACCTGATGAGACTTAATAGACTGAACAGCTGGGCTAACCACCACAGCCTGTTCCTTCAAGTCCTCGACAACACCTTGAGCAGTCTCAGCCAACTATGCTTTGCAGCATACATGAACACTCTGCACCTTGTCCTCCATCTGATCGAAGTCCTCTCAAGAACCTCCTATCATGGGTCTCCTCGCCCTCCATGCTCCTACCAGCATGAACCAACAACAACCAGGAGTCGGTTAAACTCCAAATCATACCCACGAACTGACCTCTCTCCCAGATCCAGTTCCAAAAACCTCGTCTCTAAACGATCTGCAGCCTCTAGAAGAAAGGACTTGGCATCACACTCTGCCCAAGAGTCCGCCCAGGCCACCTCTGCTTGAACCCTCCTTGATGCAACACACCACTCGCAAAGAATCCTATACCAATTCTCTGCACCTGTTCCCTTATCCACAGATAAGACGGAACCCTACCAACAACCGCAGCCCACAGCTGCTCCTCTGCCACTCGTGGCATCACCGGAGCCTAACTGGCACCGCCCTCAGTAACCGCTCCCATAACTGCTGAAGCCAATCCACCAGACGATCATCTCGACCCTGAGCCCCACCCGCGGGCGCAACCGCACTACCAACCTCACGAGGACCCACACCGGCCCCCGACAGCCAACCTGGGACCACACTATCCCCACCAGACCTCACACTGGCGCTCACACTTGGCTGCACGCTGGCAGTCTAAATGGCGCTCAAGCCGTCTTGATGCATCTACGGATCACTCTCAACCACATGCGCAGCACTCTGAACCGCACTCCCGGCCAACTCACTCACAAGTGCCCGCCACAAGAACAACTGCACAGATCTGTCAGACGATCAACTCGTCACCAGGACTCCTCCTGCGGGCGTACCTGAACAGCGAGCCAATCCAACACCAGCTCGAGTACCAGCCCTGGCCCCATAGCCCTCACACCGGCTCTCACACATGCACTCCCACTGGCACTCACGCTAATACACAGACCCTCCTGATACATCTACAGATATGTCACAGTCTCAACGTGGAACCCTGAGCCGCATCCCCAGCCGACTCACTCACCGGTCCCCGACCATATTCCTGGCCTCCAAGGACACCCGGCCACCAAGGCCACATTCTCTAATGCTTCTAGCCCACACCAAGCACTACTACAGTACACAAGCCAAGCACTAAAGTATAACAAATAAAACACACAACACACTTACCGTGGAATCTCTTTGAAGGCTCGAAGGAAGATGATATAGAAACCCCCAACCCATAGAATTGCAAATTTACCAATTTCAATCCTAGCAGTTCTAACCCGTCCTAAAACCGTAAGGGCTCTGATACCAAACTGAAACAACCCAACCCGTTTTTTTTGTTTTACAATTAAACCCTTGGTCTTGGACTAGCATTTCCATAAATGCAATCCTCAACAACCAAGCAATCATACACAGACAACCAGCGGATAACACATACCATTAAACCAGAAATCAATTCCATTAAAAATACTAAACCAATCCAAGACAATTCCAATTCAACGGGTTCCATCAAACCAGCAACCTAACTAGGTTCTAAAACAGAAACGGAAAACACAGCAACAGCCAACGCGAGACCCTAGATCATCTCCCTCTTCTTAGCCGTGATTCCACGATCACAATTTGCCTTTACCTGCATCACATGGAAAAAAGAGATGCGTGAGTATTATCACAAATACCCAGTGAGACCGTCATCCCCTCTACGACTACGCACTCAGACGCAATGGATCCGCTCAGGTAAACACGCATCAAAAAAACACACGATCACAACAATGGCTCAACCAAAGCCCAAACAGGCGGCCTGTCGATCGATACTACCTCTAGGTGTCGATCGACACCCCTGTGCACACCTGTCGATCGACACACCCACGGTGTCTGTCGATCGACAGCTCCACAAGACCCTGTCGATCGACATAACCTCTAGGTGTCGATCGACAGATCCTCAACTACCTGTCGATCGACACAACCTCTAGGTGTCGATCGACACAACCTCTAGGTGTCGATCGACACAACCTCTAGGTGTCGATCGACAGCTCTCGTGTTGTCCTGTCGATCGACAGACCTAGTGGTTATCGATCGACAGGCCGTCGCAGATTCATGGGAAATCGATCATTATCCTCTCGGATCGATTTCCTCCTCTATGATGACACAAAACCTGCACGAAAATCACAATCCACATAATCCAAACACAAATCATAGTCTCAAATAATCCACACAAGATCCAATCAATCAATTCGTAACTTACCACCACACAACCCTAACGAATCCACCGGCCTAGAAGCCATGGTCACGCACTCACCTTAGATTTTTGGATAAAATCTGATAGTAATGAAGCTAGACACGAAATCCACGACAATCCCTACGAAATTCCTCTCCAAAACGATTAAGAACGAAATCCTAACTCAAAAACCCTAACAGAAACAAGAGAACTCCTCTCAACTCTTTCTCTGCTGATTTTTGAGGCTTGGTTCGCTCAAATGCGGCAAAAAGACTTAAATATGAAGCCCTAGGGTTTTCCCAAACCGGCACGGTCCAATTGAACGACTTAAATCGAACCATAAAACCGACCAATTATGGTACCTGTCGATCGACAGACACTAGGTGTGTCGATCGATAGTCCTTAAGAGCCCTGTCGATCGACAGACACCACATGTGTCGATCAACAGCCCCTCCATTTTCCTCGAAAATGGTTCACGGGCGTCACAAGAAACACATTCGTTAATCCATATAAGATAAGATGGAGTTGGGTGTGGTTCAATGGATAAGTCCAGTTTGTTGACAGTGTCCTTTGTAAGTTTTTTTTATTGATTTGATCAAAAAACAAAGACTCGATGATGACTGTATTTAAAATTTTAGAATAAAAGATAAATATGTTGAAAGGAAAATAAAGAAACGTAAACACAAAGTTTGTCTGAGACACACACACTGTTGTGTTTGACACAAAAGACTCAAAACAAAAACCCAACTAAAAGACTACAAATATAAAGACATGCTGAATCATTAAGGCAAAGGATGGTGATTGAAGATGTATAGGATGTCGTGGATTGATCTCAAGGACTCGCTTTCGCACATGTAAGCTTGCTTGTTAACATCAGAAATCGTGGTTTGTTGTCAAAGTGTGTGTTTGGACCCTTAGAACCCATGCAGACCGTTCTTTCATCAAATTAGCAAAAGAGATGTGAATTCGTGAACAAACGAATGGTATGTCAATATAGATATTGTTTATGTTGCAATTTCAAGCAATGTAAGTTCAAATGTGTAATTTGTTTGTACATTATGGTCATTTGAACCTTAAACCAAAACTTTGGGAATTTAATTATATTTTGAAAGTTTACATTTTTTCAACCACGATTTGCAAGTAGACATTTGTCCTTATTTTCGTCCATAATTTGAAAGTTCATGTTTTTCGACATTTTTTCCATAATTTAAACCATGGAACTAAGAATGACATAAGAATATAAAATTACTCAAATTATACATTACTTCTACCATTAATACCAATACAAACGAAACTAAATTTGATATATATGATATTTTAAAACTTTTTTATGTATCAAATGATAATATTATGAAAACCACATTATGTGACTACTTTATTATTATTTTCCAGTGTTTTTCGTGGGTTTGAGTCATATTAGGAAAATTGAGCATTTTTGGCTTCAAAAGAAGAAAACAAGCCCTTTCAAGAAAAACGAGATTTGCTCCGCCAACTATTTCGGCCCAATAGGAGATGGTCCCACCGTTTGATCAAGTTAACATTTTAATACGAGATAGAAGACAACTTTAGTTTCAAAAGAAATATTCAGTTGCCCATATTCGTCGGTTAGATCTCAAGATATTTGCAATTTACTAAAAACCATTCAAGAAAGTTTCTTCAACAAAACCGGTCCCGTATATTCACCGAAAGACCGATTGGACACCAGGGGTTATAAATCGATCGTAGACCTTTTGGAATTGACGGACAAGAACAAAGACACAGTGACCCTAGACATATAGCTCCATATCTTTCCCTATATGTTTTGAAGATTAGCCATAGACATCAACTCTTAATGTAAATAGAAGATAACAACCACGAAAATCAGGGAGAGCCTCACACAGCAATTAGAGAGAATGAAGTACGAAGAAGAAGATCTAAAGATATTTCATAGAGTTTTCGTAACGAGTTTATCATAGGGAATAGTGTTGTAATGTTTGTATCCATAAAGAGAAGCTTTTTGGACCCTTTACTTTATATGAATCACTTTTATTCAGCTGCTATGAGTTTGTTCATCATGAATGAGTGGTTGTTTATTGAGTAGAAGGGTGTCGCTTAAGGGATTATTCACACGGATCGATAAATAATAAACACAAATTATCAAATGCATATGAAAAAAAAAAGAATATAAAGACCATCCATAGAAATAGGAAAGAGTTGATGAAAAGTTTCATAACATATCACCAATAGTTTAACTAAATCTTTCAAGACAAATAAAAAAAAAAACAGAACAATAGCAATTCAAATCATATTTTATTCAAGCTCTGTCGCCACCACAATGACGTCCACCCGAACCAGAAGTTAAACCATTACCGTCTTTTTCCAACATTTCGCATAACATATCATGTAACTGAACTAATGGTTGGTGCCTAAGCTCCAACGCCTCCACGTTCAATTATTCTGAAGTAAAGTTCCACCACATTTTCTTTGTCTCCTTTTTGTTCCCCTTTTCTTTCCACAATTTTGCCTTCTTATTCTCCATGTCAAGCTCCTCAAGGAGTTCTATGTATTTTTTCATTAGGTTTTGGATATGGTTCTTCTTATAGGCTTCGAGTAGCGGTCTAGTAATATTGTTATCATCTTTTGCGGACGATTCAGGTTTTGAAGGATTCTTTAACCGGACAGCCATTTTCTCCATAGACGGATTTGCGAATGAGTAAGGTTTTCCGGCTTGAGAGAAACCAAAAAACCCGCTTCGACATTGCACAAAGTAACGATTTCGCTCATCTTTTTGTAAATTCCAGATCTACGTGTTGAGAACATTACCATTCTATCCATGTAGGCTTCCACCTTCTTCATCTCAACTTTTTGTTTCCCCTTACCCTTTCCTAGCTTCATTGACATGTTTCCGAAGAACCAATGTTTTTGATTTCTATAATGTGTTTTGGCTGTATCGCACTAAAGCTATGCACATACAAAATATATTTATAGAAAAAGGAAGAAATACGTTCTATATTTTTGTAAACATTTATGCGAATTCCACGAAGATAGTGTATTGCCAAATATACAAATTTTAAATTTGACTAAACCATTTGGTAATAATTTTACTCGTTGAAAAATAAATAAGTCAACAAATTATAAGAGTAACTAAGTGAATATCCGCGCACACGTGCTAGTTTGTTCATAAATACCTTTCACCTAATTTAATCCACAAATGTAAAAGACAATCTCTACACAATCCAATGTATCCACAAATGTGAAAGAAAATATATATTTACATAATACATTTCCTACTTGATATAAAAACAACATTGTCTGTGGAAGCCGGAATTCGCACAATTAGATTTGTAAGGGTTTCGAAAGGAAGCAGAGATTTCTGAAGATAAGCTATGAAGAACAATGATGAGCAGAGAGAAATTAGGGTTTGTAATTGCTTTGTATTGCTTGTGTGATAAAAATTGTCCATCATCCTTTACAAGTGTTTTTGCATTCCTATATATAACCCCCTAAGTCGGCTAAGCCTTTTTCCTAAACCCTTAGGGATTTCCTTTTTCGCCTATGTCGGTCGAGCCTATGTGGGCTTCGTTGCTGGGCTTTGACATGCTGAGCCTTCTGGAACCCTTGCTGAAGTTCTGACGGGCGTTGAAGGACCCGAAGCCGATGGGAAAGGCTCAGGCGCCGATGTCAAGTGCCTGGATGCCGATGAGGCTAGGGACATCGGCATCACTGGGCAGTGACATCGGCGCCACTGCCTGTCATCGGTGTCACTGCTCAGTGACATCGGTGCCAGGCAGCCTTCGTCTCTGCAGCGCCTTCTGCTGGCTCTGTGACCTTTCCGACGCTGCATCATGGCTTCTCCTGAGACGAAGACCACTTCGAAGGTACCTTCAACAGGTAGAAGGTTCAGAGGACTTAGGGGTTTTCAGGAGGTCTTCACCTTCTTCTGTGGGTGAAATGACCATGCGCGTTGCTTATCATAACTTTGGAGTTCGAGGCTCAGCGGGTGAAATCCGACCCCAACAGTTAGCCCCCCAGCTCGGTAGTGTTAATGATAACAGTATCGAGTTTAAGGACCATTGGGTGCCGAAATTGTGGAAGCCGGACTACTTACGGAGATTGGCGGAAAGGCCCAGAACGACATGTTGAACCTTACTGAGATCGATGCGAATTTGGAGTTCATCGGCCTTCTTCAGGGATCGGATCCGCCAGACCTCCCGTCGGAGATTGAGACGCTGTGCCAGCGGCGTCAACCGATCTACGATGCCCATGACGTGTTTGCAGACCTCCTTGCTAGTGCTCGGAGAGTTCTGGAGATCCCCATGGCTCCTGCTGACGCTGTTGACGACGACGTCGAGCTGTCCGACGAGGATGACGTCGAGGCAACAGTCGAGGAGGGTGCTGATGACTGATCTCACTTATCTTCGTTTTTCGGACTTAGTTTGTTTTATGATATTCGGACAAGATTACTTGTAATTTTTGGAGATAGCGTTGGATGGTTTGTATCCAACCTAAGACTATGCTTACTTCGCATTGTAGCGGTTTTCTGATTTTGATAACGCTTTGTCTATGATTTCGTTCTGATTGTGCCTCATGCTTTTACCTTTGATAGAACTTCTAGAGTGATGATACCCATCATGGGTTGAAGGTTTATGATTGTGTTGTCCAGGATCGCAAGTGTGTTTTTTGCTCCTTTTCTACCAACGTTCGCTGTTGGGTTTTCTAGAATGGCGGTGCTTTCCGAACACGTCTGTCCAGAAGCGATCACACCTTTTGACTTAACCAACGTGTTTGTTGGGTTTTCTGAATGATTATTCGGTTTATAAACCTAAGTAACCATTGGCAGCTGCTTTTTACCAACGGTGCTGTTGGGTTTTTGAACGAACATTCGTGGTCAAAAGACCAGGAAGTGAACGTTAAAACCAGCCAGAGTCGAAAGCCCTGTAACTGATTGTTATAACTTATATAGCGCGCTTAGGATCCGGTGATGGATGTCAATGTGTTCAGGTTCACACATTGTTGTTGTGGCCAGCAGGAACGACAGTGGATTGAACTTTGCTTTTTGAAAAGGCTTTGAGGAATCCCTGGAGGACGTAATTGATAATATTGTTTAAACAAAGCTCCGAGTAATCCATAAGAGAAATCACAAAGGAAGTCCAAGAGACTTGAATCAAATGCCTATTACTTGAAGCAAATACCAAGTACAAAATGGGAGTATTATGAGTATACGTACTCCACTCTCCCCCCCTTTTGACGGAGGAGGGCAACTGAACTCGTCAGAAGACAAGCTGCCTACGTACCCTTTGCAGGGATCAAGTCGCCCCGTAGTTCGTTAAAACACTTACTCCCCCCCCTTTGAGACGGAGGAGGGCAACTGAACTCGTCCGAAGACAAGCTGCCTACGTACCCTTTGCAGGGATCAAGTCGCCTCGTAGTTCAAGGTAAGGGCCTTAGAAGAGGACTAATGATAGTACCTCTTCAAGTGCTTCGCGTTCCATGAATGGAGTATTGGCTTGCCAGCCATGGTGGCGAGCTCGTAGACGCCGGGACGGACTACAGCGGTGACTTTGTAAGGTCCTTCCCAGTTAGCTCCCAGTTTGCCTGCGTTGCGCTCTGCTGTATTCTGGAAGACTTCGCGCAAGACCAAGTCACCCTCGCGGAAACGTCGTTCTCGAACCTTGGAGTTGTAGTAGCGTGCGGCCGCGTTCTGATAGTTGGCTATTCTGATGAGTGCCTGATCGCGCCTTTCGCTAAGGAAGTCCAGTTCATCAAAGAGGAGTGAATCGTTGAATTCTTCGTTTTCGGGTAAGAGACGTCGTCGCGGGCCCGGACTAGTGACTTCGGAGGGTATGACACATTCAGTTCCATAGACAAGAGCAAAAGGAGTTTCTCCCGTTCCGCGTTTGGGAGTGGTGCGGTGGGACCATAGAACGCCTTCCAGCTCATCTGCCCAGCGACCCTTTTTCGCGTCCAGACGTTTCTTAAGGCCATCGAGAATCGTTTTATTCATTGCTTCTGCCTGTCCGTTTCCCTGGGGGTGACGAGGAGTAGATTTGTTGAGTCGAATTTTCCACTTTGCGCAGAAAGCCTCGAACCTGTTTGAGATGAACTGAGAACCGTTGTCGGTGATAATTTCGAATGGAAGTCCATGACGACATATGATATTTCTCCAGATGAAGCTTTCGACTTGGGCGTCTTTGATACTTGAGTAAGCTTCAGCTTCCACCCACTTTGAGAAATAATCCGTTACAACAAGTAGGAAACTCTTTTGTTTTGACGCATGCAGAGGCCCTACGATGTCCATCGCCCACCTCATGAATGGGTAAGGAGAGGTGACGGAAGAGAGCTTCTCCGTTGGTTGATGAATTTTGGGAGCATGACGTTGACATCTTTCGCACTTGGCTGAAAACTTAATGCAATCGTTCACGATGGTAGGCCAGAAATGGCCATGTCGCTTAATCTTGATTGCCAAGGCTTTGCCTCCTGAGTGATTGCCGCAGGATCCGCTGTGTACTTCTTCCATGAATTGTCTGGCCTCTTGTCCCTCTACGCAGGTGAGCAAAGGACCAGAGAATCCTCGTCTGTAGATTTTGTCGTCGAACAAGACGTACCGAGCGGCTTGTTTCTGTACTTTGCGAGCTGCCCACTTGCTGTTAGGGAGCTTTCCACCGACGATGTAAGCGCGAATTTGGTCCATCCAGGGTTTATCGCAACCGTACTCGGGTTCTTCATCCGTTTCCATGGGGACGGTCATGTCTTTATTTACAGGCTCAAGCGGAAAATTCTGCGTGGGGGGCTCTTCGGTGACATCGGCCCTGATGACTTCGGGTTCGATGGCATCGGGGACATCGGGCCCGATGACTTCGGGTCCGA